>CM053028.1:8616996-8856996 GCA_028564925.1 Lithobates sylvaticus | reverse complement strand
GTCACGCTTCTTGCCACCATGCGGGATGAAGGCAATCCTGTGCCCTAGCCCGGCTAGGGCCAAGGACAGTTCAGCCTTGGTGATAACGGGTGAAGCAGCAGCGTTGACTATACGCACTAGGGGTGCAAAGGATCAAAAAAAAAACTCATGGATCGGATCGATCCTCGGATCAGAGTCACGGATCAGATCATTTTTCATGTCAGCAAATAATTGAATTTGCAAAAACCTGTGAAAAGTCCACCACCATATAGTCCCCGATATAATATCCACATCCTCCCCCCTCCCCCAACTGTAATATTGGCTGGGTATTTTCTGGGTATGGCAGAGCATTGGCAGAGTATTGGCAGGGTATGGCAGAGTATTGGCAGGGTATGGCAGAGCATTGGCAGGGTATGGCAGAGCATTGGCAGGGTATGGCAGAGTATTGGAAGAGTATTGGAAGAGTATTGGCAGAGCATGGCAGAGCATTGGCAGGGTATGGCAGAGCATTGGCAGGGTATTGGCAGAGCATTGGCAGAGCATTGGCAGAGCATTGGCAGGGTATTGGCAGAGCATTGGCAGAGCATTGGCAGAGCATTGGCAGAGCATTGGCAGAGCATTGGCAGGGTATGGCAGAGCATTGGCAGGGTATGGCAGAGCATTGGCAGGGTATGGCAGAGCATTGGCAGGGTATGGCAGAGCATTGGCAGGGTATGGCAGAGCATTGGCAGGGTATGGCAGAGCATTGGCAGGGTATGGCAGAGCATTGGCAGGGTATGGCAGAGCATTGGCAGGGTATGGCAGAGCATTGGCAGGGTATGGCAGAGCATTGGCAGGGTATGGCAGAGCATTGGCAGGGTATGGCAGAGCATGGAGGGATGGCTTTGACTGCAATTGTCACAGAGAAGCACTGTGGGCACTACAGATACAGCCCACAGCGCTGCTGCCATCTGATCTCTCCCCTCCACTGTACAGATCTGTACACAGAGGGAAGAGAGGAACCGGCGTCATCTTGACGCCGGTTTGTTTACAAGTGATCGCTCCGTCACTTGTAAAAACGCTGCTCCGGAGCTAGGCCTTTCCTCGGACACCCTGTGAAGCTCTGGTGACCTCCATGCCCAGGAGGGTATTAAGGCAGTGTTGGAAAATAAATGGTGGCCACACAAAATATGGACACTTTGGGCCCAAAAAAAAAAAGGTGTCACTTACCGAATCCTCGGGGGTCGGAGTTGCCGCTGTGGTAAGGTTTCTGTTCGCTCTCCGATCCCCAGTTACTGCAGAAGAGAGAATACAGGAGATGTATAGAGGGAAGGATCGGCTCAGATAAAAGGACAGTCAGGCGGTGTGATGGATATACAGCGATTCTGATGTAACAATACAAGCAGCACAGGTATGACGGTTCAGTTTTGATAAATGGCCTGGTCACTACTAGTGGTTAAAAACCTTCAGCCTTTACAACTAGGGTTGTCCCGATACCACTTTTTTAAGAACGAGTACAAGTACCGATACTCCCCCCCCCCCCACCCCAAGTACTCACCGACACTGATTACCGATACTTATTTTTAATGTTTTGTGACAGTTTTCAAAGCACAATACAGATTAGGTGGCACTGATAGATGGCGGGCACTGACAGGTGACGCTGGCACTGATAGGTGGCACTTATGGGCATTGGGCACTGATGGGCAGGCACTGTCATGCCATGAGGAAAGGCTGCTGTGACGCCCATCTTGGTACACCCTGCACTCGGCCGCATCAAAAGCAGCAGCGGCCATCTTGTTACACCCATCCCGAACTATATAGTCTGGGTGTAATAAGATGTCTGCTGCTGGCTTACTGCAGCCGAGTGCAGGGTGTACCAAGATGGGCGTCAGGATGTCCAACCGCTGACATCAACACGGTGCGTCACTTCTGTTCCCCCCGCTGACTTCTGGTTGCACCAAGTCGCTTAATCCTCTCTCCCAGGTATCGGATCTGGCATCAGGAGCATTTGTGCGAGTACTCAGGCAAATGCTCAGTATCGGTATAACCCTATTTTCAACCACTTTAATGCAGCTCAGCAGTAGGAGGTCCACTATACCACCTACTGGGAATGCACCAATACCCGAGTACAAGTAACAACATGTGACCCGCTTTGTGTGCCGCTCTACTGGAGGGGTGCAAATCCTACAACCTCCACCGCTGGTTCGGGAGGGACCTCGTCCCGGCTCCTGCAATGGCTCAGAGTGAAGAGAAAGTCTCCTTATGGCCGCACAGCCATGACATGTGTGTGGATGTGGCAACCTCAGCCTGGACTCCGGCCAGGCCACGCCCCAACACGTTTCATCCCGCCCCTCTGAGCTTAGTCATGGGGAAAGTGACTGAGCTCCAAGGGCAGAGCGAGGTGTGGCCTGGCCGGAGTCCAGGCTGAGGTTGCCACGCCCACACATGCATTTCATCCCGCCCCTCAGCTTAGCCATGGGGAAAGTGACTAAGGGGCGGAGCGAGGTGTGGCCTGGCCGGAGTTCAGGCTGAGGTTGCCACGCCTAAACACGTATTTCATCCCGCCCCTCTGAGCTTAGTCATGGGGAAAGTGACTAAGCTCCAAGGGGCGGAGTGAGGTGTGGCCTGGCCGGAGTCCAGGCTGAGGTTGCCACGCCCCCAATGTGTTTCATTCCGCCCCTCTGAGCTTAGTCATGGGGAAAGTGACTAAGCTCCAAGGGGCGGAGTGAGGTGTGGCCTGGCCGGAGTCCAGGTTGAGGTTGCCACGCCCCCAATGTGTTTCATTCCGCCCCTCTGAGCTTAGTCATGGGGAAAGTGACTAAGCTCCAAGGGGCGGAGTGAGGTGCGGCCTGGCCGGAGTCCAGGTTGAGGTTGCCACGCCCCCAATGTGTTTCATTCCGCCCCTCTGAGCTTAGTCATGGGGAAAGTGACTAAGCTCTAAGGGGCGGAGTGAGGTGTGGCCTGGCCGGAGTCCAGGCTGACACCCACACCTCAGGGATGTCATGGATGTGCGGCTCTAGGGAGACTTCCTCTTCTCTACAAGTAACTTGCCGTTACCCATTCCTTTGCGGTGCGATTTGCTCCAAACAAAATGAATAGGCTCAAATCGCACCACAAACATAGCATGCGATTTGAACAGAAATGCGGTGCGATTCCTTGTCCGAATCACATGCGGTTTCCTGCATTGCTACTGTGTGAAGTCACTATGACGAGCCCCGGTTCACACAGGAAAACCGCATGCGATTCGTACAGGTAATCGCACCGCATTTCTGTTCAAATCACATGCGATTCTTTGCAATGCGATTTGAGCCTTTTCATTTTGTTTGGGCTCAAATCGCACCGCAAAAAAAAGTTCATCGGTTTTAGGTTATCAGAGAATTCACTTGCGTAATCCTGCAAAGACTTTAATATCGGTGCAACCCAACCCCCTACCCAGAAGTCTTTTCTCTGGGGGGACGATTCAGGGAGCAGAACCTTCCCTTCCTTCCCCCAAATTACTCAATAAAATTGGGAAGAAAAAATAAAAAACACAAACAAACAACAACAACACAAGAGCTCCAGACACATCGCCGGCAGCGGCTCTCTGGCCGGGGATGTTCTACTCACTGGGTGAGCTCCAGGGTGGCCTTCCGGGAGAAGGTCCAGGCCGTCTTCTCCTTGATGTCTTCTGGGATGTCCTTCTTGTCCTCATAACCCATGAAATAGAGAGAGAATTTCATAGAAGGGAAATGCAGCTTTTGGAGGAGACTGCCGGAATAAAAAAACAAAATTCAATCGTTTCTTCAGAAACAAAAAAAAAAAAAAAAATTATATAATATATATATATAAATAAATAAATAATTTTTTATTTATTTTTTAATTAAAAGTATGCCGGGAAATGTAATACAACAGGAGCGCGCAGCGTCGGCTCTCGGAATGGAAAGCCTTTTTCTGACATTTGTTATTTTACAAGTAAACCTCAGTATTTTTTGCTAGAAAAGTACTCCAAACATTTTATATATGGGAGGCACTGTGGTGTAGTGGGCGGCACCGTGGTGTAGTGGGCGGCACCGTGGTGTAGTGGGCGGCACCGTGGTGTAGTGGGCGGCACCGTGGTGTAGTGGGCGGCACCGTGGTGTAGTGGGCGGCACCGTGGTAAATCATGGAAATCATGGGGAACGACTTGTCATGCTACTTTGCAGTCCCAAATCGTGGGACAAGGCAGTGAAACTGATAAAATCACCTGTGCAAAATAATGGAAAGCCTGAAAACATGACCCGTCGGGGCGCCTTAAGGACCGGTATAGACCTCCAAAAAACGCCAGTCTTCTGCTGGGTGCCGCCATCTTGGATGTCAGAAGTCCCAGCAGACTTAAAGCGAACAATTCAAGTGACATTCTATAGCGGGGGGGGGGGGGAGTGAAACTGGCAGCCCCCCAGCTGTTGCAGAACTACAAGTGCCATCATGCTTCTGCCTGTGGGAGTCATGCCTGTAACGGTCAACCTTGCAGGGCCTCATGGGACTTGTATATCCGCGACAACTGAAGGGGCCGCCAGTTTGACCCCCCTGTGCTCTATAGTACTCCCCTTCTCTCTCAGACATTACATAGAAAGGATAAGTAAGGCCCCTTTCACACTTGTGCGACTTTAAAGTCGCGCGATTTCTAGGAATGTCTGTGTAAAGGCCCGTACACACGATCGGACTTTTTGACAATCAACATGCAAATTAGCTGTTTTGGACCAACATCTGACCGTGTGTACGCTCCATCGGACCAACTTTTTCCAGGTATCATCAGACTTTTGTTGGCTGTGCGAACGGACCAACTTTCTGCCAACAAAAGTCCGATGGACCAAAGTCCGACCGTGTGTACACAAAACCAACGGACTTTTGTACAAACCAATGCAGAACCAATGCAAAAGATCAGACAACAATACAGAAGTTGACCAAAGGTGGCGGTAAAGAGCAGAAAAACCAAGTGATTTGGTGAAAGTTGGCTGAAAAAGTCCTGCCGTGTGTATGCAATACCAACTAGGGGCCAACGCCCTTTGGACAAAAATCCACAGGAAAGTTGGTCCACGGTCCGATCGTGTGTATGAGGCTTTAGTACAGGGGTCTCAAACTGGTGGCCCTCCAGCTGTTGCAAAACTACAAGTCCCATCATGCCTCTGCCTGAGAGAGACATGCTTGTACCGGTCAGCCTTGCAATGCCTCATGGGATTTGTAGTTTCACAACAGCTGGAGGGCCGCTAGTTTGAGACCCTTGCTTTAGTGGCATCAAAATCGGACCAAAGCAGTGCAGGGACTACTTTGAAGTCGTACTAATATGAATGGCTGTCATTGGAAATCATGGGGAACGACTTGTCATGCCACTTTGCAGTCCCAAATCGTGGGACAAAGTCATATAAGTGTGAAAGGGGCATAAGGGTATGGGCAGAGGAGCTGGGCCAGCACAGACAGTAATGAGACCCTCTTAGAAGATTAGAGGGGTGTGGGATACGAGGAAGGAAGGGGCGGTGCTAGGAACGGACTTTTCCTGGAGGGGGGTCCCATTTCCTAGAAAGCCTAAAAACATATTTTTTTTTTCCCCCTTCACACTGAACTTTATTTGATCTTTACAAAAGTGACACTCCATTCATGTGACTGTACGGCACCGCTATGTGTAGAGCGACATGCGATCTTGTATGGTGTCTGCATTTTATCTCTCTGCTCATTGCAGTGTGAACAGAACACACAGAGGACGATTGTTTCCATGCGATCATCGCACACAGTGTGAAGGAGGCCTTGAACCCCTCTATGGGGCGCTGTGCACACCTGAGCGCAGGACATTGTGTACTGCAGACTATGGAATGACCTTGTGTGGTGCAGCATTGGACTTTGACCACATAAAAGGTGTGGAGGAGGAGGAGGAGGAGGAGGAGGAGGAGGAGGAGGAGGAGGGAATGTACACACCGATGACCGAGCGTTTTATCTCAGCAGGCAGTTCAGCAACCTATAACCCTATAAGGCCTCATTCCAAGCGCTCCATGTTCCCCCGCACAGAGATACACAGGTGTCCCATTGCCGTCAGGCCCGGATCACACCTATGCGTTTTTTGTTTCCTTTGCGCTTTTTTGCAGAAACGCACTGCAGTCCATTTATCAAGGTTTCCTATGGGACACGTTTACATTTATGCTTTATTTTAATTTTTTTCCCAGCCGTTGCATTTTTGCAAAGTGTCAGCGACTCTTTTTAAAAACACAAAAAACAGAGCGTTAGACTGCAATAGAGAAGCTGCAGAAAGGCACTTAGTGCGTTTTTTCCCCCTTCCCTACAACAAATTGGCCAATAAAAATAAAAAAAAAAAAAAAAAAAAAAAAAAAAAAAAAAAAACATACATACATGGAACCAGCACTACAACATATCCAACACCAAGTGTCCCCGAGATACAGGGCCCCAAAGTCGGTTCTGAAATTGTCAAGCACTTTTCTGCCGCAGAGAATGACATTTTCCGAACCGAATTTGGGGCCCCGTATATCAGGGCCACTTGGTGCTAGGAACCCCAAATTTGGAGTGCAAACCCAGTGGTACTAGCACTACAACATATCCAATTATGGGGTTCCTAGCACCAAGTGGCCCTGATATACGGGCCCCAAAGTCGGTTCGGAAAATGTCATTCTCTGCTGCAGAAAAGTGCTTGACATTTTCCAAACCGACTTTGGGGCCCCGTATCTCAGGGTCACTTGGTATTGGATATGTTGTAGTGCTACTTCCACTGGGGTTGCACATTAAATTTGGGGTTTCTAGCACCAAGTGATCCCAAGATACGGGGCCCCAAAGTCGGTCAACTGTGCCCATATGCAGGAATGTCATTTCAGGACCCTTTGGGTCCAGAGGCTGCAGCTAGGGGGCATCTAGGAAACCTTAACTACCAAGTTTGATGTTTGGGGGACCTATGGCTGCCAATGGGCACAGTGAGGCTGCAAATGGGCATTGTTGACCCTCTTTTCCACTTACAGTAGCTGCGCATTTCTCACCCTAGGCTTATACTTGAGTCAATACGTTTTCCTATTATTTTGGTGGTAAAACTAGGTTCCTCGGTATGTATATGTATATATATATATATATATATATATATATATATATATATATATATATATATATATACATATATATATACATATATATATATATATATATATATATATTATTTTTTTTATTTTTTTTTTTACACACACACACATTTTTATTATGTTTAGGGGTTCTAAGTAATTTTCTAGCAAAAAAAATAAAAAAATAAAACAAAAAAATTAAATAAAAGAAAATACAGATTTTTACACATACTGTGTTTCCCCGAAAATAAGCCCCGGGTCTTATATTAATTTTGGCAACGAAAGACACAGTAGGGCTTATTTTCGGGGGTAGGGCTTATATTGCAGCCCTCCTGAAAAATAACACTAGGTCTTATTTTCAGGGAAACGCGGTAGGAGAGAAATGTAAGAATTGGCCTGGGTGGGAACTGGTTACAGAGTCACAGAGTACAGAGAGAGTTCAGGGACTTACGTCATGCCCAGGCACTTGGTGTAGAATGGAAGGGACTTCTGAGGGTCCTTGATCCGTAGCATGGTCTGCTGCATCATGAAATCCTGGAAGAGAAAGTATTACCATTATTATATTACAGGATTTATATTATTATTATTATTATTATTATTATACAGGATTTATATGATTATTATTATTATTATACAGGATTTATATTATTATTTAGGATTCATATTACCAAAGGATTATTATTTAGGATTCATATTATTATTATTATTATTAATAATATACATCCTAAATAACAACAATATCCTTTATAATAATAATAATAATAATACTAAATAATAATAATAATATGGCAGGATTTATATTATTATAAAGGATATTATTATTTAGGATTTATATTATTATTATTATTATTATTTTATTATTATTATTATGGAGATTATTATTATGGCAGGATTTATATTATTATAAAGGATATTATTATTTAGGATTCATATTATTATTATTAATAAATATACATCCTAAACAACAACAATATCATTTATAATAATAATAATAATAATAATATAAATCCTGCAATAATAATAATATAAATCCTAAATAATAATATCCTTTATAATAATATAAATCCTGCCATAATAATAATAATAATAATAATAATAATATTATTATGGCAGGATTTATAGTATTATAAAGGAGATTATTATTTAGGATTTATATAATTATTATTGCAGGATTTATATTATTATACAAGATTTATATACCACAACAGCTTGTTCAGCGCTTTACAATATAAAGAGAGACAGTACAATACAATAAGTTACAAGAGGGATTGGAGGGTCCTGCTCAAGAGCTTACAATCTAATACATAGAAATGAAGGTGTGAAAGGTCGTGACCCAAAATTAGCTGTGACCTTCTATAACCCCTCCCCCCCTCCACACATAATGGAGGAGCCAAAAACACAGCTCAGCACAACCCCGGGAGTGACTGCAGAACACGACGATCCGTCATACTTGTCCTGTCCGGACACGCTGCACAGCGATCGACACCTTACAAGAGCAAATAAAGGCGGAGCCGTCATGTCGGGGGTTATACAAGAAGATGAAGATTCTTAAAAGTGGTTCAAAAGCCTCAAAGTTTTTTTTTTTTTTTTTTTTTTTACTTTAATGCATTAAGATAATAAACCTTCTCTGCTGCTGGAGCCCCCCAGCCCCCCCCCCCCTTTTCCTACCTGAGCCCGATCCAGCGATGTGCACGAGAGCGTCGTCTCTCCTGTAAACCAATTCCAGTGAAAAGGGAGCGGGGGGGGGGGGGGAGGGGAACGACGCAGGAACCCCCCATGAGAATCGGTATCCTATTGGGGGGCACCAGCAGGAGGAGGAGGAGCCAGGATCGCCGGCGGGGGTACCCAAGAATAGGGGGAGCGGGGCTATTGGATGGAGCAGGTAAGTTTGTTAGTTTAAAAAAAAAAAAAAATAATAATTTAAAAAATCTGAACACTCGCCCATGGCTGACCCCCCCCCCTTCTGAACACTCGCCCATGGCTGACCCCCCCCCTCTGAACACTCGCCCATGGCCGCCCCCCCCCCCCCCTGAACACTCGCCCACGGCTTCTTTACCAGCCAGGGGAAGTGACAGGTGGACCCGGTGTTCTGTCAAAATATCCAACTCATCGAGATCTCCAATCTCGTCACTGCCGGTTACTGTAAAGCATCAGTAATTGGACGAGTTGCTGTTTTGGCACAATACCGGCCAACGTATACACTCCGCTACGCGGTATTATGAGAGGCCATTCTTAGCCCGCCCCATACCAACCAACAACATGGCCGCCTCCGAGGCAGCGACAACTTTTTCCACCTTAGCCGCTATTCTGTCAAAACATCCAACTCTTCGTGTCCCGGAGTCTACATGCTCACCCGAGAGAGTCTACATGCTCACCCGAGAGAGTCTACATGCTCACCCGAGAGAGTCTACATGCTCACCCGAGAGAGTCTACATGCTCACCCGAGAGAGTCTACATGCTCACCCGAGAGAGTCTACATGCTCACCCGAGAGAGTCTACATGCTCACCAGAGTCTACATGACCACCCGAGTCTACATGCTCACCCGAGACATGACCGCCCGAGTCTACATGCTCACCAGAGTCCATGCTCAGAGTCTACATGCTCACCCGCCCGAGTCTACATGACCGCCCGAGTCTACATGACCGCCCGAGTCTACATGACCGCCCGAGTCTACATGACCGCCCGAGTCTACATGACCGCCCGAGTCTACATGACCGCCCGAGTCTACATGACCGCCCCACCTACATGCTCACCCCAGAGTCTACATGCTCACCCGAGAGTCTACATGCTCGCCAGAGTCTACATGACCACCCGCCTACATGCTCACCCCAGAGCCTACATGCTCACCCCAGAGCCTACATGCTCACCCGAGTCTACATGCTCACCAGAGTCTACATGCTCACCAGAGTCTACATGCTCGCCAGAGTCTACATGACCGCCCGAGTCTACATGACCGCCCGAGTCTACATGACCGCCCGAGTCTACATGACCGCCCGAGCCTACATGCTCACCCCAGAGCCTACATGCTCACCCCAGAGCCTACATGCTCACCAGAGTCTACATGCTCGCCAGAGTCTACATGACCGCCCGAGTCTACATGACCGCCCGAGTCTACATGACCGCCCGAGTCTACATGACCGCCCGAGTCTACATGACCGCCCGAGTCTACATGACCGCCCGAGTCTACATGACCGCCCGAGTCTACATGACCGCCCGAGTCTACATGACCGCCCGAGCCTACATGCTCACCCCAGAGCCTACATGCTCACCCCAGAGCCTACATGCTCACCCCAGAGTCTACATGCTCGCCCGAGTCTACATGCTCGCCCGAGTCTACATGCTCGCCCGAGTCTACATGACCGCCCGAGTCTACATGACCGCCCGAGTCTACATGACCGCCCGAGTCTACATGACCGCCCGAGTCTACATGACCGCCCGAGTCTACATGACCGCCCGAGTCTACATGACCGCCCGAGTCTACATGACCGCCCGAGTCTACATGACCGCCCGAGTCTACATGCTCACCCCAGAGCCTACATGCTCACCCGAGCCTACATGCTCACCCCAGAGCCTACATGCTCACCCGAGCCTACATGCTCACCCCAGAGTCTACATGCTCACCAGAGTCTACATGCTCACCAGAGTCTACATGCTCACCAGAGTCTACATGCTCACCAGAGTCTACATGCTCACCAGAGTCTACATGCTCACCCGAGTCTACATGACCACCCGAGTCTACATGCTCACCCGAGTCTACATGACCACCCGAGCCTACATGCTCACCCGAGCCTACATGACCACCTGAGTCTACATGCTCACCAGAGTCTACATGCTCACCAGAGTCTACATGCTCACCAGAGTCTACATGCTCACCAGAGTCTACATGCTCACCAGAGTCTACATGCTCACCCGAGTCTACATGCTCACCCGAGTCTACATGCTCACCCGAGTCTACATGCTCACCAGAGCCTACATGCTCACCCGAGAGTCTACATGCTCACCCGAGTCTACATGCTCACCCGAGCCTACATGCTCACCCGAGCCTACATGCTCACCCGAGCCTACATGCTCACCCGAGTCTACATGCTCACCCGAGTCTACATGCTCACCCGAGCCTACATGCTCACCCGAGTCTACATGCTCACCCGAGTCTACATGCTCACCCGAGTACAGCAATTCGTCTTAATCTCCAATTACTGACGGTTTACAGTAACCGGAAGTGACGTGATTGGAGACCTCCAGGGATTGGGAGCGACTATTTACACATCACCTCCGTGTTCTACATAGAAAGGAAAGAGCAGTGAATGGACGTTCGCTGATCTCGCTCCCTTCTACCCACCATGCCGGTCACAGGTCTGCCAATGGGAGCCCGGGTAATGTGTCAGGGGTGCATATTAGTGGCTGAAGAACGGCCTGCACAGGGGAGGGGGGTAAAACATGTTAGTATTGGTGAATGGAAGGCAAACAGTCCTGTATGCTGCACTTCCTCTTCTGGCTTTATATCCTCCATGTGGGGGATGGAAATGTTGGGTCTTGATATACAGAACCGGGACGGGTTCATCCAGCACCCAGAACTGTGCCCCCTCCCCATAGAACAGGTGTACCACCCTTCACTGCACTGCATGTGTGTGTGGCCAATCACATGTTGAAGGTGGCTGCGCATGCGTGGTGTGGTTCTGTGGGGGGGAGGGGTGCACATGTGGAGCACAGGGTGACCGCATTAGCAGTCCAAGCAGACGCACAGTGCGAGTAGTCAGGGGGCGTCTCCTCCCGCTGCCCCTCCCTTTTCCCTGCCGTTATGCACTCTCAGTAGCTGGGAGGCGGCGCTCTATCAGTCCACAGGTGAGCCCAGTGTCAGAGGTCAGCGGATCTCTCCGGAACTGTCCTCAGGAGGAATCAGAACCCATATACAATGAGCGAACTACAAATCCCATGAGGCCTAGCGAGACTGACAGCACAAGCATGACACCCAGGGGCATGATGGGACATGTAGTTCTGCAACAGCTGGAGGTCCCCTAATTGTATATCCTTGAGGATTGAAATCCGACTCTTCCCGGACGGAACCGGTTCTCTCCCGGGTGTCACCGATTGGAACCGGCTCCCAGGATTGCTCTGACCTCATTCTACAGCATCATAATGAGGATCTCCCAGCAACCGGACAGATTTCACAACCTGTCCCTAAATATATATATATATACAGTGCTGCCGACCAACACCTCACCTGTCATAGGATGGGAGGGGCCACCTTTCCTATAGGAGGTCATCTGTGTGCAGGAAATCCTCCCCTCCCCCCCTCCAAGATTAGTGTTACCTCTTCACATCTCTGACTTCAAACAAAAAAAAAAATATATCATTATACACTTACCGGACACTTTATTAGGTCCCCCTTGCTAGTAGCGGGTTGGACCCCCTTTATTAGGCCCCCCTTTCTAGTAGCGGGTTGGACCCCCTTTATTAGGTCCCCCTTGCTAGTAGCGGGTTGGACCCCCTTTATTAGGTCCCCCTTGCTAGTAGCGGGTTGGACCCCCTTTATTAGGTCCCCCTTGCTAGTAGCGGGTTGGACCCCCTTTATTAGGTCCCCCTTGCTAGTAGCGGGTTGGACCCCCTTTATTAGGTCCCCCTTGCTAGTAGCGGGTTGGACCCCCTTTATTAGGTCCCCCTTGCTAGTAGCGGGTTGGACCCCCTTTATTAGGTCCCCCTTGCTAGTAGCGGGTTGGACCCCCTTTATTAGGTCCCCCTTGCTAGTAGCGGGTTGGACCCCCTTTATTAGGTCCCCCTTGCTAGTAGCGGGTTGGACCCCCTTTATTAGGACCCCCTTGCTAGTAGCGGGTTGGACCCCCTTTATTAGGTCCCCCTTGCTAGTAGCGGGTTGGACCCCCTTTATTAGGCCCCCCTTGCTAGTAGCGGGTTGGACCCCCTTTATTAGGTCCCCCTTGCTAGTAGCGGGTTGGACCCCCTTTATTAGGCCCCCCTTGCTAGTAGTGGGTTGGACCCCCTTTATTAGGTCCCCCTTGCTAGTACCAGGTTGGACCCCCTTTATTAGGTCCCCCTTGCTAGTAGAGGGTTGGACCCCCTTTATTAGGCCCCCCTTGCTAGCAGCGGGTTGGACCCCCTTTATTAGTAGTGGGTTGGACCCCCTTTATTAGGTTCCCCTTGCTAGTCCTGGGTTGGACCCCCTTTTGCCTTCATTCTTGGAGGCAGAGATACAACAAGGTGTAGCCTCAGTTTCCTGTTCTTAGCTGACAGGAGTGGCACCCGGTGTGGTCTTTTGCTGCTGTAGCCCATCTGCTCCAAGGTTGGATGTGTTGTGTGTTAAGAGATTGTATTCTGCATACATTGGGTGTAACGAGAGGTTATTTGAGTTACTGTTGCCTTCCTATCATCTGGAACCAGTCTGCCCCATTCTCCTCTGATACCAACAAGGCATTTTCCTCCCCACAACTGCCGCTCACTGGATATTTTCTCTCTTTCCCACCATTCTCTGTAATGCCGAGAGATGGTTGTGTGTGAAAATCCCAGAAATACTCAGACCGGCCCGTCTGCCACCAACCACCATGCCACGTTCAAAGTCACTGAGATCCCCTTTCTGCCCCATTCTGATGCTTGGGTTGAACTTTAGCAAGTCGTCTTCACCACGTCTAGATGCCTTAATGCATTGAGTTTCTGCCGTGTGATTGGTCGATTAGCAATTTGTGTCACCGAGCAATAGAACAGGTGTACCTAATAAAGTGGCCGGTGAGTGGACATACACTATATTACCAAAAGTATTGGGACGCCTGCCTTTACACGCACATGACCTTTAATGGCCTCCCAGTCTTAGTCCGGAGGGTTCAATATTGAGTTGGCCCCGCCCTTTGCAGCTATAACAGCTTCAACTCTTCTGGGAAGGCCGTCCACAAGGTTTAGGAGGGTGTCTATGGGAATGTTTGACCATTCTTCCAGAAGAGCATTTGTGAGGTCAGGCACTGATGTTGGACGAGAAGGCCTGGCTCGCAGTCTCTGCTGTAATTCATCCCAAAGGTGTTCTATGGGGGTTGAGGTCAGGACTTGGGTTGTGCAGGCCAGTCATGTTCCTCCACCCCAAACTCGCTCATCCCTGTCTTTATGGACCTTGCTTTGTGCCCTGGTGGGCGGTCATGTTGGAACAGGAAGGGGCCGTCCCCCAAACTCCTCCCACAAAGTTGGGAGCATGAAATTGTCCAAAATGTCTTGGTATGCCGACGCCTTAAGAGTTCCCTTCACTGGAACTAAGGGGCCAAGCCCAACCCCTGAAAAAAACAACCCCCCCCACACCATAACCCCCCCTCCACCAAATGATTGGGACCAGTGTACAAAGCAAGGTCCATAAAGAGATGAGGGAGTCTGCGGTGGAGGAACTCGGCCCCGGACACAACCAAAGACACCCGATTAGCCAATCAGTGACCTCCACTGTCTGATCACAGAGACTAACAAAGACAGGATAGACTTTGATCACCTCTATGATACGGGAACTCATGACATCACTTCCTGTCCCCCCCCCCCCCCCCCCCCCGCCAATTTTTTGAAAAACACACAAGTGTTCACAATACACGGATTACAACACACAATATGCGGTCACAGTACACGGAATCACAGTACACGGATCGGGGGGGTTTTGAATGCTTTGAAGTGCAGAGGAGAGATTTGGAGTCTTCTAGACCTCGGATGTCTCTATAAAGAGGACCGGTCATCACTCACTGCTGTCACATGGGATGTGCACATTACTGGTGACAGCAAGAAAAATGATCAAAAAAAAAGAGAAAATTAGAAGTGACCGTGTAAAAATAAGAGGAGGAGGAGAAGAAGGAATGTATTAATTTTTTAAAGCCCCCAATGTCCCCCCGACAGTGAGAGGAGGACACTGATTGGGAGGCACGGAGGGGGTTAATGGGAGGGGGACACTGAGGGGAGGGCACACAGATGTGCGGGCAGTAATGGAAGGGGTTATTAAGAGACAATAATGGGATAGCTGCACTGATGGGAGGGGTCACCGATGGGTGGACTGATTGTGGGAGGGGATTAATGGGAGGGGGACACTGACCTGTGGGCAGTGATGGGAGAGGTTATTGAGAGACAATAATGGGAGGGGACTGATGGGAGGAGCAACTGATCAGAGGGGACTGATGGGAGGAGCAACTGATCAGAGGGGACTGATGGGAGGGGGGATGATTGGGTGGATTGATGGGAGGGAACTGATGGGGGTGGGCACTAATGGGATGAACTGATGGGAGGGGCACTGATTGATGGAAGGCACGGATGGGAGGGGGCAAAGATCCGAGGGGACACTGATGGGGGGGGGGGGGGGGGGGGGGGGGGGGGGGGGGGGGGGGGGGGGGGGGGGGGGGGGGTGGGGGGGGGGGGGGGGGGGGGGGGGGGGGGTGGGGGGGGGGGAGACACAGATGAGGGGGGGAGGGGACACAGATGAGGGGGGAGGGGACACTGATGAGGGGGAGGGGACACTGATTATCAGTGTAGATGTCCCTTTTAGAGAAGTCGGTTCTCCTCTCACTATGAATTGTGGAATTGCTGATCACCGTCTTCTATGGGGCTCTGTGATTGGACACAGCGGGTCACATGGTGAAGAGACGCTGATTGGCCTTTCCCGCGATCTGTGATCAGCAGTGATGAGAACGTCCAATCACAGGAGGACGTCATATGACGGCGTCCCGAAACTAGACGCCCCCATTATCGGGGGGGGGGGACATTGGGTAAAGTGTGACATGTTTGGTATCTAATTACTCGGCGTGACGATCGTCTTTTATATTTCACCAAATATCATGTATTACATTGTATTGTATTATATTGTATATTACATTGTATTGTGTATTATATGGAGGAGAATATAATAAATGGAGGTTTTTCCTGGATTGGGGTTGAGAAGTACTAGCCCCGTGTGACTGAACCATTGGATCCCCACCATTATATTCTCCGGGGTCTCCGCTCATATTGGGGGGTTCGGGGAGATTCTCCAGAATAGATGTGATGTGAATACAGAGCCCCACCCCTCTCCCCGGTTACCTTGGTGACGGGCTCGGGCTCCCCGCACAGTTTGTTCGCCTCCTCATCGCTCAGCCCGACCAACTCCGGAGTCTCCGCCATCTTCCCGTCCGCGTCCAGTGACGTCACCGGACCCGCCCACCCTCAGTCACCTGACAATGAGCGGCTCCAACGAGCGATAACACAGGGGGCGGGGCGGAGATTGACAGCTAGGGGGGCGGAGTCACTGAGTGACAGCTGAGGGCGGACAGGAGAGAAGGACACGCGCTGCTCACACCTGGGGGAGGGGGCGGGGCTACTGGAGACGAGTCACCTGACCTGGCGGCACACAGAAGGCGGCAGTGGGCGGGACTGTCACAGAGAAAAGACCTCCCACTAAATTAATTAATTACACCCCCCCTTGTATACACTTCAATGGCAGAACCGAGGAGCCGCCCCCTCACCCCATCCTCCAATCACAGCTCAGAGAGCAACTTCACCAGGAGGAGCTACCAGTACTACCCCTCCCCCTATTATTAATACCCTCCCCCCACATTACTAATACCCTCCCCGCACACATTATTAATACCCTCCCCCTATTACTAATACCCTCCCCCCACACATTATTAATACCCCCCCCCCTATTATTAATACCCCCCCTATTATTAATACCCCCCCTATTATTAATACCCTCCCCACACACATTATTAATACCCTCCTCCCCTATTATTAATACCCTCCCCCCACACATTATTAATACCCTCCTCCCCTATTACTAATACCCTCCCCCCACACATTATTAATACCCTCCTCCCCTATTACTAATACCCTCCCCCTACACATTATTAATACCCTCCTCCTCCATACAGTGCCAATACCCCCCCCCCCATAGAGCAACAATACCCTCCTCCCAATAGAGTACCATTACCCCCCCCCCCCCACATTACTAAAACCATCCCCTCCCCCTCCATAGACTACCAATACCCCCCCCCAATAGAGTACCATTACCCCCCCCCCCCACATTACTAATACCATCCCCTCCCCCTCCATAGAGTACCAATATCCCCCTCCCCCTCCATAGAGTACCAATACCCTGCCCCTCCCCCCATAGAGCATCAATACCCTCCCCCCAATAGAGTACCATTACCCCACCCCCCACATTACTAAAACCACCCCTCCCCCTCCATAGACTACCAATATCCCCCTCCCCCTCCATAGACTTCCAATACCCCCTCCCCCCATAGAGTGCCATTACCCCACCACTCTACATTACTAATACCATCCCCTCCCCTTTCATAGAGTACCAATACCCCCCCCCCCCCACACCACACACTCCACAGCCCATCACTCCAGCCAACAGATCTGCAGCAACTGTGTGATCCTATCAAGTCACTATGGAGGAAAATCTCTGAGGAACGTTTCCAACACCTTGTTGTATCTCTGCCACCAAGAATCAAGGCAAAAGGGGGTCCAACCCGCTACTAGCAAGGGGGGCCTAATAAAGGGGGTCCAACCCGCTACTAGCAAGGGGGACCTAATAAATGGGGTCCAACCCGCTACTAGCAAGGGGGACCTAATAAAGGGGGTCCAACCCGCTACTAGCAAGGGGGGCCTAATAAAGGGGGTCCAACCCGCTACTAGCAAGGGGGCCTAATAAAGGGGGTCCAACCCGCTACTAGCAAGGGGGACCTAATAAATGGGGTCCAACCCGCTACTAGCAAGGGGGACCTAATAAAGGGGGTCCAACTCGCTACTAGCAAGGGGGGCCTAATAAAGGGGGTCCAACCCGCTACTAGCAAGGGGGGCCTAATAAAGGGGGTCCAACCCGCTACTAGCAAGGGGGACCTAATAAAGGGGGTCCAACCCGCTACTAGCAAGGGGGGCCTAATAAAGGGGGTCAACCCGGGACTAGCAAGGGGGACCTAATAAAGGGGCTCCAACCTGCTACTAGCAAGGGGGACCTAATAAAGGGGGGTCAACCCGGGACTAGCAAGGGGGGCCTAATAAAGGGGCTCCAACCTGCTACTAGCAAGGGGGACCTAATAAAGGGGGGTCAACCCGGGACTAGCAAGGAGGACCTAATAAAGGTGGTCCAACCCGCTACTAGCAAGGGGGACCTAATAAAGGGGGTCCAACCCGCTACTAGCAAGGGGGACCTAATAAAGGGGGTCAACCCGGGATTCACAAGGGGGACCTAATAAAGGGGGTCCAACCCGCTACTAGCAAGGGGGACCTAATAAAGGGGGTCCAACCCGCTACTAGCAAGGGGGACCTAATAAAGGTGGTCCAACCCGCTACTAGCAAGGGGGACCTAATAAAGGGGGTCCAACCCGGGACTAGCAAGGGGGGCCTAATAAAGGGGGTCCAACCCGCTACTAGCAAAGGGGACCTAATAAAGGGGGTCCAACCCGGGACTAGCAAGGGGGGCCTAATAAAGGGGGTCCAACCCGCTACTAGCAAAGGGGTCCCAATAAGGTGGCATTGTTGAACACACCACCAATCATTCTCCGCCATCCACTGTTCACTCCATACCGAGCAAAAAGTGGCAGTTCCCTGTGCTGACGATGTAGAATTTTTTTTTCAGATGTCTTTTTAAAAGTTTCCACAAGATGGCGCTCCAACAAAGCAAATGAGCGGCTCCCACTCTCCAGTATTGGCATTCATGGAATATCTATTAGGAGATCAATAATGTGATCAGATCTGTAATGACCGCTCTGGTAAAGTTATAATAAAGACGTGTTTAACCCCTTAATGACGAAGCAAATTCTAACACCTGAACACAGTGTTGCAAATTGTCATGTGCTAGTAAAACTGATTGGCTGTCACAGTGGTCACAGTCATTGGCTGTCACAGTGGTCACATGATGCTACTGACTGTTAATGAGGACTAATTCTACTAAATGACAACTTGTTTGTCCCTCAATGAACAATCTTTGTGTTACTTTGTTATCTTAAGAATGGATAAAGTTATCGCCTGATAATCAGGCCCATAGCAGAAATGTAAAGATCGCACAAGGGGTATACAGGTACAAGACACCCGTATACTGTCTGTTTGTGGCGCCATCATGGCAGCGTACATGTGCTGGTATTGCTGCCATGGATTGGCACCAGGAAACGAAACAGTAAGTATTTGATACTATTTTTTGTTATAATTTCTCCACTACCTTTCTTCACTAGATGGCGCTATGGATTCACAGAACAAGTTATTCTAACTTTTTACTTTACTCATTTAGCTACTTCCAGTCCTTACCAATTCTGAGCAGTGGCGGCTGGTGCTCCATTTTTTGGGGGACAGCAAACCAACCACTCACCAGCCCCGCACTTACCCCATCTAGGTATCTCCGGCTCCTTCCTGCATCTCCTTCTCTTTGGTGGCTTCACCCTGCATCTCCTCCCCCTCGGCAGCTTCACCCTGCGTCTGCTACTCTTCAGCAGCTTCACCCTGCATCTCCCCCTCCTCAGCGGCTTCTCCCTGTGTCTCCCCCTTCTCAGCAGCTTCACCCTGCATCTCCCCCTCCTCAGCGGCTTCTCCCTGTGTCTCCCCCTTCTCAGCAGCTTCACCCTGCATCTCCCCCTCCTCAGTGGCTTCTCCCTGTGTCTCCCCCTCCTCAGCAGCTTCACCCTGCATCTCCTCCTCCTCGGCAACTTCACCCTGCATCTCCCCCTCCTCAACAGCTTCACCCTGCATCTCCTACTTCTCAGCTGCTTCACCCTGCATCTCCTCCTCCTCCGCAACTTCAACCTGCATCTCCTCCTCCTCCGCAACTTCACCCTGCATCTCCCCCTTCTCAGCGGCTTCACCCTGCATCTCCTCCTCCTCCGCGACTTCACCCTGCTTCTCCTCCTCCTTCGCGACTTCAACCTGCTTCTCCTCCTCCTCAGCAGCTTCACCCTGCATCTCCTCCTCCTCGGCAACTTCACCCTGCATCTCCCCCTCCTCAGTGGCTTCACCCTGCATCTCCTCCTCCTCCGCAACTTCGCCCTGCATCTCCTCCTCCTCCGCAACTTCACCCTGCATCTCCTCCTCCTCGGCAGCTTCACCCTGCGTCTGCTACTCTTCAGCAGCTTCACCCTGCATCTCCCCCTCCTCAGCGGCTTCTCCCTGTGTCTCCCCCTCCTCAGCAGCTTCACCCTGCATCTCCCCCTCCTCAGTGGCTTCTCCCTGTGTCTCCCCCTCCTCAGCAGCTTCACCCTGCATCTCCTCCTCCTCGGCAACTTCACCCTGCATCTCCCCCTCCTCAACGGCTTCACCCTGCATCTCCTACTTCTCAGCGGCTTCACCCTGCATCTCCTCCTCCTCCGCAACTTCAACCTGCATCTCCTCCTCCTCCGCAACTTCACCCTGCATCTCCCCCTTCTCAGCGGCTTCACCCTGCATCTCCTCCTCCTCCGCAACTTCACCCTGCATCTCCCCCTCCTTCGTGACTTCACCCTGCTTCTCCTCCTCCTTCGCGACTTCAACCTGCTTCTCCTCCTCCTCAGCAGCTTCACCCTGCATCTCCTCCTCCTCGGCAACTTCACCCTGCATCTCCCCCTCCTCAGCGGCTTCACCCTGCATCTCCTCCTCCTCCGCAACTTCACCCTGCATCTCCTCCTCCTCCGCAACTTCACCCTGCATCTCCTCCTCCTCGGCAGCTTCACCCTGCGTCTGCTACTCTTCAGCAGCTTCACCCTGCATCTTCCCCTCCTCAGCGGCTTCTCCCTGTGTCTCCCCCTCCTCAGCAGCTTCACCCTGCATCTCCCCCTCCTCAGCGGCTTCTCCCTGTGTCTCCTCCTCCTCGGCAACCTCACCCTGCATCTCCTCCTCCTCGGCAACTTCACCCTGCATCTCCTCCTCCTCAGCAGCTTCACCCTGCATCTCCTCCTCCTCCGCAACTTCACCCTGCATCTCCCCCTCCTCAGCGGCTTCACCCTGCATCTCCTCCTCCTCCGCAACTTCACCCTGCATCTCCTCCTCCTCCGCAACTTCACCCTGCATCTCCTTCTCCTCGGCAGCTTCACCCTGCGTCTGCTACTCTTCAGCAGCTTCACCCTGCATCTCCCCCTACTCAGCGGCTTCTCCCTGTGTCTCCCCCTCCTCAGCAGCTTCACCCTGCATCTCCCCCTCCTCAGAGGCTTCTCCCTGTGTCTCTCCCTCCTCAGCGGCTTCACCCTGCATCTCCTTCTCCTCGGCAACTTCACCCTGCATCTCCCCCTCCTCAGCGGCTTCACCCTGCATCTCCTCCTCCTCCACAACTTCACCCTGCATCTCCTCCTCCTCCACAACTTCACCCTGCATCTCCTCCTCCTCCGCAACTTCACCCTGCATCTCCCCCTCCTCAGCGGCTTCACCCTGCATCCCCTCCTCCTCCGCAACTTCACCCTGCATCTCCCCCTCCTCAGCGGCTTCTCCCTGCATCTCCCCCTCCTCGGCAGCTTCACCCTGCGTCTCCTCCTCAGCGGCTTCACCCTGCGTCTCCTCCTCCTTGGTGGCTTCACCCTGCATCTGCTCCTACTTGGCAGCTTCACCCTGCGTCTCCTCCTCAGCGGCTTCACCCTGCGTCTCCTCCTCGGCAGCTTCACCCTGCTACTCCTCCTCCTCAGTGGGTTCATCCAGCGTCTCCTTCTCGGCAACTTCACCCTGCGTCTCCTTCTCAGCAGCTTCACCCTGCGTCTCCTCCTCGGCAGCTTCACCCTGCGTCTGCTTCTCCTCAGCGGCTTCACCCTGCAACTCCTCCTCCTCAGCGGCTTCACCCTGCCTCTCCCCCTTCTCGGCGGCTTCACCCTGCTTCTCCTCCTCCTCAGCAGCTTCACCCTGCGTCTCCTTCTCAGTGGCTTCACCCTGCATCTGGTACTCTTCAGCAGCTTCACCCTGCATCTCCTCCTCCTCGGGATCCTGTGCTGAGCTGTATACCCTGATCTGTGAGGCTAAGCTGAATACCCTGATCTGTATACCCTGATCTGTGAGGCTAAGCTGTATACCCCGATCTGTGATGCTGAGCTGTATACCCTGAGCTGTATACCCTGATCTGTGAGGCTAAGCTGTATACCTTGATCTGTATACCCTGATCTGTTAACCCTGATCTGTGATGCTTAGTTGTATACCCTGAGCTATATACCCTGAGCTGTATACCCTGATCTGTGAGGCTATGCTGTATACCCTGATCTGTGATGATGTGCTGTATACCCTGAGCTGTATACCCTGATCTGTGATGCTGTGCTGTATACCCTGATCTGTATAGCCTCATCTGTATACCCTGAGCTGCAGAGCCGATCCGCCCTATACGCTCACTACACTAGCTGCATAGGGCCCAGCAAATTACTCTAGGCCCCGCCTCCCCCTCGTGTCGCAGCGCGTAAATTAATGTTTACAACATCCAGTGGCGGAACTTTAGGGGTTGCTGCAGTCGCATTTGCGACTGGGCCCTTCCGTTATACCGGTGTGGGGGGGGCCCCCAAGCCCCAGCATCCCCCCCTGCACCTCTGGCTGGCCGTCTAGAGTGCAGTGGGGAGAGGTGGAAGGAGGTGGAAGGCGACGATCGGCAGCTCTATGGTGCCTGAGTGGGCGGCGGGATCTCCTTGGGGCTTGTAGTACTCTCAGTGTATACAGTGGAGAGGAGAAGGGAGGGGCCTCTGACCCAGGCAGGTATCAGTTTCACTTTCACTCTGCTTAAACACTGTTGCTGATGCCCGGGTCAGAGGCTCCTCCCCTCTCCGCTGTATACATTCGGAGATAGAACTACTAGCCCCAGGGAGATCCCCCTGCCTGTGGACACCATAGAGCTGCCGATCGCCGCCTTCCACCTCCACCAGCCAGGTACAGGGGAACCTCTGCAAGGGGGGAGTCAGCTGTTTGGGGACCCTGATGTAAGAGGGGGGGCTTTCTGGGGACACTAATGTAAGGAAGGGGCCCTCTAGGGACACTGATGTAAGAGGGGGGCCTCTGGGGACACTAATATAAGGACGGGGCCCTCTGGGGACACTGATGTAAGAGGGGGCCTCTGGGGACACTAATGTAAGGACAGGGCCCTCTGGGGACACTAATGTAAGAGGGGGCCTCTGGGGACGCTGATGTAAGAGGGGGGCCCTCTGGGGACGCTGATGTAAGAGGGGGCCCTCTGGGGACACTGATGTAAGAGGGGGCCCTTTGAGGACCCTGTGTAAGGAGGGGCTGTCTGGGGACCCAGTGTAGGGAGGGGCTCTCTGGGGACACTAATGTAAGAGGGAAGGCTCTCTGGGGACACTAATGTAAGGGGAGGCTCTCTTGGGACCCCGGTGTAAGGGGGAGCTCTCTGCGAACCCTGGTGTAAGGGGAGGCTCTCTGGGGACCCTGGTGTAAGGGGGGGCTCTCTGGGGACCCTGGTGTAAGGGGGGCTCTCTGAGGACCCTGATGTAAGGAGGGGCTCTCTGGGGACCCCGGTGTAAGGGGAGGCTCTCTGGGGACCCCGGTGTAAGTAGGGAGGCTCTCTGGGGACCCTGGTGTAAGTGGAGGCTCTCTTGGGACCCTGATGTAAGGGGAGGCTTTCTGGGGACCCTGATGTAGGGGGGGACTCTCTGGGGACCCTGATGTAAGTAGGGAGGCTCTCTGGGGACCCTGATGTAAGGAGGGGCTTTCTGGGGACCCTGGTGTAAGGGGAGGCTCTCTGGGGACCCTAATGTAGGGGGAGGCTATCTGGGGACCCTGATGTAAGGGGATGCTCTCTGGGGATCCTGATGTAAGGGGAGGCTCTCTGGGGACCCTAATGTAGGGGGAGGCTCTCTAGGGACCCTGATGTAAGGGGGGCTCTCTGGGAACCCTAATATAGGGGGTGGCTCTCTGGGGACCCTGATGTAAGGGGGGGGGCTCTCTGGGGACCCTGATGTAGGGGGAAACTCTCTGAGGACACTGATTTATGGGGGGCTCTCTGGGGACCATGATGTAAGGGGAGGCTCTCTGGGGACCCTGATGTCAGGGGGGGCTCTCTGGGGACCCTGATGTAAGGAGGAGCTCTCTGGGGATCCTGGTGTAAGGGGGCTCTCTGGGGACCCTCATGTAAGGAGGGGCTCTCTGGGGATCCTGATGTAAGGGGAGGCTCTCTGGGGACCCTAATGTAGGGGGAGGCTCTCTAGGGACCCTGATGTAAGGGGGGCTCTCTGGGAACCCTAATATAGGGGGTGGCTCTCTGGGGACCCTGATGTAAGGGGGGGGCTCTCTGGGGATCCTGATGTAGGGGGAAACTCTCTGAGGACACTGATTTATGGGGGGCTCTCTGGGGACCATGATGTAAGGGGAGGCTCTCTGGGGACCCTGATGTCAGGGGGGCTCTCTGGGGACCCTGATGTAAGGAGGAGCTCTCTGGGGATCCTGGTGTAAGGGGGCTCTCTGGGGACCCTCATGTAAGGAGGGGCTCTCTGGGGATCCTGATGTAAGGGGAGGCTCTCTGGGGACCCTAATGTAGGGGGAGGCTCTCTAGGGACCCTGATGTAAGGGGGCTCTCTGGGAACCCTAATATAGGGGGTGGCTCTCTGGGGACCCTGATGTAAGGGGGGGGGGGCTCTCTGGGGACCCTGATGTAGGGGGAAACTCTCTGAGGACACTGATTTATGGGGGCTCTCTGGGGACCATGATGTAAGGGGGGGCTCTCTGGGGACCCTCATGTAAGGAGGGGCTCTCTGGGGCCCTGATGTAAGGGGAGGCTCTCTGGGGACCCTGATGTAAGGGGAGGCTAGAGATAGAATAGAAAATAATAGAATAGAAAAAACAATAGTATAGAATAGAATAAACAATAGAAAATAATAGAGTAGAAAGAATATAACAATATAACCATTTTCGGAAATTCGAATTTCAAATAGAATAAATTAGAATTTGATTAGAATAGAAAAGAAGAGAATTGAAAATAAAAGTATAGAATAGAATGGAATAGAAAGAATATAACCATCTTCCGAAATTCTAATTACGAATAGAAATAATTCGATTTGGAATGATATTCGATTGAAATGCAATTAGAATGGAATTCGGAAAATTCGAATCAATTTGAATTTGAATAAACAAAACAAATTTCGAAAATGAATTAAACGAAATTAACTAAATGAATTTATGCAAATAACGTATCGAAACGAAAACACATTTTTTTCCTTCTGCACATGTCTAGCCCTGATGAAGGGAGGGGGCGTGTTTTCGGCCCCCGAAACATGTTGGCTGTTCTATGTGATCTCACTTTGAACCATAGATATGATTTGGACTCTTTCACTATCGTTCGGTTTGGCATCCTGTTGCTTGGCGGTAGATATTTGGTCTGATCTGAGGGAAGGTTATCTGTAGCCAGGACGCCATGTCTGTGCTGACTCGGAGAGCCCCGAGCGCCGTCACCGGGCGCCCTCCGTATAATGCAACGCTTTGTAACTGCCGGAGAAAAGATAATAGAGAAGCACTTAGAAACTTCATCATTTTCCAACACAATAGGAAAGGACAGATTGCGACGACCCACGGCGCGGCGAGGCCGATCGACTTGGCTGCCCTTCAACTTTCCGGCAATATTTCCATCGGAGCGGAGCTGAGGAAATGTCAAATCTGACTATTTATGCGTCTTCTAAGAGCGAGCGCGCCGGATACTTAGTGATTGAATTAGCGCTCGTGTCACACGCATCTCGCAGCTTTTTAAAGTCTAATTGAGGGAAAGTGATGGAAAATATGACGGCTTTATTTCCTGAAGACGGGAGAACATCAGAGGGACAAATACAAAGAGGAATGACTTACCGATCTCCATAAAGAGCAGACAGAGGAGGAGAGAGATCATTATCAGAGGGAAGGATGGAGGGAAGAAGGAAAGGAAAAGAGAGGAAACAAAGATGGAAGGAAAGAAGATGAAGGGGAGAAGCATGAAAAGAATAGAAAGGATAAAGGGAAGAAGGGAAGGGAAGGAGGGGAAGGGAATGATGGAAGGGAAGGGAAGGATGGAGGGGAAGGGAAGGATGGAAGGGAAGGGAAGGATGGAGGGGAAGGGAAGGATGGAAGGGAAGGGAAGGATGGAGGGGAAGGGAAAGGAAGGATGGAAGGGAAGGGAAGGATGGAGGGGAAGGGAAAGGAAGGATGGAGGGGAAGGGAAGGATGGAGGGGAAGGGAAAGGAAGGAAGGATGGAGGGGAAGGGAAAGGAAGGATGAAGGGGAAGGGAAGGATGGAAGGGAAGAGAAGGGTGGGGGAAAGGGAAGGATGGAGGGGAAGGGAAAGGAAGGATGGAGGGGAAGGGAAGGATGGAGGGGAAGGTAAAGGAAGGATGGAAGGGAAGGATAGAGGGGAAGGGAAAGGAAGGATGGAAGGGAAGGGAAGGATGGAGGGGAAGGGAAAGGAAGGATGGAAGGGAAGGATGGAGGGGAAGGATGGAGGGGAAGGGAAGGTAAGGAAAGGAAAGGATGGAAGGGAAGGGAAGGATGGAGGGGAAGGGAAAGGAAGGATGGAAGGGAAAGGAAGAAAGAAAGGCAAGGGACAAATACAAAGAGGATTGACTTACCGATCTCCATAAAGAGCAGACAGAGGAGGAGAGAGATCATTATCAGAGGGAAGGATGGAGGGAAGAAGGGAAGGAAAAGAGAGGAAACAAAGATGGAAGGAAAGAGGATGAAGGGGAGAAGGATGAAAAGAATAGGAAGGATAAATGGAAGGATGGAGGGGAAGGGGAGGGAAGGATGGAGGGGAAGGGGAGGATGGAGGGGAAGGGAAGGATGGAGGGGAAGGGATGGATGGAGGGGAAGGATGGAGGGGAAGGGAAAGAAAGGGGGGAAGGGAAGGGAAAAAAGAAAGGCAAGGGTCAAATACAAAGAGGAATGACTTACCGATCTCCATAAAGAGCAGACAGAGGAGGAGAGAGATCATTATCAGAGAGAAGGATGGAGGGAAGAAGGAAAGGAAAAGAGAGGAAACAAAGATGGAAGGAAAGAGGATGAAGGGGAGAAGGATGAAAAGAATAGGAAGGATAAAGGGAAGGATGGAGGGGAAGGGAAGGGAAAGGAAGGATTGAAGGGGAGGGAAGGATGGAGAGGAAGGGAAGGATGGAGGGGAAGGGATGGATGCATGGAGGGGAAGTGAAGGATGGATGGAAGGGAAGGGAAGGATGGAGAGGAAGGGAAGGGAAAGGAAGGATGGAAGGGAAGGGAAGGATGGAGGTAAAGGGAAGGATGGAAGGAAAGGGAAGAAAGAAATAAAAGGCAAGGGACAAATACAAAGAGGATTGATTTACCGATCTCCATAAAGAGCAGACAGAGGAGGAGAGAGATCATTATCAGAGGGAAGGATCGAGGGAAGAAGGAAAGGAAAAGAGAGGAAACAAAGATGGAAGGAAAGAGGAAGGGGAGAAGGATGAAAAGAATAGGAAGGATAAAGGGAAGGATGGAGGGGAAGGGATGGGAAAGGAAGGAAGGATGGAGGGAAGGGAAGGATGGAGGGGAAGGGAAAGGAAGGATGGATGGGAAGGGAAGGATGGAGGGGAAGGGAAGGGAAAGGAGGGATGGATGGAAGGGAAGGATGGAGGGGAAGGATGGAAGGGAAGGGAAGGTTGGAGGGGAAGGGAAAGGAAGGATGGAAGGGAAAGGAAGGATGGAAGGGAAGGGAAGGATGGAGGGGAAGGGAAGGAAGGATGGAAGGGAAGGATGGAGGGGAAGGATGGAGGGGAAGGGAAAGGAAGGATGGAGGGGAAGGGAAGGTAAGGAAAGGAAAGGATGGAAGGGAAGGGAAGGATGGAGGGGAAGGGAAAGGAAGGATGGAAGGGAAAGGAAGAAAGAAAGGCAAGGGACAAATACAAAGAGGATTGACTTACCGATCTCCATAAAGAGCAGACAGAGGAGGAGAGAGATCATTATCAGAGGGAAGGATGGAGGGAAGAAGGGAAGGAAAAGAGAGGAAACAAAGATGGAAGGAAAGAGGATGAAGGGGAGAAGGATGAAAAGAATAGAAAGGATAAATGGAAGGATGGAGGGGAAGGGGAGGGAAGGATGGAGGGGAAGGGAAGGATGGAGGGGAAGGTAAAGGAAGGATGGAAGGGAAGGATAGAGGGGAAGGGAAAGGAATGATGGAAGGGAAGGGAAGGATGGAGGGGAAGGGAAAGGAAGGATGGAAGGGAAGGATGGAGGGGAAGGATGGAGGGGAAGGGAAAGGAAGGATGGAGGGGAAGGGAACGATGGAGGGGAAGGGAAGGTAAGGAAAGGAAAGGATGGAAGGGAAGGATGGAGGGGAAGGGAAAGGAAGGATGGAAGGGAAAGGAAGAAAGAAAGGCAAGGGACAAATACAAAGAGGATTGACTTACCGATCTCCATAAAGAGCAGACAGAGGAGGAGAGAGATCATTATCAGAGGGAAGGATGGAGGGAAGAAGGGAAGGAAAAGAGAGGAAACAAAGATGGAAGGAAAGAGGATGAAGGGGAGAAGGATGAAAAGAATAGGAAGGATAAATGGAAGGATGGAGGGGAAGGGGAGGGAAGGATGGAGGGGAAGGGGAGGATGGAGGGGAAGGGAAGGATGGAGGGGAAGGGATGGATGGAGGGGAAGTGAAGGATGGAGGGGAAGTGAAGGATGGATGGAAGGCAAGGATGGAGGGGAAGGGAAAGAAAGGGGGGAAGGGAAGGGAAAAAAGAAAGGCAAGGGTCAAATACAAAGAGGAATGACTTACCGATCTCCATAAAGAGCAGACAGAGGAGGAGAGAGATCATTATCAGAGAGAAGGATTGAGGGAAGAAGGAAAGGAAAAGAGAGGAAACAAAGATGGAAGGAAAGAGGATGAAGGGGAGAAGGATGAAAAGAATAGGAAGGATAAAGGGAAGGATGGAGGGGAAGGAAGGGAAGGGAAAGGAAGGATTGAAGGGGAGGGAAGGATGGAGAAGAAGGGAAGGATGGAGGGGAAGGGAAAGGAAGGATGGAGGGGAAGGGATGGATGCATGGAGGGGAAGTGAAGGATGGATGGAAGGGAAGGAAGGATGGAGAGGAAGGGAAGGGAAAGGAAGGATGGAAGGGAAGGGAAGGATGGAGGTAAAGGGAAGGATGGAAGGAAAGGGAAGAAAGAAAGAAAGGCAAGGGACAAATACAAAGAGGATTGATTTACCGATCTCCATAAAGAGCAGATAGAGGAGGAGAGAGATCATTATCAGAGGGAAGGATCGAGGGAAGAAGGAAAGGAAAAGAGAGGAAACAAAGATGGAAGGAAAGAGGAAGGGGAGAAGGATGAAAAGAATACGAAGGATAAAGGGAAGGATGGAGGGGAAGGGATGGGAAAGGAAGGAAGGATGGAGGGGAAGGGAAGGATGGAGGGGAAGGGAAAGGAAGGATGGATGGGAAGGGAAGGATGGAGGGGAAGGGAAGGGAAAGGAGGGATGGATGGAAGGGAAGGATGGAGGGGAAGGATGGAAGGGAAGGGAAGGTTGGAGGGGAAGGGAAAGGAAGGATGGAAGGGAAGGGAAGGATGGAGGGGAAGGGAAAGGAAGGATGGAAGGGAAGGATGGAGGGGAAGGATGGAGGGGAAGGGAAAGGAAGGATGGAGGGGAAGGGAAGGATGGAGGGGAAGGGAAGGTAAGGAAAGGAAAGGATGGAAGGGAAGGGAAGGATGGAGGGGAAGGGAAAGGAAGGATGGAAGGGAAAGGAAGAAAGAAAGGCAAGGGACAAATACAAAGAGGATTGACTTACCGATCTCCATAAAGAGCAGACAGAGGAGGAGAGAGATCATTATCAGAGGGAAGGATGGAGGGAAGAAGGGAAGGAAAAGAGAGGAAACAAAGATGGAAGGAAAGAGGATGAAGGGGAGAAGGATGAAAAGAATAGGAAGGATAAATGGAAGGATGGAGGGGAAGGGGAGGATGGAGGGGAAGGGAAGGATGGAGGGGAAGGGAAGGATGGAGGGGAAGGGATGGATGGAGGGGAAGTGAAGGATGGATGGAAGGCAAGGATGGAGGGGAAGGGAAAGAAAGGGGGGAAGGGAAGGGAAAAAAGAAAGGCAAGGGTCAAATACAAAGAGGAATGACTTACCGATCTCCATAAAGAGCAGACAGAGGAGGAGAGAGATCATTATCAGAGAGAAGGATTGAGGGAAGAAGGAAAGGAAAAGAGAGGAAACAAAGATGGAAGGAAAGAGGATGAAGGGGAGAAGCATGAAAAGAATAGGAAGGATAAAGGGAAGGATGGAGGGGAAGGGAAGGGAAAGGAAGGATTGAAGGGGAGGGAAGGATGGAGGGGAAGGGAAGGATGGAGGGGAAGGGAAAGGAAGGATGGAGGGGAAGGGATGGATGCATGGAGGGGAAGTGAAGGATGGATGGAAGGGAAGGGAAGGATGGAGAGGAAGGGAAGGGAAAGGAAGGATGGAAGGGAAGGGAAGGATGGAGGTAAAGGGAAGGATGGAAGGAAAGGGAAGAAAGAAAGAAAGGCAAGGGACAAATACAAAGAGGATTGATTTACCGATCTCCATAAAGAGCAGATAGAGGAGGAGAGAGATCATTATCAGAGGGAAGGATCGAGGGAAGAAGGAAAGGAAAAGAGAGGAAACAAAGATGGAAGGAAAGAGGAAGGGGAGAAGGATGAAAAGAATAGGAAGGATAAAGGGAAGGATGGAGGGGAAGGGATGGGAAAGGAGGGAAGGATGGAAGGGAAGGATGGATGGGAAGGGAAGGATGGAGGGGAAGGGAAAGGAAGGATGGATGGGAAGGGAAGGATGGAGGGGAAGGGAAGGGAAAGGAGGGATGGATGGAAGGGAAGGATGGAGGGGAAGGATGGAAGGGAAGGGAAGGTTGGAGGGGAAGGGAAAGATGGAGGGGAAGGGAAAGATGGAGGGGAAGGGAAAAGAAGGATGGAGGGGAAGAAAGGATGGAAGGGAAGAAAGAAAGGCAAGAGAGGAAACAAAGAAGACAGGAAAGAGGGTGAAGAGGAGAAGGATAAAGAGAAGAGGAAGAAGGGGAGGGAAGGATGGGAACAGAGGCTTTATTTTATTATTTTATATATCAGGGGTCTAAACAGAGGGAATATGCGCCACATAAGGTGATTAGGGTGTGCCCAAGAACACCTCACACACCCTGTGCACACGCCTATGGGCCAGGCACTTCCTGTATGGGTGCGTTTGGATAGTATTTTCTCCTTTAGCCCTTGATAATGTTCTTTTGAACAAAACTAGTCGGGAGGAGCTTTAGCGGTGACTTCATCACACCCGCCGGGCTGTCTGCATGTGATTGGTTGTTTTATATGCAATTTTACTCCCGCTTTCTTGTAAGTAGTTCTAACCTTCATTAGAAAGCCTGGAGTTTTGTATTACTACACTGTGAGACTCCATTTTTTGTTTGCACTGTGGAAATGTGTTCTGTAACCTTCACCTCACCCACAGACACATCTTCTGCTAGAAGCTCTCTCTGTCTCTACCCCCCCTCCCCCTCTCGGGGTTTTACTTTTGTAATTGTTCTATTCGCTAACTTTTAATAATATATTTCTATTTGTTAGCTTTTAATAACATCTCACACCACCCCTTTCTTATGTATGTATAAAATAACATGCAATAATACATTTTGGCACTGAACGGACTTTTTAAACACAGTGATTGCGTCCTGTGAATCTGTCCCTGCAGCTGCAGTTTCAACTTCTGTTTTGAGTCCCAATCATAACGGTTTTGGCGAGCCAGCCAGGAGTTTGGCAGAGTCTCCAGAAGGAACCGCGCTTATATCGGGATCATTGGGAACGCAGACCTCTAAATGCCGGCTAAGCTGTCCTTAACCACTTCAATACCGGGGGGCATTTAGACACCTTCTTGCCCAAACCAATTTTCAGCTTTCAGCGCTGTCGCACTTTCAATGACAATTGCGCGTCATACACTGTACCCAAACTAATTTTTTTATCATTTTGTTCCCACAAATAGAGCTTTCTTTTGGTGGTATTTGATCACCTCTGCGATTTTTATTTTTTGTGCAACAAATAAAAAAACACAGAAAATTTTGAAAAAAAACAACCAGTTTTTCTTTGTTTCTGTTAATTTTTTTTTCTAAATAAGTATGTTTTCTTCTTCAATGATGGGCACTGATATGGCTGCACTGACAGGCACTGATAAGGCGGCACTGATGGGCACTGATGAGGTGGCACCAATGAGGTGGTACTGATTAGGTGGCAATGATGGGCACTGATAGGCGGCACTGATAGGTGATACTGATGGGCACTGATTGGTGGCGCTGGTATGCGGTACTGACGGGCACTGTACTTATGCGTGGCAATGATAGGTGGCACGGATGGGCACCAATAGGTGGGCACTGATGAGCACAGATGGGCACTGATGAGCACAGATGGGCACTGATGGTGGCACTGCTGGACACTGATGGTAGCACTGCTGGACACTGATGGGTGGCACTGATAACACTGATGGGTGACATTGCTGATTTAATTAGTTTCATCATGGTGCCAGTCAGTGCCCATTTGTGGGCATTGATTGGCACAGATTGGGCATTCATTTGTACATGTGGATGGCCATGGGGTACATACCTGGCCATCCACATGTTACCCACTTCCCTGGTGGTCCTGGGGGCTTCCCTGGTGGTCTAGTGTGGGCATCCGAGGGGGGTCTATGCTGATAAACAATCAGCACAGACCCCCCCCGCTAATCGGCCCTCTCCTACACAAGTGAGGAAAAGCCGATCTACGGCTTTTCCTGTTTACATCTTGATCAGCCGTGGTTGGACACGGCTGATCACATGGTAAAGAGCCTCCGCGGGGCGTGGCTTGGCGCGTGGCAGCCTAACCCAGGAGCTTTGTCGAGATCGCGGCCCTAACCCATCTATCTGCACCATCTCCACACGAGGATGAACAAAAATAACAAGCACTCACACCAGACCTGTTCCCGCTGCTCATCAGCTACAAATTCCGGGCGGAAAATAGCAGATATCTTCAAACATCAGGCTATTGCGCTGCAGGTGACGGCAGGAGGCAAGATGGCGCCGGTGCACGCTGAGGAGGATTTCAGCGAAGGCTCTCAGTCGGCGGCGGAAGACAATAGCAGGAGGGGTACCCGCTCTGATCACCCCCTGACATACGAAGACATGTCGGGCTTCGCTTCTGACATAAAGGCCTCCTTCTCCGCAGCCACCACGGATCTCAAAACCAGCTTCCTTGTCTTGCAAGAAAAGATGGCGACCGTGGAGAACGCGGGTAAGCAGAGAGACAGGGGGATTTCTAGGCTGGACAAGGTGGTCAGTACACACGCCATGCATTTCATAGAAATGAACCGACATTTAGAAGACCTTGATAACAGGGGGAGACGCAACAATATTAGGGTGCGAGGTATACCCGAATCGGTCATGGCAGAAAGAGCCTCCGCTCTTTACCAAGATCGGTGTCCACGGGCGCGCGGCGGCATGTTATCCTGAAGGACGTCATATGATGCCCAGTCAGGATAACTGAACCACTTCCTGGACGTCAATCTGATATTGACTGGGTGAGAAGTGGTTAAGCTTGCTATATTTCTTCCTTTCCTATGTATACTATCTGTCAGTTCTCAAGGAAACCAGACCACTCTCGGACCTTTCTGGTTGGGTAACGTGTGTGTGTGTGTAATGGTGTTATGGTGTCCTCCTTCATGGGTTGGACTGTGTGGGGATAGGGAGAATCCTCTGCAGTTCCCTGCCGTTGACTCCTTGTGGGCGACCTGGGTGAGAGGCGCATGGCAGAGTCCGATCAAACCCACAGAAAGGAGAAGAGACGAGGAGGGTCTCTTAATGAGTGTTTTGTCTATTGTCATAAACCCCCCGTCTATCCACGTAGATAAGTGGAGATTATTCTTGTAAATCTGCAGATCCCATAACAATATGAATTTCTTACTTGATTGAATGTATGCACTTCTTGTTGATTGATAGCACAACACGTTTTTCATTATTATCAATATAATTACCATATATACTCAAGTATAGGTCGACCCGAATATAAGCCGAGGCACCTAATTTTACCACAAAAAACTGGGAAAAACGTATTGACTCGAGTATAAGCCTAGGGTGAGAAATGCGCAGCTACTGTAAGTGGAAAAGAGGGTCAACAATGCCCATTTGCAGCCTCACTGTGCCCATTTGCAGCCGCACTGTGCCCATTTGCAGCCGCATTGTGCCCATTTGCAGCCATAGGTCCCCCAAACTTCAAACTCAGTAGTTAAAGAGGAAGTAAAGCCTCTGTAAAAAAAAAAAAAAAAGACACCCTGCAAGGCAAAGGCATAATGAGCTAGTATGCATAGCATACTAGCTCATTATGAAAAACTTACCTGAAAACGAAGCCCCCCGAAGCGGTCCTTATCTTCAATCTTCTTCGCCGCCATGCAGGGCCGGAGTGACTTCCGGGTCTCGCCGCTCCAGCGCTATCATTCGCTGGAGCGGCGATGACGTCACTCCCGCGCATGCGCACGAGATCGGCATATTGCCGTGAGAGCGGCATACTCAGTGCGCCCTCAGTGCGCCTGCGCGCCGCTGTCTACGGCGCATGCGCCGTAGACAGCAATGCCTTTTCATCGCTAAATATCTCCTAAACCATGTAGGTTTAGGAGATATTTATTGGACCTACAGGTAAGCCTTAATCTAGGCTTACCTGTAGGCCAAAGTCATATGGAAGGGTTTACTTACACTTTAAGGGTTCCTAGATGCCCCCCTAGCTGCAGCCAAATTTTTGGTCTCTGAACCCAAAGGGTCCCGAAATGACATTGCTGCAGATGGACACAGTTGACCGACTTTGGGGCCCTGTATCTTTGGCGTGCAAACCCAGTGGAACCAGCACTACAACATATCCAAATTTGGGGTTCCTAGCACCAAGTGGGCCCAAGATACGGGGCCCCAAAGTCGGTTCGGAAAATGTCAAGCACTTTTCTGCAGCAGAGAATGACATTTTCCGAACTGACTTTGGGGCCCCCGTATCTCGGGGCCACTTGGTGCTAGAAACCCCAGCTTTAGATATGTTGTAGTGCTAGGTCCACTGGGTTTGCAAAATTTGGGGTTCCTAGCACCAAGTGGCCCCGAGATACGGGGGCCCCAAATTCAGTTCGGAAATTGTTATTCTCTGCTGCAGAAAAGTGCTTGACTCGAGTATAAGCCGAGGGGGGGGGGGCACTTTCAGCACAAAAAAATGTGCTGAAAAACTTGGCTTATACTCAAGTATATACGGTAATTGATCCCTTTCTTTTGATAAGTTTTGGGGGAGGGGTTACCCAAATCCCACTCACATATACGGTATATCTTTAGCTGTATCCAGGCCGGAGTTGCCCTTTAATTTCACCACCTGGAATGTGATGGTATTCAGGCCATGAAGAATTCTGGGATGACAAAGTGTCGGGTGTTGGGCTCTACGACTGGTAACATCCGATGTAATTACATTCTTATGAAATCTGCCCTTTTCTAAGCTTATTAAATTTTACAAGGGATGTAATCGGAAAGGACAAGCCGTTCATTTTTCCTCCGCCGCGCCTGAATTTTACTAATGGCTCCATAATGGGCAGGAGCCGAATCCGCGGCGGGCAGCGCCGCTCTGCAAAATATGACCATCGCACGTCTGCGGGGAGACATCGCTACCTGCCCTAATATTTACAGTACAGAGTCCGGGGACGGAGATGACCAGACTGCATGGGATGTACCCGGATCATTCCCGGAATTCCAATAATACAAAGCTGAGGGGCAACTCTACGGAAAAAATAGGGCTGAGCTTTTGGATTGGGAAGAACATAACTCCCCCCACCCCCACCCCACATCCACAAGCCAACACAGGTTTCGACCCCCCCCTGCAAGGAAATCCCCCCCCCCCCAGTATTGATATGTATGTGGTATTGTATAGTAGACATGTGCAATTTGTTTTGTTCCAAATTAGTTTTTTTTTTACGAATTTCGACAAACTTGTTCATTCGGAAATAACTGAAATTTTCGAAATTTTGTAAATCCGAATAAAAATCAGAAATTGGGAAATTCAAAAAAAAATTAGAAATTCGGAAATTCTAAAAAAATCTGAAATTTGCAAAAAAAAAATCAACGGAAATTTGGAAAAAAATCATCGACAAACTTGTTCATTTGGAAATAACTGAAATTTTCGAAATTTTGTAAATCAGAATAAAAATCTGAAATTCGGAAATTCAAAAAAAAATCACAAATTTGCAAAAAAAAAAAAAAAAAAAAAAAAAAAAAAAAAAAAAAAGTCATCGGAAATTTGGAAAAAAATCATCGGAAGTTCGGAAATTCGAAAATCTGAAATAATAACTAATTTATAATAACTTAACTATTACTAACTATTTATTAAATTATAGGTATTGAAATTTTCCTTTCCAATTTTGCTGTTAGTGAATTTAAGGAATACGAATTTATCTGAAATAACGAATGCCGTATCTAAACAAATTGAAAGTAACTAATTAATAATAATAAATTACAATAATAATAATATTAATAATAAAAAACTTTTTTTATTATTATTGTAATTTATTATTAACTTGTTCTATTCCATTTGTTTAGATGCAGCATTCGTTATTTCGGATAAATTCGTATTTGTTACGTTCCCTAACGGACAAATTTGAAAGGAAATTCCAATACCTATAATTTAATAGCTAGTAATAGTTACGTTATTATTAGTTAGTTATTATTTCAGATTTTCAAATCTTCGGGTTTTGGAATTTCCAATTTTTTGGGGAATTTTCCCAACTTCTGATGATTTTTTTCAAATTTCCGAATTTCCGTTTTTTTTTTTTTCAAATTTCCGAATTTCCGATTTTTTTAGAATTTCCAAATTTTAGATTTTTTTTTTAGAATTTACTAATTTCAGATTTTTTTTTTTGAATTTCCTAATTTTTTTGAATTTACAAAATTTAGAAATTTCAGTTATTTCCGTTCAGTTATTTCATTTGTCTAAATTCATAAAACAAAAAAAAAACTAATTTGGAACGAAGCGAATTGCACATGTCTACTTTACAAGGCCACAGGCATATCAATACTGGGGGGGGGGTATTTCCTTGCAGGGGGAGGGGGCTCGAGGCACAGGGGACTCTTCCCATATCCCGTCCTGTACGCTGGGTTTTCGATTTTCTGATTTTGCAAAATTTTTTTGCATTTCCAAATTTCAGATTTTTTTCGAATTTCCAAATTTCAGATTTTTTTTTTTAATTTACTAATTTCAGATTTTTTTTTTGACTTTACGAATTTCCTAATTTTTTGGAATTTACTAAATTTAGAAATTTCAGTTATTTCCATTCAGTTATTTTGTTTGTCTAAATTCATTAAAAAAAAAAAACGAATTTGGAACGAAACGAATTGCACATGTCTACTTTACAAGGCCACATGCATATCAATACTGGGGGGGGGGGGCTCGAGGCACAGGGGACTCTTCCCATATCCCATATCCCGTCCTGTACGCCGGATTTTCTGATTTTGCATAAATTTTTCGAATTTCCCATTTTTTTTTTTGAATTTCTAAATTTCAGATTCTTTTTAGACTTTCTGAATTTCAGATATTTTCAAAATTTCCGAATTTTTTCACATTTTTTTGAATTTCCTATTTGAATTGACAAATTTTACGAATTGCGATCATAACAAATGACCCGAAAAACGAGAAAAAAAAAAAAAGAAGAAGAATAAAGGGGGGACCCCGCACTGTTTAATAAAAAAAGGAGCCCCAGCCAATGCTAAAATAAAAAGGGTCTCTAACTGTAATACTGACCTGCTCCGTGGGGTTGTCTCCTGCAGTACCTCTTCTTCACCATAAGATGTCCTCAGTCTTCTGGGTTGAATGATGGCCAGCCTCATTCAACCCACACAAAAAAATGGAGGCATACTGTGGCTGGAGGGCGTCATGTGTAGCGGCCATAACCCCTGGGGGCGGCCTTGACTTTCCTGGGCTTACCGATTACCTCCTCCTTGTAGCTCGTCGTTCGTTGTCTAGGGGTTCCCAGGGTTAGTACCCAGTAACTTCAGAGCTGACACACAAAAGTCCTTTTTAGGATTTTTATTTTGCAGGGGTAACATCCAACATAACACAGTCTCAGGTGGGAATAGAGGGCACGGGTAATAAAACTCAGGCACTTTGAACTGCTGACATCCACTGAATGTCTCTTAGTCAGCCCAGAGAGTAGCCACTCGCAGCTGGGTGCTTCACTGCTGGATAAACCTCTATCCAGAGATTTAGCAGCCAACAGGTGATCCGGAAACTTATCAAAGTCTCTGCCACAGACTAGATTGTAACTGATGATAAGTAGGAACCTTTCTCACAGTATTTGGATCTCTCATCCTTCTTGGCGATACTATGTGAAGTGTGGATTCTCTAGTGTCCATACATCTCAGCTCCCAGGCTCTTACCGAGCAGCCAGCTTCTTGGCCCTCCTCCGAAGAGTCCTCCCCTGGTCACTTGTACGAGTTGCCGTGTCCCTCCAATACCGAGAGCACACCGGGACGCTTCCGAATCCTCCTTCAGTTACTGGGCCTCGGACTAGCCAGTTCCGAGGCTCGGGAACGGACGGATCCCCACCCCAGACCATGAGGGCCTCTGGGGCTGGTCAGGGTGACCATGCTCGCGGGGACGGCAGACACTCCTGGGCCCCCGGGACCCCTCACTGGGTTGGTCCGGACCAGAACCAGGAATCAAAGCAGCAGCCGAACCCTGAACACGTGACTTCAGCATCTTAAATACCCCTTCCCAGAATACACAGCGGGGCCAGACGCGCCCACTGATTGGCTCAGGGAAAGATTGGTACCTAACACGTCCAACCAGGATTGGTTCTCAGCCTGTCATGGGTGCCTCACTGCACCTATCACCAGGCGGACCTCCAGTACAGCCCAGCCAGACCGATGCCAAAGTAAATCCTGTACAATTAACCCCCAGAACTCCATTACAGTTCTGAGAAAAACTAAATTTACATTGATAGCGCACACTTTAATAAAGTGTGGGCGCTACACATGGACCTGCCCACTCAGAGGGCACACTCTAGTCAATAATCAATAGCCTGTTATTAGGATAAAATGTACAAAAAACAAACAAAAAAAAAGCCAAACAACTTGCCGTCAATCCAGAGGTTTCAGCTGCATTACTTCTTTTCTGCCACTGGATGTCCTCAGTCTTCCAGCTTGAATGATTCCAGTGTCAACTAACCCACTTCCTCTGAGCCCATTCTGTGGTGGACCCTGTGACAGACCTAGCCGGGACAGAGGCTGTTGGAGGGGACTGAATGCGAGCCTGTTACCTTGCGATTATGGGCCCTGGCATTTGGGGGAACGGTGCTCTTTGAGCTGCATGCCTGGGGACCCCTGAGCTGGTGTTACTTGGATTCAGGTCCATGCTGGCCCCCCAATACACATAGAATCTGTATATGTATTTGGCATATTAGCAATACACTGAATGACACTGTTGGGACACAAGCTGTCAGATGCTAATGTCATGAACTCCAGCCAGCCTGTCTGTTGTGTAAATGAGTATAGTTTGGCTTGTAGGAGTGTTTCACCTATTGTTGTGTGTGCTAATTAACCCTGCAATTGAATGAAGGAGTCCAGTGTTGATTAAGATAATTAGCTCATGCTAATTAAGTTAGGTCCTAGTCATCTGGCTATATAAATTTGTGTGACATGTCAAATAAAGATGATTCCTGATGTACCCTACACTGGTGTTGTCTGGTGACTGGGTGGGCTAAAGGGTCTTGGATTGTGTGGTACCGGACGGAGGAAGCATTTACGGCGGACATCTTGAGTACGGGGTCCGTCACAGACCCACCAGCAGATTTCCTCACTTTGGAGGGATTTCCGCCCACTTCCTGTTTTTGGCTGTGGGACAGGAAGTGAAGGGAAATCTCCTCCTCAATAGGACACATATGGCAAAAAAAATAAAAAAAACTGAAGGGAACTATACCCTTCCTTTGGGCAAAGAAAAAAAAAGTTCTACTTTAATGCAGAAAAATGTCTGTTCCTTCACTATCCAATCAGCAGACTGGGGGGTGTGTCCTTCACCGTGTTGTGCTGCTGCTTCTGTGAAGGAACCGGCTGCTCTGTCTGGCAGGGTTGTCTAGATGCCCCTCCCCCCTCGGTCCCGCCCTGATCTGGAGCTCTGGTGACTTTGTATTTTCTCATCTGGTTCTGGTAAAGAACCATCCACGGCACGTTAAATTATAGGTATCAGAATTTCCTTTCAAATTTGGCTGTAAGTGAACGTAACGAATACGAATTTATCTGAAGTTACGAATTATCCGAAATAACGAATGTCGTATCTACACAAATGGAATGGAACAAATTAATAAGTAATAATAATAAAACGTTTTTATTATGATTATTGTAATTTATTATTATTAATTTGTTACGTTCCATTAGTTTAGATGAGGCATTCGTTATTTCGGATAATTCGTAACTTCAGATAAATTCATATTTATTAAGTTCACTAACAGCCAAATTTGAAAGGAAGTTTCAATACCTATAATTTAATAGTTAGTAATAGTTAAGTTATTATTAGTTAGTTGTTATTTTCAGATTCTTACATTTTCAGGTTTTCGAATTTCCGTTTTTTTTTTTTTTTCGAATTTCCGAATTTCCGAATTTTTTCATATTTATAATTTTTTGGGGGATTTCTGAAGATTTTTTTCGAATTTTCAATTTTTTTTGCAAATTTCCGAATTTCAGATTTTTTTCACATTTATACATTTTTTTTTTTGTAATTTCTGAATTTCAGATTTCTTTTAAATTTCCGAGTTTCAGATTTTGTTCGTATTTACGATTTTTTTTTAAATTTCCCAACTTCAGTTTTTTTATTTTTTCGGATTTTACGAAATTTCCAATATGTTCGAATTTACGAATATTCGAAAAAGTTTATTAAACGGGTTTTGGTCAATTCAGTTATTTCCGAATGAACAAGTCTGCGCGAAATTCCTTAAAAAAAAACGAATTTGGAACAAAACAAATTGCATATGTCTACTATACAGTAGACATGTGCACAACAGAAAAATGTGTTTATTTTTGTTTCGTTTCTTTCGTTTCCGTTGATTCGTAACGCTTCGTAAATTCGTAAGTCGTCGGTGTTCGTATTCGTAACGATTCGTATTTTCGTAAGAGTTATTTTTTCGTTGATTCGTTTTTCCGTTAGTTTAATTTTCGTTTATTCGAAAATTCGGACGCATTCGTATTTTCGTAGATTTAGTTACATTCGTACTTTCGTAAGATTGATTTATTCGTACTTTCGTAACATTGTTTTCGTAGATTCGTAATGATAATTTTATGTAATGTGTATGCTATTATTACAGGAACTATTATTACACGGAAAATTACGAATCGAAAAAAAAAAAAAGTTACGAATGTACGAATTTTTTCGTTCAATCCATTCGAGGCACGTTAAGCAGCGCCATTGTAAGAGACACGGAAAATTACCAATTCAACAAAAAAAAAAAAGTTACGAATGTACAAATTTTTTCGTTCATTTTGATATTCGTTGTTCCTGTTTTCGTTTTTCGGATTTTCTTCTTTCGTAGTTTCGATGTTTCTAATTTGGTTATTTCGGATTTTCGTTGTTTTTTCGTATTCGTTCGATTCGAACGATTCGTTATTCGTTAAAATTTTGAAATTGAAATTGAACGAATGAACGAATATAACGAAAAAAAAACAAAAAAAAAACGAAACGAATTGCACATGTCTACTATACAGGGCCACATGCATATCAATACGGGGGGGGGGGGGGATTTCCTTGCAGGGGGGGGTGCTCGAGGCACAGATCTTCCCATACCCCCCCCTGTCTCACCCCCCCCCTCAGTCCCGCCCTGATCTGGAGCTCTGGTGACTTTGTATTTTCTCATCTGGTTCTGGTAAAGCACCATCCATGGCATTCGCCATTTATCCAGTACTGTCAGGAATGCAGCTTCTAATCTGGAATCCGAGGATCAGGAGGCCGGCTGAACAATTTTATTGTATATATTTCAATGATGTGGTCCGGGTATAAAACATTTGCCACACAGATGTCTTAAGTGGCACAATATACAATTGTACAATTGCTTGTAATATGATTATCCCCCTATGATTGTCAGCAGCTCCATCTAGTGTCCATAAAGAGGTATTTTCCTGAAATACCTCAATCAAGAAAAAAAAAAACTTATTATGGCCACTAGATGGAGCTGGAGGACATAATTATATTTCAAGCGATAAAGGGATCAAACGTGGTAAGGAGGTGAATGCTTAAGGTGTGAATTATTTATATATATATATATATATATATATACACATAGCCCTCTGTGTTTATTTTCCTCCTCGCGGTCCTCAGGTGCCGTGTTCGGGTTCTAGGAAAAGGTGGAGTGTTCCTTTAGGTGAGAACGTGTCTCTGCGCGTATTGCATGCCGATATTCCCAGAGTTCCATGCTGAGCGTCTTCTCCTTTTATTGGGTTTTATTCCTCCAATAAGCAGAACGAAGTCCCTGAGCAATCCGGAGCCTCGCGCCCCATCAAAGTGAACGGCGGGATTTTCATAAATGAAAACAAATTAAGGCGACTTCAGGAAGTGAGAAGAACGTTGAATTTCCTTTCTGTCAAATTTCTCACACAGAATTGGACGGGTGATAATCAGTGTGGAGGAGATTCTACAATCAGATTGTGAAACCAAAACCCCTTATTCTTACCATCCCCCGACCGCCGACATAAACCAGGCCTTAGAGCAGTAATAATGGTACAAATGTGGGATATTGTGTGATGATTGTGTGATGATTGTGTGATGATTGTGTGATGATTGTACTGTATGGATGGAAATTTGCTGCATGTTTTGCATTCAACATTTACAACATTTGGGGATCCGTCCAGTTTGAGGAAATGAATCCATTACTGATGATCAGACAATGAAGGGTCGGATGTTTCCGGGTGTCCCTTGTGTCCTGGGTGTCCCTTGTGTCTTGGGTGTCCCTTGTGTCCTGGGTGTCCCGGGTGTCCCGGGTGTCCCGTGTGTCCTGGGTGTCCCTTGTGTCCTGGGTGTCCCTTGTGTCTTGGGTGTCCCTTGTGTCTTGGGTGTCCCTTGTGTCTTGGGTGTCCCTTGTGTCCTGGGTGTCCCGGGTGTCCCGGGTGTCCCGTGTGTCTTGGGTGTCCCGGGTGTCCCGGGTGTCCCGGGTGTCCCGTGTGTCTTGGGTGTCCCGGGTGTCCCGGGTGTCCCGGGTGTCCCATGTGTCCTGGGTGTCCCTTGTGTCTTGGGTGTTCTGGGTGTCCCGGGTGTCCCTTGTGTCTTGGGTGTCCCTTGTGTCCTGGGTGTCCCTTGTGTCTTGGGTGTCCCGGGTGTCCCGCGTGTCCCGGGTGTTCTGGGTGTCCCGGGTGTCCCGTGTGTCCTGGGTGTCCCGGGTGTCCCGGGTGTCCCGTGTGTCCCGGGTGTCCCGGGTGTCCCGTGTGTCTTGGGTGTCCCGGGTGTCCTGGGTGTCCCGTGTGTCTTGGGTGTCCCGTGTGTTTTGGGTGTCCCGGGTGTCCCGGGTGTTCTGCGTGTCCCGGGTGTCCCGTGTGCCCCGGGTGCTCGGTGCTCCTCTCCAGACTTAAATACAAAGAAAACTAAAATGGTATTTTAGTCAAAAGACTAAAACAAAATTAAAAATTGACTTCAAAGTTATCAAGGGCCCCTTGTATAGTCTTTGGCCCCCTATATGTATGTCCCCATCCTCTGTCCTCTCCATCCTCTGTATTCTCTCCATCCTCTGTCCTCTCTCCATCCTCTGTCCTCTCTCCATCCTCTGCTCCTCTCTCCATCCTTTGCTCCTCTCCATCCTCTGTCCTCTCCATCCTCTGACCCTCTCCATCCTCTGCTCCTCTCTCCATCCTCTGTCCTCTCCATCCTCTGTACTCTCCATCCTCTGTCCTCTCTCCATCCTCTGTCCTCTCCATCCTCTGTCCTCTCTCCATCCTCTGTCCTCTCTCCATCCTCTGTCCTCTCTCCATCCTCTGTCCTCTCCATCCTCTGTCCTCTCTCCATCCTCTGTCCTCTCTCCATCCTCTGTCCTCTCTCCATCCTCTGTCCTCTCCATCCTCTGCTCCTCTCTCCATCCTCTGTCCTCTCTCCATCCTCTGTCCTCTCTCCATCCTCTGTCCTCTCCATCCTCTGCTCCTCTCTCCATCCTCTGTCCTCTCTCCATCCTCTGTCCTCTCTCCATCCTCTGTCCTCTCCATCCTCTGTCCTATCTCCATCCTCTGTCCTCTCCATCCTCTGTCCTCTCTCCATCCTCTGTCCTCTCCATCCTCTGTCCTCTCTTCATCCTCTGTCCTCTCTTCATCCTCTGTCCTCTCTTCATCCTCTGTTCTCTCTCCATCCTCTGTCCTCTTCATCCTCTGCTCCTCTCCATCCTCTGCCCTCTCCATCCTCTGTCCTGTCTCCATCCTCTGTCCTCTCCATCCTCTGCTCCTCTCCATCATCTGCTCCTCTCTCCATCCTCTGTCCTCTCCATCCTCTGCTCCTCTCCATCATCTAACCTCTCCATCCTCTAACCTCTCCATCCTCTGCCCTCTCCATCCTCTGTCCTGTCTCCATCCTCTAACCTCTCCATCCTCTGCTCCTCTCCATCATCTGCTCCTCTCTCCATCCTCTGTCCTCTCCATCATCTGCTCCTCTCTCCATCCTCTGTCCTCCCCATCATCTGTCCTCTCCATCCTCTGCTCCTCTCTCCATCCTCTCTCCATCCTCTGTCCTCTCCATCCTCTGTCCTCTCCATCCTCTGTCCTCTCCATCCTCAGCTCCTCTCCATCCTCTGTCCTCTCCATCCTCTGTCCTCTCTCCATCCTCTGTCCTCTCTCCATCCTCTCTTCTCTCTCCATCCTCTCTCCATCCTCTGCTCCTCTCCATTCTCTGTCCTCTCTCCACCCTCTGTCCTCTCTTCATCCTCTGTTCCTCTCTCCAATCTCTGTCCTCTCTCCATCCTCTGTCCTCTCCACCCTCTGTCCTCTCTTCATCCTCTGTTCTCTCTCCATCCTCTGCTCCTCTCTCCATCCTCTGTCCTGTGTCCATCCTCTGTCCTCTCCACCCTCTGTCCTCTCTTCATCCTCTGTTCCTCTCTCCAATCTCTGTCCTCTCTCCCTCCTCTGTCCTCTCCATCCTCTGCTCCTCTCTCCATCCTCTGCTCCTCTCCATCCTCTGTCCTCTCCATCCTATGTACTCTCCATCCTCTGCTCCTCTCCATCCTCTGTCCTCTCTCTATCCCCTGCTCCTCTCTCCATCCTCTGACCCTCTCCATCCTCTGTCCTCTCCATCCTCTGTCCTCTCCATCCTCTGTTCCTCTCCATCCTCTGTTCCTCTCCATCCTCTGTACTCTCTCCATCCTCTGTCCTCTCCATCCTCTGCTCCTCTCCATCCTCTGTCCTCTCTTCATCCTCTGTCCTCTCTCCATCCTCTGTCCTCTCTCCATCCTCTGTCCTCCCTCCATCCTCTGTCCTCTCTCCACCCTCTGTCCTCTCGTCATCCTCTCTTCTCTCTCCATCCTCTGTCCTCTCCATCCTCTGCTCCTCTCTCTATCCTCTGTCCTCTTGCAATCTTCTGTCCTCTCCATCCTCTGTCCTCTCTTCATCCTCTGTCCTCTCTCCATCCTCTGTCCTCTCTCCATCCTCTGTCCTCTCTCCATCCTCTGTCCCCTCTCCATCCTCTGTACTCTCCATCCTCTGCTCCTCTTCATCCTCTGCTCCTCTCCATCCTCTGTCCTCTCTCCATTCCCCTGCTCCTCTCTCCATCCTCTTCTCCTCTCCATCCTCTGACCCTCTCCATCCTCTGAACCTCTCCATCCTCTGTCCTCTCCATCCTCTGTCCTATCTCCATCCTCTGATCCTCTTGCCATCCTCTGTCCTCTCTCCATCCTCTCCATCCTCTCTCCATCCTCTCTATCCTCTGTCCTCTCCCCATCCTCTCCCCCTCTCCATCCTCTGTACTCTCCATCCTCTGCTCCTCTCCATCCTCTGCTCCTCTCCATCCTCTGTCCTCTCCCCCTCTCCATCCTCTGTACTCTCCATCCTCTGCTCCTCTCCATCCTCTGCTCCTCTCCATCCTCTGTCCTCTCTCCATCCTCTGTCCTCTCTCCATCCTCTGCTCCTCTTGCCATCCTCTGCTCCTCTCCATCCTCTGCTCCTCTCGCCATCCTCTGTCCTCTCTCCATCCTCTGCTCCTCTCCATCCTCTGCTCCTCTCCATCCTCTGTCCTCTCTCCATCCTCTGCTCCTCTCCATCCTCTGTCCTCTCCCCATCCTCTGTCCTCTCTCCATCCTCTGCTCCTCTCCATCCTCTGTCCTCTCTCCATCCTCTGTCCTATCTACATCCTCTGCTCCTCTCCATCCTCTGTCCTATCTCCATCCTCTGCTCCTCTCCATCCTCTGTCCTCTCTCCATCCTCTGCTCCTCTCCATCCTATGCTCTTCTGCATATAACTCCGATCAGCTCAGACTGACATCGCCTGTATGCTGCAGAGAAATCCACTTGCAGAGCTCAGCTCATCCACAAGGTGGCGCCCTCAGCACACCGCCCAGCACTGGGGAAGACCCAGGAATCCTGAATCCTCCTTTCAGTACTTTCAGAAAAGCTGAGAGGCAGCAAAGTGTCTGCTATTCCGGAGGAGGCAGTAGGACTATGCATGGTGTCTGAGGGACCCTGGAGGGATCTGAGGACCATCTGATGGTTGGAGGAGCCCCATCTTCCTCTACATCTTATCTCAGGAGGCTCCAGCTGTGACCAGGAGGACCAGGAGCAGGTTGGTGGAGGATCAAGAGGACCAGGAGCAGGTTGGTGGAGGATCAGGAGGACCAGGAGCAGGTTGGTGGAGGACCAGGACCAGGCTGGTGGAGGATCGGGAGGACCAGGACCAGGTTGGTGGAGGACCAGGACCAGGCTGGTGGAGGACCAGGACCAGGCTGGTGGAGGATCAGGAGGACCAGGACCAGGTTGGTGGAGGATCAGGAGGACCAGGACCAGGTTGGTGGAGGATGGCCAGTCTGGGGCTCCAGGGAGGTCTCTTCTGGTTCCTCCTGTTGGGTTTAGTGGACATCTGCAGGTCTATGGAGAGGCTCCAATCTGCTTCAATCTCCTCCACCCGACCCTTCCAGGGTCTCCGGGAGCCCAGCTTCACCAGGCTGAAGAGGAAGAACCTGGCTGTGGACTTTGTCCTCCCTGCAGCCTTCAGGAACTCCTTGAGGGACCTTCTGGGTCTCTTCCCTGCAGGGACTGCCAGCAGCACCAACTTCCAGGCGAGCTCCAGCCTGGTCCTGGACTGCGGACCTCTGCTGGAGTCCCTGGTCCCTGAGCGATCTTCTGCTGGTGGTCCTCATCCCTATGGACCGGGGAAGAAGGAGCCGCTGTGGTCCCAGTCGGCGCCGCTCTCCAAGGTGCTGAAAGCCGGGACCCTGAAGACTCTCCGCAGGTCCAAGCAGCTGCTGGTGGAGGTTGGGGACTACCTGGTCAGGGAAGGCTGTGGGGTGGACTGGGAGACCCTGAGGAGCAATGAGGGGGAACAACGTGTGGAGCTACCAACTTCTGTCCTGAAGAGGAGGCTGGAGTTCAACCTGACCGAGCTGTTCAGCTGGTGGCTGGAGACCAAGGAGGGGAGGCTGAGGATCAGACTGATGCCCCAGAGGTCTTCCGCTTATCCTGGAATGGAAGATACCTTGTCAGCTGCCCTGGGAGCGTCCCAGCCCAGACTAATGTTCCAGATCCTGAGGAAGGGTGAGTGCCACGACTTACCTCCATATAATGCAAGGACTTACCTCTATATGTCTTTAGTTACCTCCATATAATGCTAGGACTTACCTCTATATGTCTTTAGTTACCTCCATATAATGCTAGGACTTACCTCTATATGTCTTTAGTTACCTCCATATAATGCAAGGACTTACCTCTATATGTCTTTAGTTACCTCCATATAATGCTAGGACTTACCTCTATATGTCTTTAGTTACCTCCATATAATGCAAGGACTTACCTCTATATGTCTTTAGTTACCTCCATATAATGCTATTACTTCCATACATTGTCCCTCTTCCATACAATGCCCCCCCCCCCCCCCCCATATAATGCCCCCTCCATAGAATAACACCCTCCATATAATGTCCCCTTCCGAACTATGTGTCCCCCCATGTGATGCCCCCCTCCATACCATGACCCCCCACAGAATGACACCCTTTCCATACAATGTCCCTTTCCATATAATGCTGGCCAATAGAATGTCCCCCTTCCATACAGTGCCCCCCCCCCTTCTATACAATGTCTCTCCTTCATACAATGTCCCATTTCATATTATGCTGCCCCATACAAAGTCCCCCCTCCATACAGTGCCCCCTCTGTACAATATCCCCCTTCCACACAATGTCCCACCTTCCATGCAATACTACCCCTCCATTCAAAGCCCCCTCCATACAGTGCCCCTCTATACAATGTCCCCCCTCCATAGAATATCCCCCCTCCATACTATGTCCCCCTTCTATGCAAAGCCCCTCCATAAAGCCCCCCCCTCCATAGAATATCCCCACTCCATACAATGCCCCCTCCATACAGTGCCCCCTCCATACAGTGCCCCCTCCATACAGTGCCCCCTCTGTACAATATCCCCCTTCCATACAATGTCCCACCTTCCATGCAATACTGCCCCTTCATACAGTGCCCCTCCATGCAATGCCCCCCCCTCCATAGAAAATCCTCCCCTCCATACAATGCCCCCCTTCTATGCAAAGCCCCCTCCATAAAGTCCCCCCTCCATAGAATATCCCCGCTCCATACAATGCCCCCCTCCATACAGTGCCCCCTCCATGGATAATCCCCCTCCATACAATGTTCCCCTTCTATGCAATGCCCCCTTCCATACAGTCCCCCCCCCCCATACAATGCCTCTCCTCCATAGAACATCCCCCCTCCATACAATGTCCCCCTTCTATGTCTATGCATGCCCCCTCCATACAGTGCCCCCCTCTATACAATGTCCCCCTTCTATGCATGCCTCTCCATACAGTGACCCCCTCTATACAATGTCCCCCTTCTATGCATGCCCCCTCCATACAGTGCCCCCTCCATACAATGTCCCCCTTCTATGCATGCCCCCTCCATACAGTGCCCCCCTCCATACAATGTCCCCCTTCTATGCATGCCTCTCCATACAGTGACCCCTCCATACAATGTCCCCCTTCTATGCATGCCCCCTCCATACAGTGCCCCCCTCCATACAATGTCCCCCTTCTATGCATGCCCCCTCCATACAATTTCCCCCTTCTATGCATGCCCCTCTCCATACAATGCCCCCCTTCTATGCAAAGTCCCCTTCCATACAGTGCCCCCCTCCATACAATGTCCACCTTTTATGTAATGCCCCCCTCCCTACAATGTCCCCCTTCTATGCAAAGCCTTTTCCATACACTACCCCCCCCTACATACAATGTCCCCCTTCTATGTCTATGCATGCCCCCTCCATACAGTGCCCCCCCTCTATACAATGTCCCCCTTCTATGCATGCCTCTCCATACAGTGACCCCCTCTATACAATGTCCCCCTTCTATGCATGCCCCCTCCATACAGTGCCCCCTCCATACAATGTCCCCCTTCTATGCATGCCCCCTCCATACAGTGCCCCCTCCATACAATGTCCCCCTTCTATGCATGCCTCTCCATACAGTGACCCCTCCATACAATGTCCCCCTTCTATGCATGCCCCCTCCATACAGTGCCCCCCTCCATACAATGTCCCCCTTCTTTGCATGCCCCCTCCATACAATTTCCCCCTTCTATGCATGCCCCTCTCCATACAATGCCCCCCTTCTATGCAAAGTCCCCTTCCATACAGTGCCCCCCTCCATACAATGTCCACCTTTTATGTAATGCCCCCCTCCCTACAATGTCCCCCTTCTATGCAAAGCCTTTTCCATACACTACCCCCCCCTACATACAATGCCCCCCCCCCCCCCCTCTGTACAATACCCCCCCTCTATACAATACCCCATTCTATATAATGTCCCTCCTGCATACAATATCCCCCCCCACATACAATGTCCCCCCTCTATACAATGTCCCCCCTCTAAACAATGTCCCCCTCTATACAATGCCCCCCCTCTATACAATGTCCCCCTCTATACAATGCCCCCCTTCTATACAATTCCCCACCCCTATACAATGTCCCCCCTCTATACAATGCCCCCCCTCTAAACAATGCCCCCCCCTCTATACAATGCCCCCCTCTATACAATGCCCCCCTTCTATACAATGCCCCCTTCTATACAATGCCCCCCATCTATACAACGCCCCCCCCCCCCTTTATACTTGGTGACTGATTTACAAATTCTGTGTACTGCAAAAGAACAAGAATTCTGAGTTCAGTGCAGAACAAACAATCGTTGGTGTGGAGCGGCCGGGACTGCAGTGTGCGGATCTCTCTTCTACCAGAGGGACGGGTGACATGTAGACTGCACTGTCCGGGTTGCACTGTCCGGGTTGCACTGTCCGGGTTGCACTGTCCGAGGGTTGCACTGTCCGGGTTGCTCTGGGCGATCTTCATAGATCCAGAATATTGTCCTCCATCCGTGTCTGAGATGATGATGAGTTCAGTGGAATGAATGACATGTGATGGGAGCTCTCGGGGTTGCTATGGGCGATGACACTTCATAGATGAGAATATTATCGCTGATCTACAACAGCTATGGAGAGTTCTGAAAGGGTCGCCATACACAGTACAATCTGATCATACAATCTCTGTACAATCAGCTTCAGATTTACCAAAACGATGTCATAAGAGGACCTATCTAATCTATCCAATCAATGTTTGTCCAATCAGACGGGGCCCCTATACTTCATACTTGTTGGCAGATCTAAAGAAGATTGTACAATCAGATTGTAATGTGTGTGGGGGGTGCTTGTTTCAGGTCAGTGACTCAAAGTTTGGAACCCATAAGCAGCCAGGTAACTAGCATTTTATAAGAGGGCAGTGTTTGTGTTTTTTTGTTCCTCAGGTACTTTTAGGCTGGCAATGAGAGTTCTCGGGATCTGTCCAATCCTGTGTTCGGATGAAGAATAAAGAAGTAATATGGGAGAAATACTCCTGGAGTGATAATAATAATATTGGAGTCATGATAATAATAATGCAGCAGATTGTACAACCAGATTGTATAGTGTATGGTCATCATGGAGCAGACAGCATAGTGCAGTGGTCTCCAAACTGTGGCTCGGGGGCCAGATGCGGCCCTTTGTTTGCCTTTAAGTGGCCCTTGGGACACTATTCCTCCCACTGACACCAATGATGGGACACTATTCCTCCCACTGACACCAATGATGGGGGGCACTATTCCTCCCACTGACACCAATGATGGGGCACTATTCCTCCCACTGACACCAATGATGGGGCACTATTCCTCCCACTGACATCAATGATGGGGGCACTATTCCTCCCACTGACACCAATGATGAGGCACTATTCCTCCCACTGACACCAATGATGAGGCACTATTCCTCCCACTGACACCAATGATGAGGCACTATTCCTCCCACTGACACCAATGATGGGACACTATTCCTCCCACTGACACCAATGATGAGGCACTATTCCTCCCACTGACACCAATGATGGGACACTATTCCTCCCACTGACACCAATAATGGGGCACTATTCCTCCCACTAACACCAATGATGGGGCACTATTCCTCCCACTGACACCAATGATGAGGCACTATTCCTCCCACTGACACCAATAATGGGGCACTATTCCTTCCCCTAATATGTGTTTACATGTACTAGAGGCAGAGGAATTGTTTGTATTGTTTTACTCCCACTGATGCCAGGGCAGTTTGTACCACCAATGCCCGCAGTCCGGCCCCCCCCCCAAAAGTCTGAAGGACAGTAAACTGGCTCCTTGTTTGAAAAGTATGGTATAGTGTATGGTCATCACGGAGGAGGTTGTACAATCAGATTGCATAGTGTATGGACATAGTGTGGTACCAGGGTATGGTCGGTCTATTGGTCTGAAATATCAGGAATCTTACAATGTGTGTGTCTTGTGTAACAGGCGGCTGATTGTAGTCGTAGTGGGATTGTCTGGGCTATAGACGGAGACGGATCTTTCCGAGTTTTACCCCCTCCCCCGCCTAGGGGTAAAACAAAGGTTGATGCCTAAGCACAATTTTGCAACTTTGACCTGGGTGGGTAAAACGATAGATATCGTCACAACTACACTGTGCATCCGGGTGGATTGTACTGCATTTTTATCAGGACAAATTGGGCTTTCATTTGGTGTTGGATGGTGACGGATATCTCCTGATTTTCTATTAATACCAAAGGAAAACGCGCCAAAAAAATAAAATAAATACATTTTAATGTAGCTGTTTATATTTCTTGTTACTACCATAACTTTTCACCAAAGAACAACCCAAAATAAATCCTCCTGTTCCCAGCGATCGCAGCGATACCACATAGATGTGTGTTAGTTGCTGTTTGTACCCGGAGTACAGCCCAAAAACAAAAGTGCGCATTTTGCAGGGGTTTTTTCCTACCTAAAACACGCCAACACTGATATTTCATTTAAAAAAATCTTAAAAAATAAAATAAAAATCCTGTCCAAGATATGTTGACCATGACCTTTGCCCCCAGCCTTGCCTCTTGGCCCAAACACTATCCCTGGCACTGATCTAGATCAAACATTGATTTAGGTATTTTAGTTTTTATTTTTTATTATTATTAGACATGTGCACAATAGAAAAATTTGTTTAGTTTCGTTTCCGTTGATTCGTAATTTTGTAAGTCGTCGGTGTTCGTATTCGTAACGATTCGTATTTTCGTAAGAGTTATTTTTTCGTTGATTCTTTTTTCCGTTAGTTCAATTTTCGTTTATTCGAAATTCGGACGCATTTGTATTTTCGTAGATTTAGTTACATTCGTACTTTCGTAACATTGTTTTCGTAGATTCGTAATCGGAGCATAATTCATAATTTTATGTAATGTGTATGCTATTATTACATTGTAAGAGACACGGAAAAATTACGAATCGAAAAAAAAAAAGTTACAAATGTACGAATTTGTTCGTTCAATCCATTCGAAGCACGTTTAAGCAGCGCCATTGTAAGAGACACGGAAAATTACGAATCGAGAAAAAAAAAAAAAAAAGTTACGAATGTACGAATTTTTTCGTTCAATCCATTCGAAGCACGTTAAGCAGCGCCATTGTAAGAGACACGGAAAATTACGAATTAAAAAAAAAAAAAAAAAGTTTTTTCGTTCATTTTGATTTTCGTTGTTCCTGTTTTCGTTTTTCGGATTTTCTTCTTTCGTTATTTCGTTAAGTTTCGCTCAGTTATTTCGGATTTTCGTTGTTTTTCATATTCGTTCGATTCGATAATTCGTTATTCGTTAAAATTTTTAGCGAATCGTTCCTTCATTCGTACGATAACGAATGAACGAATATATACGAATTTTAACGGAAAACGAAAAAAAAAAAAAAAAAAATGAAACGAATTGCACATGTCTAATTATTATCTATTATTATTTATTATTCTTTTTTTTTTTTTTTACACACACTTTTTTTTCTCTGCAAGGAGAGATAGAGAGAGATACGATGTATACAATGTATCTCTCCCCTCCATTCTCAGAGAAAGAAACACAGGGGCGGGCTTCACAGTGACTGACCACTCTGATAGCCAGTCAGAGGCTATCACAGCGATCAGGTGACCTGGAATTGGGGTCCCGATCATTAGTATGGGGCCAGGGGCTCTCGGGGAGACCCCAATCTCTGTGCTGGGAGTGTGCTGTGTGGCGGGGGGTCCCAACACAAAGATAGATACGCAGATATATCCGTCTGCCAGGGGCGTTGCTAGGTCTTCAAAAGATCCCGGGCTAGAGCCCATAGCAGTGTAGTAAAGAAAGTCATACGCTTGGGCGGGCATACACATGTATATACAGTAATATACCTGTGTGTGTATATATATCCCCAGAGAGCCCTCCCCCCACTCACATCAGGGTCCCCATAGAGCCCCTCCTCACATCATGGTCTCCATAGAGCCCCTCCTCACATCAGGGTCCCCAGAGAGCCCCTCCTCACATCAGGGTCCCCAGAGAGGCCCTCCTCACATCATGGTCTCCATAGAGCCCCTCCTCACATCAGGGTCCCCATAGAGCCCCTCCTCACATCAGGGTCCCCAGAGAGCCCTCCTCACATCAGGGTCCCCAGAGAGCCCCTCCTCACATCAGGGTCCCCAGAGAGGCCCTCCTCACATCATGGTCTCCATAGAGCCCCTCCTCACATCAGGGTCCCCATAGAGCCCCTCCTCACATCATGGTCTCCATAGAGCCCCTCCTCACATCAGGGTCCCCAGAGAGCCCCTCCTCACATCAGGATCCCCAGAGAGCCCCTCCTTACATCAGGGTCCCCAGAGAGCCCCTCCTCACCTCAGGGTCCCCATAGAGCCCCTCCTTACATCAGGGTCCCCATAAAGCCCCTCCTTACATCAGGGTCCCCAGAGAGCCCCCCCCTTACATCAGGGTCCCCAGAGAGCCCCCACTTACATCAGGGTCCCCAGAGAGCCCCCCTCACATCGGAGTCCCCAGAGAGCCCCCCTCACATCGGAGTCCCCAGAGAGCCTCCCCCTTGCATCAGGGTCCCCAGAGAGCCCCCCATTTACATTAGGGTCCCCAGAGAGCCCCTCCTTACATCAGGGTCCCCAGGGAGCCCCCACTTACATCAGGGTCCCCAGAGAGCCTCTCCTTACATCAGGGTCCCCATAGAGCCCCTCCTTACATCAGGGTCCCCAGAGAGCCCCTCCTCACATCAGGGTCCCCATAGAGCCCCTCCTCACATCAGGGTCCCCATAAAGCCTCTCCTTACATCATGGTCCCCATAGAGCCCCTCCTCACATCAGGGTCCCCATAGAGCCCCTCCTCACATCATGGTCTCCATAGAGCCCCTCCTCACATCAGGGTCCCCATAGAGCCCCTCCTCACATCATGGTCTCCATAGAGCCCCTCCTCACACAGGGTCCCCAGAGAGCCCCTCCTCACATCAGGATCCCCAGAGAGCCCCTCCTCACCTCAGGGTCCCCATAGAGCCCCTCCTTACATCAGGGTCCCCAGAGAGCCCCCCCCCTTACATCAGGGTCCCCAGAGAGCCCCCACTTACATCAGGGTCCCCAGAGAGCCCCCCTCACATCGGAGTCCCCAGAGAGCCTCCCCCTTGCATCAGGGTCCCCAGAGAGCCCCCCATTTACATTAGGGTCCCCAGAGAGCCCCCCTTACATCAGGGTCCCCATAGAGCCCCTCCTTACATCAGGGTCTCCAGGGAGCCCCCACTTACATCAGGGTCCCCAGAGAGCCCCTCCTTACATCAGGGTCCCCATAGAGCCCCTCCTTACATCAGGGTCCCCAGAGAGCCCCTCCTCACATCAGGGTCCCCATAGAGCCCCTTCTCACATCAGGGTCCCCATAGAGCCCCTCCTTACATCAGGGTCCCCATAGAGCCCCTCCTTACATCATGGTCCCCATAGAGCCCCTCCTCACATCAGGGTCCCCATAGAGCCCCTCCTCACATCGGAGTCCCCAGAGAGCCCCCATTTACATCAGCGTCCCCAGCACGCCTCCCCTCTCCTTGGGGACCCCTGCAGAGACTCGGGGCTATGGGCCCCAGATTCTGGCCTATAGCCCCAAAGGCCATCCCCTAGCGATGCCACTGCCGGCCGCACAGAAAAAAGCCCAGTCCAGCGACTGTCGGCATTAAGGGGTTCAAATCTTCAGATTTTGTGTTTTGTGTTTCACTTTATTTCATGTGATTGTAATGTGAATGGTGGGCGATGGAGACATTCGGGGCGCCGCCGGCGATAATCCTTTATAGACGATAAATGACTCAGATATTCTGAAAAATCTGTATGGAGGAAATCTGTATTGAGGCTGCTATTGAAGAACTCTAAAAATGCTCTTTGCCTGGCTGTTCCTGACCTCTGTACTCTTTAAGTGGTTGATGCAGCATAGTCAGAACTCGGGTCTGTCTTCCTGTTCTGGGTCAGTGACTCAGAATCTTCCTGTTCTGTGTCAGTGACTCCGAATCTTCCTGTTCTGTGTCAGGGTCTCCAGATCTTCCTGTTCTGGGTCGGGGACTCTGGATCTTCCTGTTCTGGGTCGGGGACTCCGTATCTTCCTGTTCTGGGTCGGGACTCTGGATCTGTCTTCTTGTTCTGGGTCGGAAACTCCAGCTCTTCCTGTTCTGGGTCGGGGACTCCGTATCTTCCTGTTCTGGGTCGGGACTCTGGATCTGTCTTCTTGTTCTGGGTCGGAAACTCCAGCTCTTCCTGTTCTGTGTCGGGGTCTCCAGATCTTCCTGTTCTGGAACGGGACTCTGGATCTGTCTTCTTCTTCTGGGTCGGAGACTCCAGATCTTCCTGTTCTGGAACGGGACTCTGGATCTGTCTTCTTGTTCTGGGTCGGAGACTCTAGATCTTCCTGTTCTGGGTTGGAAACCCTGGATCTTCCTGTTCTGTGTCAGGGTCTCTAGATCTTCCTGTTCTAGGATGGGGACTCTGGATCTGTCTTCTTGTTCTGGGTTGGAGACTCCAGATCTTCCTGTTCTGTGTCAGGGTCTCTAGATCTTCCTGTTCTGTGTCAGGGTCTCCAGATCTTCCTGTTCTGGGTCAGGGACTCTGGATCTGTGTTCCTTTTCTGGGTCGGGGACTCTAGATCTTCCTGTTCTGGGTCGGGGTCTCTAGATCTTCCTGTTCTGGGTCGGGGACTCTGGATCTGTCTTCTTGTTCTGGGTTGGAAACTCCAAATCTTCCTGTTCTGGGTCAGGGACTCTAGGTATGTCTTCCTTTTCTGGGTCAGTGACTCTGGATCTTCCTGTCCTGAGTCGGGGTCCCTGGATCTGTCTTCTTGTTCTGGGTCGTGACTCCTGATCTTCCTGTTCTGGGTCTCTGGATAGGGTTGCCACCTGTCCAGGATCCACCCGGACAGTTTGGGTTTGGAACCATGCGTCCGGGTTTCAGACTGCCTGAAACCCAGACACATTTTTCAGACCGGACTATGGCTGCCCAGCAGGGTTGTTGGCTGCAGTTGTCTAAGCTGAGAGTGTCTGTTACATTTTCTTTTACACTGCCCAAAGCCAACACTAACAATCCCCCCCCCCCCACATACAGACGGGAGAGGAGAGAGGGCTCGATCTGCACCTTTTCCCCCTACCCCTCGGTGTCTGCCCCACACTCCAATCCCCAGCACTGGGCCTCAGAAAAGGGAAGTTCGGGCTGGAAATTTGAAGTGCAGCATCATCAGATACATCTGGATACATCTGGATGAGAGGTGATGACTGCCAAGGGGTGAGTGAGCTCACCATCCATCCCTGTCTGTGACTGAAGTCTCCCCCCTTCTCTCTCCTGCCTCTGAGTGAGTACACTATGGTAAATCAGGGTTCTCAGAGCACCCCTTACATCAGAGTTCCTCTTTACACCAGAGGCCACAGTGTCCCCCCTTACATCAGAGTCCTCTCCGTACATCAGAGTTCTCAGTGATCCCCCTTAAATCCGGGTTCCCAGAGCATCCCTTATGTCAGAGTCCCCAGAGTTCTCCCTTACAGAGTCTGCAGAGTCCCCCCCTTACAGTGAAAGGGAACTCTGCGAGTTCAGATGTAAAAAGGGGAACTCTGTTTATACTCTAAAAAATTGCTGTGCGCCGCAAAGTGTTCAGGTTTGACTTGAAGAAACGGTGGCAACCCTAGGCCTAGTCCAGCAGGGGGGGCCCAGCCAGCAGGGTGAATCAGCTATGGGCAGGGAGGGTGATCGGTGCGGCGAGGGGCAATTATTGGAACTGACCCCCCTGTATGGCTCTTTCTCCAGCTTCTTTTTCTCTCCCTCTTTCAGCTGCTTCAGAGAGTCATACCAGGTAACAGTTCCAGTTATTGCCCCCCCCCTCCCCCCGCTGCACTGATCACCCTCCCTGTGCACCACATATTTTCCCCTGCTGCCCACACCTCCATGTATGCCCCCCTCCCCCCCCAGTACCCCTGGAGTGCTGCCAGCTTCCCTCCTCGCCTTCTTGCCGGCAGCTGAAAGCACACAATAGGATCTACACATGTGCAGAACGGAAAAATGTGTTATGTTTGCGATTTTGTTATTTACATCAATTTGTTTAGTTTATTTAATTTCTGAGAAGGTTATATTCTTTATATTTTTATTATTCTTTTTATTTTTTTTATTTTTTTGCCACTTCAGCTATTTTTATTATTCTATTCGGAAATTTTTATTTTTAATTTGTTACGTTCCATTCGTTTAGATGAGACATTCGTTATTTCGGATGATTCCTATCTTCGGATAAATTTGTATTCATTGTGTTCGCTAACAGACAAATTTGAAAGGAAATTCCAATACCTATATTTTAATAGTTATTATTATCTAGTAGTTATTATTTCGGATTTTCAAATTTTTGGATTTTTGTTCTTTCGAATTTTCATTCTTTCGAATTTTCGAATCTTCTTAGTTTTGTTTTTTTTTCAATTTTCGGACTTTCAAATTTTTGGATTTTCAAATTTTTGGATTTTTGTTCTTTCGAATTTTCATTCTTTCGAATTTTCATTCTTTCGAATTTTCGAATCTTCTTAGTTTTGTTTTTTTTTAATTTTCGGATTTTCAAATTTTCGGATTTTCAAATTTTCGGATTTTCAAATTTTTGGATTTTTGTTCTTTCAAATTTTCATTCTTTCGAATTTTCGAATCTTCTTAGTTTTGTTTTTTTTTTTTTTTTCGGATTTTCAAATTTTCGGATTTTCAAATTTTCGGATTTTCATTCTTTTTCGAATTTTCTTATTTTTTTTTTTTTTTCGGATTTTCAAATTTTCGAATTTCCGAACTTCCGAATTCGAATTTACGGATTTCCGAATTTTCAAACTTTAGGATTTCCGAACTTCAGCATTTTCAAATTTTTTCTAAATAACGAATTTTCGATCACAACGAATGACCGAAAAAGGAAAAAAAGAAAACAAATGAAACCAAAACAAACACATTTTTTGGCAGTGCTCATGTCTAGTGTTCTCCCCCAGCAGGGAGAAAATCTCATGAGACAACGATGGTCACATCTCATCTGGACTGGGAGAGGATTGGCGCGTTGCGTGGTGATAAAGGTGGAGATCATATTTGAGGATAACCTCATGTAGGGGGGGAGGGGGTGGCACAGGAGATGGTTGTAGCAATCCTGCCGGGGCTGAGAGAGCGCGAGATAAAAAGACAGAATTTCACCATCTCCTCGCGTGAGGTGCAGCCGGAGGTGAAGCGCGGAGTGACAGAGGGCGCGTCACGCCGACAGATCGGAGGGGATAGCGGGACGGCTGGCTGAGAACTACTGCAGCGAAATTGGAAATAATTGGATCTGTCTCAGGCGCTGCTTATTGGACTCCATCGAAAAAAATTGTGTCTACTACACCGAGTGAGTGACGCATATTCAGAGGAAAGCGGCCGGAGGGGGAAGGGAATTGAGAATAAGGAAATGTTCAACAGGAAAACATTTGTAGCAAATTAACTCCTAAAAAAAAAACTCAACAAAACTTTTTTTTATATATTTTGTTTATTTATATTTTGTGTTTAATATATATATATTTTTTTTACTTTGTGTTTATTTTTTTACACTTTGTGTTTATATTTTGCTCTTGAAGGCTTGGTTCATACTGGTGCGGCTTCAAAATTGCGCGACTTTGAAGCCGCACCGCACAGCGCAACTTCACCACAGCTTGCCTATGACATCTTTAATAGAAGTCAATGCAAGTCGTTCTGAAGTCGCCCCCCCCCCCAAGTAGTGCAGGAACCATTTTTCTAAGTCAGAACGACTTGAGTTGTTCCAATTAGACCAACTCGCCTGACAAGTTGTGCCAGTATGAACCGAGACTTATGCCCCGTACACACGAGCGGATTTTCTGTCTGAAAAATGTTGGATGGTTTTTCGCTCAAGCTTGGCTTGCCTACACACGGTTACGCCAAAGTTCGCTGAACTTTCGACTGTCAAGAACGCGGTGACGTACAACACTACGACAAGCCGAGAAAATTAAGTTCAATGCTTCCGAGCATGCGTCAAGTTGTTTCCGAGCATGCGTAGGAATTTTGCGCGTTGGAATTGGTACGGACGATCGGAATTTCCGATCGGAACTTTTTCTGACCGAAAAATTGGTTGCATTTTCTGACCAAAAGCTCACATCGGTCTTTTGCTGGCGGAATTTCCGATCGCGTGTACTTTGTGTTTACACTTTTTTATACTTTTATTTATATTTTCCTTTTTTTTTTAATATATACTTTATATTTTTTGTCTTTTATACTTTGTGGTTAGATTTTGTTCTTTTATTCTTTGTGTTTATGTATTTTTTTATACTTCACCACAAAGTATAAAAAAAAAACAACAAACTTAAAACAAGTTTGTTTTGTTTTTTTATACTTTGTGGTGAGATTTTTTTTATATACTTTTGTGTTTATATTTTGTTCTTTTATACGTTGTGTTTATATATTTTTTTATATTTTGTGTTTACATTTTTGTTTATGCTTTGCGGTTAGATTTTTTTTATACTTTGTGTTCAGATTTTGTTCTTTTATAACTTTGTGTTTATATTTTGTGTTTTATACTTTGTGTTTTAATGTTGTTTTTTTTTTTTATACTTTGTGGCTAGATTTTATTTTTTATTTTTTTTATACTTTGTGGTTAGATTTTGTTCTTTTATACTTTGTGTTTATATTTAGTTTTTTATACTTTGTGTTTATATTTTGTTTTGTTTTTTTATACATTGTGGTTAGATTTTTTTTATACTTTGTGTTTAGATTTTGTTCTTTTATACTCTGTGTTTTAATTTTTTTATATATACTTTGTGATTAGATTTTTTATTTTTTAATATATACTTTGTGGTTAGATTTTGTTCTTTTATACTTTGTGTTTTTATTTTGTTCTTTTATACTTTGTGGTTAGATTTTGTTCTTTTATACTTTGTGTTTTCATTTTTTTTTTTTATACTTTGTGTTTAGATTTTTTTTTCATATATACATTGTGTCTAGATTTTGTTCTTTTATACTTTGTGTTTAGATTTTGTGTTTTATACTTTGTGTTTTAATGTAGATTTTGTTCTTTTATACGTTGTATGCTGCTTCTCCTTTCACTGTCCAGTCACAGGATGGGGGGTGGGGAGGGGACAAGACCTGTATGTGAAAGTAAGACAACAGCAGAGAAAGATCAGGGCTGTGCTGTGTGGCAGAGCTGTGCACATCTGAGACTGGATGGACAGAACTACAAATCCTTTTGTGGTGTCCGTACAATCCAGACTGGGACTTCCGGTTGTCCTTCTCTTGATTAACGGTAATTAAATGTAAAGTTATTTGGCGGTGGTAGAGGGGGGGGGGGCATACATTTTTTGAGTGGCGGCTCGATCTGTAATTTCGTACAGCAGCCATTACTACCAGGGCCATTAACAAATGACTTGGAAGCGTTGGGAGATTTTTCTTTCAAACCAGCGCGGGTTGTCTATAAAAGACGCTGCGTTACGTCTCCTTACATGAAACGATCCATTAGTGCCGATCAATGAGCAATTATTCCAGGAGAGAGAAAAAAAAGAGTCTCATCTACAAAATATACAAAATACCGTCTCCGGGAGATTCCAGGTTATTATTAAATGTCCATTTTGGAGGGAATCCTAAAGACCAACCAAGAGTCGGGAACGTTCCCGAAGGTGTGTCTGATTGGAGGAGAACTCCGCGGACTATTGCTACCTGTCGGATCACTTAACCACTCGGCCAATTCTGAGACTTCTCACATACAGGTAAAAATCTATGTTTTTTTTGGTAGTAATTAACTTAGAATCCCCAATATTATCTACACGATATTGCCAAAAGTATTGGGACGCCTGCCTTTACACGCACATGAAATTTAATGAAATCCCAGTCTTAGTCTGTAGGGTTCAATATTGAGTTGGCCCCGCCCTTTGCAGCTATGACAGCTTCAACTCTTCTGGGAAGGCCGTCCACAAGGTTTAGGAGTGTGTCTGGGAATGTTTGACCATTGACCACAAAGTTGGGAGCATGAAATTGTTCTAAATGTCTTGGTATGCTGACGCCTTTAGAGTTCCCTTCACTGGAACTAAGGGGCCAAGTCCAACCCCCACACCATAATCCCCCCTCCACCAATGATTTGGACCAGTGCACAAAGCAAGGTTCATGAAGGCATGGATGAGCGAGTTTAGGTGGAGGAACTTGACTGGCCTGCACAGAGTCTTGACCTCAACCCAATAGGGCTCTGTGCAGGCCAGTCAAGTTCCTCCACCCCAAATCCATGTCTTTATGGACCTTGCTTTGTTCTCTGGTGGGCAGTCATGTTGGAACATGAAGGGGACATCCTATGCTGACGCCTTAAGGGTTCCCTTCACTGGAACTAAGGGGCCAAGCCCAACCCCTGATAAAACAACCCCCACACCATAATCCCCCCTCCACCAAATGGTTTGGACCAGTGCACAAAGCAAGGTCCATAAGGCATGGATGAGCGAGTTTGAGGTGGAGGAACTTGACTGGCCTGCACAGAGTCTTGACCTCAACCCAATAGGGCTCTGTGCAGGCCAGTCAATTTCCTCCACCCCAAACTCGCTCATCCACGTCTTTATGGACCTTGCTTTGTGCACTGGTGCGCAGTCATGTTGGAACAGGAAGGGGACATCCCCAAACTGTTCCCACAAAGTTGGGAGCGGGAAATTGTCCAAAATGTCTTGGTATGCTGACGCCTTAAGAGTTCCCTTCACTGGAACTAAGGGGCCAAGTCCAACCCCTGAAAAACAACCCCCCACACCATAATCTCCCCCTCACACCATAATCCCCCCTCCATCAAATGGTTTGGACCAGTGCACCAAGGTCCATAAAGACATGGGTGAGCCAGTTTGGGGTGGAGGAACTTGACAGAGTCTTGGCCTGCTTAAAATAGGACTCTGTGCAGGCCAGTCAAGTTCCTCCACCCCAAACTCACTCATCCATGTATTTATGGACCTTGCTTTGTGCACTGGTGCAGTCATGTTGGAACAGCAAGGGGCCGTCCCCAAACTGTTTCCACAAAGTTGGGAACATGAAACTGTTCAAAATGTCTTGGTATGCTGACGTCTTAAGAGTTTCCTTCACCGGAACTAAGGGGCCAAGTCAGTCCAACCCCTGAAAAACAACCTCACACCATAATCCCCCCTCCACCAAATGGTTTGGACCAGAGCACAAAGCAAGGTCCATAAAGACATGGGTGAGACAGTTTGAGGTGGAGGAACTTGACTGGCCTGCACAGAGTCTTGGCCTCAACAAAATAGGACTCTGTGCAGGCCAGTCAAGTTCCTCCCCCCCAAACTCACTCATCCATGTCTTTATGGACCTTGCTTTGTGCGCTGGTGGGCAGTCATGTTGGAACAGGAAGGGGCCGTCCCCAAACTGTTCCCACAAAGTTGGGAACATGAAACTGTTCAAAATGTCTTGGTATGCTGACGCCTTAAGAGTTCCCTTCACTGGAACTAAGGGGCCAAGTCCAACCCCTGAAAAACTACCCCCCACACCATAATCCCCCCCCCTCCACCAAATGGTTTGGACCAGTGCACAAAGCAAGGTCCATAAAGGCATGGATGAGGGAGTTTGAGGTGGAGGAACTTGACTGGCCTGCACAGAGTCTTGACCTCAACCCAATAGGGCTCAATATCGAGTTGGCCCACCCTTTGCAGCTATAACAGCTTCAACTCTTCTGGGAAGGCCGTCCACAAGGTTTAGGAGGGTGTCTATGGGAATGTTTGACCATTCTTCCAGAAGAGCATTTGTGAGGTCAGGCACTGATGTTGGATGAGAAGGCCTGGCTCACAGTCTCCGCTCTAAGTCATCCCAAAGGTGTGCAGGCCAGTCAATTTTCTCCACCCCAAACTCGCTCATCCACATCTTTATGGACCTTGCTTTGTGCACTGGTGCAGTCATGTTGGAACAGGAAGGGGCCGCCCCCAAACTGTTCCCACAAAGTTGGGAGCATGAAATTGTACAAAATGTCTTGGTATGCTGACGCCTTAAGAGTTCCCTTCACTGGAACTAAGGGGCCTAACCCAACCCCTGAAAAACAACCCCCACACCATAATCCTCCCTCCACCCCATAATCCCCCCTCCATCAAATGGTTTGGACCAGTGCACAAAGCAAGGTCCATAAAGACATGGGTGAGCCAGTTTGGGGTGGAGGAACTTGACTGGCCTGCACAGAGTCTTGGCCTCAACAAAATAGGACTCTGTGCAGGCCAGTCAAGTTCCTCCACCCAAACTCACTCATCCATGTCTTTATGGACCTTGCTTTGTGCACTGGTGGGCAGTCATGTTGGAACAGGAAGGGGCCGTCCCAAACTGTTCCCACAAAGTTGGGAACATGAAATTGTTCAAAATGTCTTGGTATGCTGACGCCTTAAGAGTTCCCTTCACCGGAACTAAGGGGCCAAACCCAACCCCTGAAAAACAACCCCCCACCATAATCCCCCTCCACCAAATGGTTTGGACCAGTGCACAAAGCAAGGTCCATAAAGACATGAATGAGCGAGTTTGAGGTGGAGGAACTTGACTGGCCTGACCTCAACCCAATAGGACTCTGTGCAGGCCAGTCAAGTTCCTCCACCCCAAAGTCACTCATTCATGTCTTTATGGACCTTGCTGGTAGAGACATCCCCAAAAAGACTTGCAGTTGTAATTGCAGCGAAAAGTGGTTCTACAAAGTATTGACTTGTAAAAAATGTGGAAAACCATTTATCATTTTCCTTCCACTTCACAATTATGGGCTACTTTGTGTTGGTCTATCACATAAAATCCCAATAAAATACATTTACGTTTTTGGTTGTAACAAAATGTGGACAATTTCAAGGGGTATGAATACTTTTTCAAGGCACTGTATAATAAAGATATTTAATTGCGATTAAATTTGGATATCAGACGCCGTCCTATGATTTCCACACACACAGCGCCATGTCTACGTTGTCTTCGCTCTCCGGGTCGAAGTCTCCTCTATGAAGTTTCCTCTCTGAGCTTCCAATCCTGTGCCGGGATTAGGAGGTGAACAGAGGAGTTGTAAGGAGTTCATCATCCTGAACACCGACTGACAGCCGCGATCCATCTTCTGCCGTGTCCGGGGTTTACTGCCGTCAGAGGAAGGGCCGGATTAGGCAGATTTTATGAACCCGTATTTCACCGCTCTGGATAGAGAAGTCAGCGGACTCATGTTTGTTACCAGGAAAGACCCGATCGAAATCCCACCAAATCACATATATCCTAGTATATACCTCCTACACCACCCCTATCCCACCAAATCACATATATCCTAGTATATACCTCCTACACCACCCACATCCCACCAAATCACATGTATCCTAGTATATACCTCCTACACCACCCACATCCCACCAAATCACATATATCCTAGTATATACCTCCTACACCACCCCTATCCAACCAAATCACATATATCCTAGTATATACCTCCTACACCACCCCTATCCCACCAAATCACATATATCCTAGTATATACCTCCTACACCACCCCTATCCCACCAAATCACATATATCCTAGTATATACCTCCTACACCACCCCTATTCCACCAAATCACATATATCCTAGTATATACCTCCTACACCACCCCTATCCCACCAAATCACATATATCCTAGTATATACCTCCTACACCACCCCTATCCCACCAAATCACATATATCCTATTATATACCTCCTACACCCCCCTATCCAACCAAATCACATGTATCCTAGTATATACCTCCTACACCACCCCCATCCCACCAAATCACATGTATCCTAGTATATACCTCCTACACCACCCCTATCCCACCAAATCACATATATCCTAGTATATACCTCCTACACCACCCCTATCCCACCAAATCAAATATGTCCTAGTATATACCTCCTACACCACCCCTATCCCACCAAATCACATATATCCTAGTATATACTTCCTACACCACCCCTATCCCACCAAATCACATATATCCTAGTATATACCTCCTACACCAGCCCTATCCCACCAAATCACATATATCCTAGTATATACCTCCTACACCACCCCTATCCCACCAAATCACATGTATCCTAGTATATACCTCCTACACCACCCCTATCCAACCAAATCACATATATCCTAGTATATACCTCCTACACCACCCCTATCCCACCAAATCACATATATCCTAGTATATACCTCCTACACCACCCCTATCCAACCAAATCACATATATCCTAATATATACCTCCTATACCACCCCTGTGCCACCAAATCACATATATCCTAGTATATACCTCCTACACCACCCCTATCCCACCAAATCACATATATCCTAGTATATACCTCCTACACCACCCACATCCCACCAAATCACATATATCCTAGTATATACCTCCTACACCACCCCTATCCCACCAAATCACATATATCCTAGTATATACCTCCTACACCACCCCTATCCCACCAAATCACATATATCCTAGTATATACCTCCTACACCACCCCTATCCCACCAAATCACATATATCCTAGTATATACCTCCTACACCACCCCTATACCACCAAATCACATATATCCTAGTATATACCTCCTACACCACCCCTATCCCACCAAATCACATATATCCTAGTATATACCTCCTACACCACCCCTATCCCACCAAATCACATATATCCTAGTATATACCTCCTACACCACCCCTATACAACCAAATCACATATATCCTAGTATATACCTCCTACACCACCCCTATCCCACCAAATCACATATGTCCTAGTATATACCTCCTACACCACCCCTATCCCACCAAATCACATATATCCTAATATATTCCTCCTACACCACCCCTATGCCACCAAATCACATATATCCTAGTATATACCTCCTACACCACCCCTATCCCACCAAATCACATATATCCTAGTATATACCTCCTACACCACCCCTATCCCACCAAATCACATATATCCTAGTATATACCTCCTACACCACCCCTATCCCACCAAATCACATATATCCTAGTATATACCTCCTACACCACCCCTATCCCACCAAATCACATATATCCTAGTATATACCTCCTACACCACCCCTATACAACCAAATCACATATATCCTAGTATATACCTCCTACACCACCCCTATCCCACCAAATCACATATATCCTAGTATATACCTCCTACACCACCCACACCCCACCAAATCACATATATCCTAGTATATACCTCCTACACCACCCCAATCCCACCAAATCACATATATCCTAGTATATACCTCCTACACCACCCCTATCCAACCAAATCACATATATCCTAGTATATACCTCCTACACCACCCCTATCCCACCAAATCACATATATCCTAGTATATACCTCCTACACCACCCCTATCCCACCAAATCACATATATCCTAGTATATACCTCCTACACCACCCCTATCCCACCAAATCACATATATCCTAGTATATACCTCCTACACCACCCACATCCCACCAAATCACATATATCCTAGTATATACCTCCTACACCACCCCTATCCCACCAAATCACATATATCCTAGTATATACCTCCTACACCACCCCTATCCCACCAAATCACATATATCCTAGTATATACCTCCTACACCACCCCTATCCCACAAAATCACATATATCCTAGTATATACCTCCTACACCACCCCTATCCCACCAAATCACATATGTCCTAGTATATACCTCCTACACCACCCCTATGCCACCAAATCACATATATCCTAGTATATACCTCCTACACCACCCCTATCCCACCAAATCACATATATCCTAATATATGCCTCCTACACCACCCCTATGCCACCAAATCACATATATCCTAGTATATACCTCCTACACCACCCCTATACAACCAAATCACATATATCCTAGTATATACCTCCTACACCACCCCTATCCCACCAAATCACATATATCCTAGTATATACCTCCTACACCACCCCTATCCCACCAAATCACATATATCCTAGTATATACCTCCTACACCACCCCTATCCCACCAAATCACATATATCCTAGTATATACCTCCTACACCACCCCTATACAACCAAATCACATATATCCCAGTATATACCTCCTACACCACCCCTATCCCACCAAATCACATATATCCTAGTATATACCTCCTACACCACCCACATCCCACCAAATCACATATATCCTAGTATATACCTCCTACACCACCCCTATCCCACCTAATCACATATATCCTAGTATATACCTCCTACACCACCCCTATCCAACCAAATCACATATATCCTAGTATATACCTCCTACACCACCCCTATCCCACCAAATCACATATATCCTAGTATATACCTCCTACACCACCCCTATCCCTCCAAATCACATATATCCTAGTATATACCTCCTACACCACCCCTATCCCACCAAATCACATATATCCTAGTATATACCTCCTACACCACCCACATCCCACCAAATCACATATATCCTAGTATATACCTCCTACACCACCCCTATCCCACCAAATCACATATATCCTAGTATATACCTCCTACACCACCCCTATCCCACCAAATCACATATATCCTAGTATATACCTCCTACACCACCCCTATCCCACAAATCACATATATCCTAATATATACCTCCTACACCACCCCTATCCCACCAAATCACATATGTCCTAATATATACCTCCTACACCACCCCTATGCCACCAAATCACATATATCCTAGTATATACCTCCTACACCACCCCTATACAACCAAATCACATATATCCTAGTATATACCTCCTACACCACCCCTATCCCACCAAATCACATATATCCTAGAATATACCTCCTACACCACCCCTATCCCACAAATCATATATATCCTAGTATATACCTCCTACACCACCCCTATCCCTCACCAAATCACATATATCCTAGTATATACCTCCTACACCACCCTATCCCACCAAATCACATATATCCTAGTATATACCTCCTACACCACCCCTATCCCACTAAATCACATATATCCTAGTATATACCTCCTACACCACCCCTATCCCAACAAATCACATATATCCTAGTATATACCTCCTACACCACCCCTATCCCACCAAATCACATATATCCTAGTATATACCTCCTACACCACCCCTATCCCACCAAATCACATATATCCTAGTATATACCTCCTACACCACCCCTATCCCACCAAATCACATATATCCTAGTATATACCTCCTACACCACCCACATCCCACCAAATCACATATATCCTAGTATATACCTCCTACACCACCCCTATCCCACCAAATCACATATATCCTAGTATATACCTCCTACACCACCCCTATCCCACCAAATCACATATATCCTAGTATATACCTCCTACACCACCCCTATCCCACAAAATCACATATATCCTAATATATACCTCCTACACCACCCCTATCCCACCAAATCACATATGTCCTAATATATACCTCCTACACCACCCCTATGCCACCAAATCACATATATCCTAGTATATACCTCCTACACCACCCCTATACAACCAAATCACATATATCCTAGTATATACCTCCTACACCACCCCTATCCCACCAAATCACATATATCCTAGAATATACCTCCTACACCACCCCTATCCCACCAAATCATATATATCCTAGTATATACCTCCTACACCACCCCTATCCCACCAAATCACATATATCCTAGTATATACCTCCTACACCACTCCTATCCCACCAAATCACATATATCCTAGTATATACCTCCTACACCACCCCTATCCCACCAAATCACATATATTCTAGTATATACCTCCTACACCACCCACATCCCACCAAATCACATATATCCTAGTATATACCTCCTACACCACCCCTATCCCACCAAATCACATATATCCTAGTATATACCTCCTACACCACCCCTATCCCACCAAATCACATATATCCTAGTATATACCTCCTACACCACCCCTATCCCACAAAATCACATATATCCTAATATATACCTCCTACACCACCCACATCCCACCAAATCACATATGTCCTAATATATACCTCCTACACCACCCCTATGCCACCAAATCACATATATCCTAGTATATACCTCCTACACCACCCCTATACAACCAAATCACATATATCCTAGTATATACCTCCTACACCACCCCTATCCCACCAAATCACATATATCCTAGAATATACCTCCTACACCACCCCTATCCCACCAAATCAAATATATCCTAGTATATACCTCCTACACCACCCCTATCCCACCAAATCACATATATCCTAGTATATACCCCCTACACCACTCCTATCCCACCAAATCACATATATCCTAGTATATACCTCCTACACCACCCCTATCCCACCAAATCACATATATTCTAGTATATACCTCCTACACCACCCCTATCCCACCAAATCACATATATCCTAGTATATACCTCCTACACCACCCCTATCCCACCAAATCACATATATCCTAGTATATACCTCCTATACCTCCTACACCTATCCCACCAAATCACATATATCCTAGTATATACCTCCTACACCACCCCTATCCCACCAAATCACATATATCCTAGTATATACCTCCTACACCACCCCTATCCAACCAAATCACATATATCCTAGTATATACCTGCTACACCACCCCTATCCAACCAAATCACATGTATCCTAGTATATACCTCCTACACCACCCCTATCCCACCAAATCACATTTATCCTAGTATATACCTCCTACACCACCCCTATCCCACCAAATCACATATATCCTAGTATATACCTCCTACACCACCCCTATCCAACCAAATCACATATATCCTAGTATATACCTGCTACACCACCCCTATCCAACCAAATCACATGTATCCTAGTATATACCTCCTACACCACCCCTATCCCACCAAATCACATGTATCCTAGTATATACCTCCTACACCACCCCTATCCCACCAAATCACATATATCCTAGTATATACCTCCTACACCACCCCTATCCAACCAAATCACATATATCCTAGTATATACCTGCTACACCACCCCTATCCAACCAAATCACATGTATCCTAGTATATACCTCCTACACCACCCCTATCCCACCAAATCACATATATCCTAGTATATACCTCCTATACCTCCTACACCTATCCCACCAAATCACATATATCCTAGTATATACCTCCTACACCACCCCTATCCCACCAAATCACATATATCCTAGTATATACCTCCTACACCACCCACATCCCACCAAATCACATATATCCTAGTATATACCTCCTACACCACCCCTATCCCACCAAATCACATATATCCTAGTATATACCTCCTACACCACCCCTATCCCACCAAATCACATATATCCTAGTATATACCTCCTACACCACCCCTATCCCACCAAATCACATATATCCTAGTATATACCTCCTACACCACCCCTATCCCACCAAATCACATATATCCTAGTATATACCTCCTACACCACCCCTATCCAACCAAATCACATATATCCTAGTATATACCTGCTACACCACCCCTATCCAACCAAATCACATGTATCCTAGTATATACCTCCTACACCACCCCTATCCCACCAAATCACATGTATCCTAGTATATACCTCCTACACCACCCCTATCCCACCAAATCACATATATCCTAGTATATACCTCCTACACCACCCCTATCCAACCAAATCACATATATCCTAGTATATACCTGCTACACCACCCCTATCCAACCAAATCACATGTATCCTAGTATATACCTCCTACACCACCCCTATCCCACCAAATCACATGTATCCTAGTATATACCTCCTACACCACCCCTATCCCACCAAATCACATATATCCTAGTATATACCTCCTACACCACCCCTATCCCACCAAATCACATGTATCCTAGAATATACCTCCTACACCACCCCTATCCCACCAAATCATATATATCCTAGTATATACCTCCTACACCACCCCTATCCCACCAAATCACATATATCCTAGTATATACCTCCTACACAACCCACATCCCACCAAATCATATATATCCTAGTATATACCTCCTACACCACCCCTATCCCACCAAATCACATATATCCTAGTATATACCTCCTACACCACCCACATCCCACCAAATCACATATATCCTAGTATATACCTCCTACACCACCCCTATCCCACCAAATCACATATATCCTAGTATATACCTCCTACACCACCCCTATCCCACCAAATCACATATATCCTAGTATATACCTGCTACACCACCCCTATCCAACCAAATCACATGTATCCTAGTATATACCTCCTACACCACCCCTATCCCACCAAATCACATGTATCCTAGTATATACCTCCTACACCACCCCTATCCCACCAAATCACATATATCCTAGTATATACCTCCTACACCACCCCTATCCAACCAAATCACATATATCCTAGTATATACCTGCTACACCACCCCTATCCAACCAAATCACATGTATCCTAGTATATACCTCCTACACCACCCCTATCCCACCAAATCACATGTATCCTAGTTTATACCTCCTACACCACCCCTATCCCACCAAATCACATATATCCTAGTATATACCTCCTACACCACCCCTATCCCACCAAATCACATGTATCCTAGTATATACCTCCTACACCACCCCTATTCCACCAAATCACATATATCCTAGTATATACCTCCTACACCACCCCTATCCCACCAAATCACATATATCCTAGTATATACCTCCTACACCACCCCTATCCCACCAAATCACATATATCCTAGTATATACCTCCTACACCACCCCTATCCCACCAAATCACATATATCCTAGTATATACCTCCTAAACCACCCCTATCCCACCAAATCACATATATACTAGTATATACCTCCTACACCACCCACATCCCACCAAATCACATATATCCTAGTATATACCTCCTACACCACCCCTATCCCACCAAATCACATGTATCCTAGTATATACCGCCTACACCACCCACATCCCACCAAATCACATATATCCTAGTATATACCTCCTACACCACCCCTATCCCACCAAATCACATATATCCTAGTATATACCTCCTACACCACCCACATCCCACCAAATCCCATATATCCTAGTATATACCTCCTACACCACCCCTATCCCACCAAATCACATATATCCTAGTATATACCTCCTACACCACCCCTATCCCACCAAATCCCATATATCCTAGTATATACCTCCTACACCACCCCTATCCAACCAAATCACATATATCCTAGTATATACCTCCTACACCACCCCTATCCCACCAAATCACATATATCCTAGTATATACCTCCTACACCACCCCTATCCCACCAAATCACATATATCCTAGTATATACCTCCTACACCACCCCTATCCCACCAAATCACATATATCCTAGTATATACCTCCTACACCACCCCTATCCCACCAAATCACATAGTACAGGAGATGGTCAGAGACTGCAGACATTCTACAGGAGATGATCAGAGACTGCATCATAGTACAGGAGATGGCCAGAAACTGCAAACATGATACAGGAGATGGTCAGAGACTGCAGACATGATACAGGAGATGGTCAGAGACTGCAGACATAGTACAGGAGATGATCAGAGACTGCAGACATACAGGAGATGGTCAGAGACTGCAAACATAGTACAGGAGATGGTCAGTGACTGCAGACATACTACAGGAGATGGTCAGAGACTGCAGACATACTACAGGAGATGATCAGAGACTGCAAACATAGTACAGGAGATGGTCAGAGAATGCAGACATAGTACAGGAGATGGTCAGAGACTGCAGACATAGTACAGGAGATGGTCAGAGACTGCAGACATACTACAGGAGATGATCAGAGACTGCAGACATACTACAGGAGATGGTCAGAGACTGCAAACATAGTACAGGAGATGGTCAGAGACTGCAGACATACTACAGGAGATGGTCAGAGACTGCAGACATACTACAGGAGATGATCAGAGACTGCAAACATAGTACAGGAGATGGTCAGAGAATGCAGACATAGTACAGGAGATGGTCAGAGACTGCAAACATAGTACAGGAGATGGTCAGTGACTGCAGACATACTACAGGAGATGGTCAGAGACTGCAGACATTACTACAGGAGATGATCAGAGACTGCAAACATAGTACAGGAGATGGTCAGAGAATGCAGACATAGTACAGGAGACGGTCAGAGACTGCAGACATAGTACAGGAGATGGTCAGAGACTGCAGACATAGTACAGGAGATGGTCAGAGACTGCAGACATACTACAGGAGATGATCAGAGACTGCAGACATACTACAGGAGATGGTCAGAGACTGCAAACATAGTACAGGAGATGGTCAGAGACTGCAGACATACTACAGGAGATGGTCAGAGACTGCAGACATACTACAGGAGATGATCAGAGACTGCAAACATAGTACAGGAGATGATCAGAGAATGCAGACATAGTACAGGAGACGGTCAGAGACTGCAGACATAGTACAGGAGATGGTCAGAGAATGCAGACATAGTACAGGAGATGGTCAGAGACTGCAGACATAGTACAGGAGATGGTCAGAGACTGCAGACATAGTACAGGAGACAGTCAGAGACTGCAGACATAGTACAGGAGACGGTCAGAGACTGCAGACAGTACAGGAGACGGTCAGAGACTGCAGACAGTACAGGAGATGGCCAGAGACTGCAGACATAGTACAGGAGATGGCCAGAGACTGCAGACATAGTACAGGAGACGGTCAGAGACTGCAGACATAGTACAGGAGACGGTCAGAGACTGCAGACATGATACAGGAGACGGTCAGAGACTGCAGACAGATGGGGCTTTAATTTGGTGTCAGATTTGTATACATGTTTTTTAATTTGGAATAAATAGGTACATCCTTAGACGGCGTATTGATGTACTAGGTATATTTATATATATATAGATTAGCAAATAAGATGCGTTAATTTTTAGGGCTCACATAAACTTTACATTGAATTCTAATTGACCGAAAACAAACCCATTATAGATTTCCCTTAAACACTGCGCTTTGATTGGTTTACATAAACTAAATCAACTGCTGTTGTTCCCTTTCCCTGTTTAACTCAATTATCGTCGAGGTAATTACACTAACTAGCGCTAACATTCAGCACCTGTTAGTAAATGAGAACATTAATTCAGTGTCCTTTAATGACCGACAAAAGATAGGAGAACTTTGCCGCCATTGCCCGGCTCTGCCTTCCCGTCCTCGGAGGAAACTGATTATCGCAGAATTACAATGTCAATAATGTCACATCTGCTGATTAGTTCCAGAGATTTATCCCCAATTAATGACCCACTCATCGGTCTATTGGAGAACTCCAAGGTTCCCATCAGTAAATAATGCTGATGGTATTTCCCTTTAGGCCGAGAATATTTACTGTATAGAACTTTAAATAAAAAGAATTCCAGTCTAACCGAAAAGTGGAAAAAAAGTCCTACTTAGAGCAGACTGGACTGATCCGCCATGTTCAGAGCTGAAATCATCAGGACCTCCTTCCTCCTGCTGGTGACCCCTCTAGTGATATAAAGATCTATATAGAGGAATCAGGACCTCCTTCCTCCTGGTGGTGACCCCTCTAGTGATATAAAGATCTATATAGAGGAATCAGGACCTCCTTCCTCCCGCTGGTGATCCCTCTAGTGATATAAAGATCTATATAGAGGAATCAGGACCTCCTTCCTCCTGCTGGTGACCCCTCTAGTGATATAAAGATCTATATAGAGGAATTCAGGACCTCCTTCCTCCTGCCGGTGATCCCTCTAGTGATATAAATATCTATATAGAGGAATCAGGACCTCCTTCCTCCTGCTGGTGATGACCCCTCTAGTGATATAAAGATCTATATAGAGGAATCAGGACCTCCTTCCTCCTGCTGGTGACCCCTCTAGTGATATAAAGATCTATATAGAGGAATCAGGACCTCCTTCCTCCTGCTGGTGACCCCTCTAGTGATATAAAGATCTATATAGAGGAATCAGGACCTCCTTCCCCCTGCTGGTGATCCCTCTAGTGATATAAAGATCTATATAGAGGAATCAGGACCTCCTTCCTCCTGCTGGTGATCCCTCTAGTGATATAAAGATCTATATAGAGGAATCAGGACCTCCTTCCTCTGCTGGTGACCCCTCTAGTGACATAAAGATCTATATAGAGGAATCAGGACCTCCTTCTCCTGCTGGTGACCCCTCTAGTGACATAAAGATCTATATATCAGAATCAGGACCTCCTTCCTCCTGCTGGTGACCCCTCTAGTGATATAAAGATCTATATAGAGGAATCAGGACCTCCTGCCTCCTCCCGGGGACCCCTCTGGTGATGTGCCCCAGAATTCTATTCTCTTTTCGGCCTGCCAGGTCACACTGTTTACTCATTTTTCAATCTCCATTGAGCACCCCCAAATATTTTTCTTCTTTAGTTCTGGTTAACAATGACCTCAGTAGAGAATTATTTTTTCCTATTTGCATTATTTCACATTTGGAAACATTGAATTGCATTTTCCACTGCTTTGACCTATTTTCCAGCAATGCCAAATCACGTTCTGAACACCTTCAGGAATATCCACCCCATTACACCCCTTTGTGTCCTCAGCGGAGAGCCACTGCTTGGTACTGCTGGGCACAATTACCTTAAATCTACACGAAACGATACACATGCCTAAAAAAATGATCTAAAAGCTGAAATCAGGATATAAAATGCACAAATGAATGCGTCTCTAATCAAAATTACATCATTTAATATTTAAATGCACTCAGTGGAAGTCCCTGAATTTGACCCAGTTTGCATTCCTCGCACAGCGGAGCTCAGACTGGGAAAGGAATGAGCCAATCTGTTCCTGCGCTGACAATGATGCTGGTAGGAGAAGAGAGCAGAGTGACAGATGAACTCATCACTGTGATGCTTCTTCTTTCACTGTCCAGTCACAGGCTGGGGGGTGGGTCCAGGGTGACCGAGTCTCAGGGGACATGGATTGATTGTTGCTTCACTTCTGGGGTCTCTTCAGCCTAGGTTAGGCCCCGCTGCCCCTGGGAATGTCACAGCCACCCCAGGAGGCATTTTGCTTGCATGGGCTTAGCCTGCTGGGGCACACAGCAACCACCCACCCCCACCCCCACGACCGTTGCCTTCGGCAGCCAGGGGAATCTCAACAAAGCTGTTATGAATGCTGTGTTGACTATGCTGTGATTGGCACACAGCTATCACATGGCACCTGGCCAATTACAGCACCCTGTACCATGTGGTTAGCTGTAGCCAATTACAGATCACTAGTGATCACAGCTGTCATGAATGTAACCCAAGTGGGGGAACTTGACTGGCCTGCACAGAGTCCTGACCTCAACCCGATAGAACACCTTTGGGATGAGTTAGAGCGGAGACTGCGAGCCAAGCCAAATCATTTGGTGGAGGAGGGATTATGGTGTGTGGGGGGGGGGGGAGATTATGGTGTGGGGGGGGGGAGGGGGGCATTATGGTGTGGGGGGGGGAGATTATGGTGTGAGGGAAGGGGGGATTATGGTGTGGGGGGGGGTTATGGTGTGGGGGGGGAGGGGGGGGATTATGGTGTGGGGGGGGGTTATGGTGTGGGGGGGGGGGGGGGAGGGGGATTATGGTGTGGGGGGTTGTTTTTGCCCCCCCCCCCCCCATACCCCCCCCCCCCCCCCCCCCCCAATTTTTTTTTTTTTTTTTCCCCCCCCCCTGTTTTTCAGGGGTTGGGCTTGGCCCCTTAGTTCCAGTGAAGGGAACTCTTAAGGCGTCGGCATACCATACTAACCACAACATACAAAGCCATTCACAACTCTGCCCCGAGCTACATCACCAACCTTGTCTCCAAATATCACCCAAACCGTCCTCTCCGCTCTTCTCAAGACCTCCTACTCTCAAGCTCCCTCATCTCCTCCTCCCATGCTCCTCTCCAGGATTTCTCCAGAGCCTCTCCATCCTCTGGAACTCGCTACCTCCACCGGTCCGGCTATCCCCTACCCTATCTACCTTCAGGCGATCCCTGAACACTCATCTCTTCAGGGAAGCCGATCACGTCTCCAACTAATCTTCTACCACTTCCATCAGCTCATTCCCCACAGTTACAACCTTTTGTACCACCTCCCCCACCCTATTAGATTGTAAGCTCTTCTGAGCAGGGCCCTCTTAATCCTCTTGTATTTTATTGGATTATAACTGTATTGTCTCTTTTTTATATTGTAAAGCGCTGAGTAAACTGTTAGTGCTATATAAATCCTGTATAATAATAATAATAACAAGACATTTTGGACAATTTCATGCTCCCAACTTTGTGGGAACAGTTTGGGGGACGGCCCCTTCCTGTTCCAACATGACTGCCCACCAGGGCACAAAGCAAGGTCTATAAAGACATGGAGGAGCGAGTTTTGGGGGTGGAGGAACTTGACTGGCCTGCACAGAGTCCAGACCTCAACCTGATAGAACACCTTTGGGATGAATTAGAGCAGAGACTGCGAGCCAGGCCTTCTCATCCAACATCAGTGCCTGACCTCACAAGTGCTCTTCTGGAAGAATGGTCAAACCTTCCCATAGACACCCTCCTAAACCTTGTGGACGGCCTTCCCAGAAGAGGTGAAGCTGTTATAGCGGCAAAGGGCGGGGCCAACTCAATATTGAACCTACGGACTAAGACTGGGAGGCCATTAAAGTTCATGTGCGTGTAAAGGCAGGTGTCCCAATACTTTTGGTAATATAGTGATGCTGGGGGGGGTGGGGGGTCAATCATTGCTGGAGGGATCTACTGTTGAGGGAGGGGTCTTTGTTGCTGACTGCTGGAGGGTCTATTGATGCTGGTTGCTGGGGAATATATTGTTGCTGGAGGGGATCTATTTTTGGGGAGGAAGGGGGTCTATTGTTGCTGGGGAGGTCTTCTGTTGCTCGTGGGGGATCTATTATGGCTGGGGTGGGTCTTATGTTGCTGGGGGGGGCAATCGTTGTGGGGAGGGATCTATTGTTGAGGGAGGGGTCTTTGTTGCTGTCTGCTGGAGGGTCTATTGATGCTGGGGGAATATATTGTTGTTGGAGGGGGATCTATTTTTGGGGAGGAAGGGGGTCTATTGTTTCTGGGGAGGTCTTCTGTTGCTTGTGAGGGATCTATTATGGCTGGGGGTGGCTCGTATGTTGCTGAGGGGGGGGGGGTCAGTCGTTGTGGGGAGGGATCTATTGTTGAGGGAGGGGTCTTTGTTGCTGACTGCTGGAGGGTCTATTGATGCTGGGAAATATATTGTTGTTGGAGGGGGATCTATTTTTGGGAAGGAAGGGGGTCTATTGTTGCTGGGGAGGTCTTATGTTGCTTGTGAGGGATCTATTATGGCTGGGGGTGGCTCGTATGTTGCTGAGGGGGGGGTCAGTCGTTGTGGGGAGGGATCTATTGTTGAGGGAGGGGTCTTTGTTGCTGACTGCTGGAGGGTCTAATGATGCTGGGAAATATATTGTTGCTGGAGGGGATCTATTTTTGGGGAGGAAGCGGGTCTATTGTTGCTGGGGAGGTATTTTGTTGCTTGTGGGGGGATCTATTAGGGCTGGGGGTGGGTCTTATGTTGCTGAGGGGGGTCGATCGTTGCGGGGAGGGATCTACTGTTGAGGGAGGGGTCTTTGTTGCTGGCTGCTTGAGGGTCTACTGATGCTGGCTGCTGGGGAATCTATTGTTGCTGGAGGGGATCTATTTTTTGCAGTGGGGTCTATTGTTGCTGGTGGAGGATCTATTGTTGCTGGGGGGTCCTTATGTAGCAGGGGGTCATCCATTACTGTGAGGGATGTTGAGGTTAGGGTCTAATGTTCCTGGCTGTTGGAGGGTCTATTGATGCTGTTTTTTTGGGAGCCCATTATTGCTAGGTTGGATCTATTGTAGCTGGGGTGTCCATTGTTGCTAGATTTATTTTACTGCCTTTCTTGTTATCATTAACAAATTCCATTACAAAATATATCACCCCAAAATGATACTTTGTTCTGTATTCTTTAAAGGGGTGGACAAAGGAATGGTTGCTCGGAGGTGGGCAGGGGGCGGAGTCAAGGGGGTGACTCAGAAAGGGAGGAGTTCCTCCACCTATTCTCTGGTTATCACTGTTCAGAGATGACATGCGGGAAAGGGGGCGTGGCTACACAATCTCTTCCGCAGGTGCGTGTCTTTTAACCACTTCAATACCGGGCACTTACCCCCTTCCTGCCCAGGCCAATTTTCAGCTTTCAGCTCTGCCACTTTTTAAATGACAATTGCGCGGTCATGCTACACTGTACCCAAACAACATTTTTTGCATTTTTTTCCCACAAATAGAGCTTTCTTTTGGTGGTATTTGATCACCTCTGCGTTTTTTTTTTTTTTGCTAAACAAATAAAAAATAGTCTGAAAATTTTGAAAAAAATATATTTTTTTTCTTTGTTTCTGTTATAACATTTTGTAAAAAAGTAAGTTTTCTCCTCCACTGATGGGCACTGATGAGGTGGCACTGATGAGGTGGCACTGATGTACACTGACGATGGGCACTGATAGGCGGCACTGATGGGTGGCACTGATATGCAGCACTGATGGGAATTAATAGGAGGCACTGATAGGTGGCACTGATGGGCACTGATAGGTGACACTGATGGGCACTGAAAGGCTGCACTGATAGGTACTTATGGGTGGCATTGATAGGCGACACTGATGGGCACTGAAAGGCTGCAATGATAGGTACTTATGGGTGGCACTGATAGGCGACACTGATGGGCACTGAAAGGCTGCACTGATAGGTACTTATGGGTGGCACTGATAGGCACACTGCTGGGCACTGATGAGGTGGCACCGATGAGGTGGCACCAATGAGATGGCACTGATGAGGTGGCACTGATGTACACTGACGATGGGCACTGATAGGCGGCACTGATGGGTGGCACTGATATGCAGCACTGATGGGAATTGATAGGCGGCACTCATAGGTGGCACCGATGGGCACTGATAGGTGACACTGATGGGCACTGAAAGGCTGCACTGATAAGTACTTATGGGTGGCATTAATAGGCGACACTGATGGGCACTGAAAGGCTGCACTTATAGGTACTTATGGGTGGCATTGATAGGCGACAGTGATGGGCACTGAAAGGCTGCACTGATAAGTACTTATGGGTGGCATTAATAGGCGACACTGATGGGCACTGAAAGGCTGCACTTATAGGTACTTATGGGTGGCACTGATAGGCGACACTGATGGGCACTGAAAGGCTGCACTGATAGGTACTTGTGGGTGGCACTGATAGGCAGCACTGCTGGGCGCTAATAGGCAGCACTGATTGCACTGGCAGACATTTTTATGGGGCACTGATTGGCATATCCCTGGTGGTCTAGGGTGGCATACCTGGTGGTCCTGTGTGGTGGCCATCCCTGGTGGTCCTGGCAGCATCCCTGGTGATAAACAATCAGCACAGACCCCCCCCCCCCCGTCAGGAGAGCCGACGATTGGCTCCTCTCTACTCGTGTCTGTCAGACGCGAATGAGGAAAAGCCGATAAACGTCTCTTCCTGTTTACATCGTGATCAGCTGTGATTGGACACGGCTGATCACGTGGTAAAGAGCCTCCGCCAGAGGCTCCTTACCAAGATTGGTGTAGCGGTGTGCCAGACTGACACGCCACACCACCCATCGCCTCGCTGCGCGCCCCCACGAGCGCGCGCTGGCAGTTATCCTGAAAGACGTCATACGACGCCCAGTCAGGATAACTGAACCACCGCCCGGCCGCCATTCTGCTATAGGCCGGCTGGGAAGTGGTTAAAGCCGTAAAGATTCCGCCATTTTTTCCCCGCAGCTAGATTGTGATGAGTTCCGATGTCAATCGTGATTAAAATTCCTCTGATGTCTCCCACCCCCCCCCGAACTCGCGGCGGAACGAGGAAAGTAATTTGCGCTGCTTTTTGAGGCCGCGATCGGTCTTCAGCGAGCGCCATATAAAATTTTAAATACAAATAAAACATGCGCCTATTCATCCTCAGAAGAGAAGTACAATTAAAATGCACATTTTAGATGAATAAAAAAAAAAAAAGTCACGGCGAAATGTTTTAGAATCAGCGATTTTCTTTGCCAGAATATCATTTTCTTCGCTCTTCTTAAATGTATTATTTTTTCGTAATTTCTGGTCATTGCATAAATGTAAATCTAATTGTTTCTTGGAAGTGCGCGCCGTTATGATGGTTTTAATTAAAGGACTTAATTTATTCTTAAGAGTCATTAAGTGCGGCGGAACTCCGATTGCCCGCGCCCCGTATACTTCCCTCTATAGGTCCCGGGGAGCGGCGGGGAGCGGCGGGGACGTTCCTGTGTTTCCTTCGTTGGAATATATAAGCAGATGGATAAAGGACGATCCATCAGCCGGATGTGATTGTTCCACAGACAGCCAATTACCTCATATTTTATTTAATGCTTGTCTGGATCAAATGTACGATCCAACAATGCCATTAAAAGGCACTTGGAAAAAAATTCGGAGGCTGATATACTTTGGCCTGACATATAAGAGCGGAATATTTTTACCCGATAATTACATTATACCGACGATTTATATGATTATCTTACCTGCATTTAATGCACGCTTTGTGTTTCAGAATTCTATAAAATCTCTCATCACCTTTCTTTATCCTTTACATCTCCGGGCTGCTGATCTTCTGTAGGCTTTTTGCAGCAACGCCTGCATGGTATTTCTGGGGGTGGGGATTCCTAATGGTGACAACAGTGGGCCATGTCTATGTAACAGTGGCAACTGGTGCTCCATTTTTTGGGGGGGAGGCAAACAGACCCCCCGCCCGCTCGCCAGCCCTGTTCCCTCGCCCGCTCGCCAGCCCTGTTCCCTCGCCCGCTCGCCAGCCCCGTTCTCAATCTTCGCACTTACCCCATCCAGGTCACTGGCGGCTTTAACGGCTTTCCCCCAGCCAATCCGGTCGCTTCTCCTCCTGGCCAATCAGGTCTCAGGACCCACTCGCCAGCCCCGTTCGCTCGCCCGCCCCGTTCGCAAGCCCGCCAGCCCTGCATTTACCCCATCCAGGTCACTGGCAGCTTTGGCGGCTGCCCCTGGCTTCTCCTCCCAGCCAATCCGGTCGCTTCTCCTCCTGGCCAATCCGGTCTCAGGACCCACTCGCCAGCCCCGTTCACTCGCACACTCGCCAGCCCCATTCGCAAGCCCGCCAGCCACACACTTACCCCATCCAGGTCACTGGCAGTTTTGGCGGCTGCCCCCGGCTTCTCCACCCAGCCAATCCGGTCGCTTCTCCTCCTGGTCAATCCGGTCTCAGGACCCACTCGCCAGCCCCGTTCTCAAGCCCGCCAGCCCCACGCTTACACCATCCAGGTCACTGGCGGCTTTGACAGCTTTCCCCGGCTTCTCCTCCCAGCCAATCTGGTCGCTTCTCCTCTCGGCCAATCCGGTCTCAGGACCCACTCGCCAGCCATGTTCGCAAGCCCGCTCGCCAGCCACGTTCGCAAGCCCGCCAGCCTCACACTTACACCATTCAGGTCACTGGCAGCTTCGGCGCCTTCCCTCGGCTTCTCCTCCCGGCCAATCCTGTCTCAGTACCCACTCGCCAGCTCTGTTCGCTCGCCCGCATGCCAGCCCTGTTCGCAAGCCCGCCAGCCATGCACTTACCCCATCCAGGTCACTGGCAGCTTCGGCGGCTGCCCCCGGCTTTTCCTTCCAGCCAATCCGGTCGCTTCTCCTCCCGGTGAATCCGGTCTCAGGAGCCACTCGCCAGCCCCGTTCGCTAGCCCCCTCGCCAGCCCCATTCGCCAGCCCGCCAGCCCCGTTCGCAAGCCCACCAGCCCCACGCTTACCCCATCCAGGTCACTGGCAGCTTTAGCGGCTGCCCCGGCTTCTCCTCCCGGCCAATCTGGTCGCTTCTCCTCCCAGCCACTCTGGTCTCAGGACCCACTCGCCCACTCCCCAGCCCCTTTTGCAAGCCCGCTCGCAAGCCCTGCTCACAAGCCAGCCCGCCAGCCACGTACTTCCCCTATCCAGGTCACTGGCGGCTTCTGCGGCTTCCACCGGCTTCTCCGGGCCAAGCTGGTCACTTCTCCTCCCGGCCAATCCCATCTCAGGACCCATTCGCCCGCTCGCCAGCCCCGTTCGCAAGCCCACCCGCCACCCCCGTACTTACACCATCCAGATCACTGGACGTCAGCCAGCCCCATTCGCTTGCCCACTCGCCAGCCCCGTTCGCAAGTCCGCCAGCCCCACGCTTACCCCATCCAGGTCACTGGCGGCTTTGACAGCTTTCCCCGGCTTCTCCTGCCAGCCAAACTGGTCGCTTCTCCTCCCGGCCAATCCGGTCTCATGAGCCACTTGCCAGCCCTGTTCGCTCGCCCGCTCGCCAGCCCCGTTCGCAAGCCCGCCAGCTCCACACTTACCCCATTCAGGTCACTGGCGGCTTCAACGGCTTTCCCCGGCTTCTCCTTCCAGCCAATCCGGTCGCTTCTCCTGGCCAATCCGGTCTCAGAACCCACTCGCCAGCCCCGTTCACTCACCAGCCCTGTTCGCAAGCCCGCCAGCCTGCACTTACCCCATCCAGGTCACTGGCAGCTTTAGTGGTTGCCCCGGCTTCCCCTCCCGGCCAATCTGGTCACTTCTCCTCCCAGCCAATCCGGTCTCAGGACCCACTCCCCAGCCCCTTTTGCAATCCCTGCTCACAAGCCAGCCCGCCAGCCCCGTACTTCCCCTATCCAGGTCACTGGCGGCTTCTGTGGCTTCGCCCGGCTTCTCCGGGCCAAGCTGGTCACTTCTCCTCCCGGCCAATCCCATCTCAGGACCCATTCGCCCGCTCGCCAGCCCCGTTCGCAAGCCCACCCGCCACCCCCGTACTTACACCATCCAGATCACTGGACGTCAGCCAGCCCCATTCGCTTGCCCACTCGCCAGCCCCGTTCGCAAGTCCGCCAGCCCCACGCTTACCCCATCCAGGTCACTGGCGGCTTTGACAGCTTTCCCCGGCTTCTCCTGCCAGCCAAACTGGTCGCTTCTCCTCCCGGCCAATCCGGTCTCATGAGCCACTTGCCAGCCCTGTTCGCTCGCCCGCTCGCCAGCCCCGTTCGCAAGCCCGCCAGCTCCACACTTACCCCATTCAGGTCACTGGCGGCTTCAACGGCTTTCCCCGGCTTCTCCTTCCAGCCAATCCGGTCGCTTCTCCTGGCCAATCCGGTCTCAGAACCCACTCGCCAGCCCCGTTCACTCACCAGCCCTGTTCGCAAGCCCGCCAGCCTGCACTTACCCCATCCAGGTCACTGGCAGCTTTAGTGGTTGCCCCGGCTTCCCCTCCCGGCCAATCTGGTCACTTCTCCTCCCAGCCAATCCGGTCTCAGGACCCACTCCCCAGCCCCTTTTGCAATCCCTGCTCACAAGCCAGCCCGCCAGCCCCGTACTTCCCCTATCCAGGTCACTGGCGGCTTCTGTGGCTTCGCCCGGCTTCTCCGGGCCAAGCTGGTCACTTCTCCTCCCGGCCAATCCCATCTCAGGACCCACTCACCCGCTCTCCAGCCCCGTTCGCAAGCCCACCCGCCACCCCCGTACTTACCCCATCCAGGTCACTGGACGTCAGCCAGCCCCGTTCGCTTGCCCACTCGCCAGCCCCGTTCGCAAGTCTGCCAGCCCCACGCTTACCCCATCCAGGTCACTGGCGGCTTTGACAGCTTTCCCCGGCTTCTCCTCCCAGCCAAACTGGTCGCTTCTCCTCCCGGCCAATCCGGTCCCATGAGCCACTTGCCAGCCCTGTTCGCTCGCCCGCTCGCCAGCCCCGTTCGCAAGCCCGCCAGCCCCACACTTACCCCATTCAGGTCACTGGTGGCTTCAACGGCTTTCCCCGGCTTCTCCTTCCAGCCAATCCGGTCGCTTCTCCTCCCGGCCAATCCGGGGTCAGGACCCACTCGCCAGCCACCTTAGCTCGCCCGCTCGCCAGCCCCATTCGCAAGCCTGCCAGCCCCACGCTTACCCCACCCAGGTCACTGGCGGCTTTGACAACTTTCCCCGGCTTCTTCTCCCAGCCAAACTGGTCACTTCTCCTCCTGGCCAATCCGGTCTCATGAGCCACTTGCCAGCCCTGTTCGCTCGCCCGCTTGCCAGCCCCGTTCGCAAGCCCGCCAGCCCCACACTTACCCCATTCAGGTCACTGGCGGCTTCAACGGCTTTTCCCGGCTTCTCCTTCCAGCCAATCCGGTCGCTTCTCCTCCCAGCCAATCCGGGGTCAGGACCCGCTCGCCAGCCCCGTTCGCAAGCCTGCCAGCCCCACGCTTACCCCACCCAGGTCACTGGCGGCTTTGACAACTTTCCCCGGGTTCTCCTCCCAGCCAATATGGTCGCTTCTCTTCCCGGCCAATCCGGGCTCAGGACCCACTCGCCCACTCCCCAGCCCCTTTTGCAAGCCCTGCTCACAAGCCAGCCCACCAGCCCCGTACTTCCCCTATCCAGGTCACTGGCGGCTTCGGCGGCTTTCCCCGGCTTCTCCGGGCCAAGCCGGTCACTTCTCCTCCCGGCCAATCCCATCTCAGGGCCCATTTCCCCCGTTCGCAAGCCCACCTGCCACCCCTGTACTTACCCCATCCAGGTCACTGGACGTCAGCATGTCGCTCCTCCCTACTCGTTTCGTCACAGATGACGTCGTCCTGGGGCACTGGGCTAAAGCTGCAACATTGATTTGGATCTTATTCTGATTTCAGAATGGGAAACATGTCCTCCAGATTTGTAGATCAAGTGTTGGGGGATGAGGAGCAGCACAATAGGTGGCCAAAGGCTTTAAAGTGTGAAGAACCAACCCTTTTCTTTATTGGTAAAACAAATGAGATTCAGCCAACACGCTGCACAGGTTTGGGGCCTCCCTTCTTCACAGCTGTGGGGAAAAGACAAAAAAAGTCTTCAGATATCCTGTATAGATGTTTAGTCATTCTTCCCTAGCTCTTCCGACTCCTGATTCTTACCTGCTTTCAGTGTACCCAGACTGAGCTTGTAGATGGGGTGCAGCTTGGTGCACCGGTAATAACACATAAATTCACAAACAACCTGGTGGAAGGAAAACCAGCCCAACCAGGAACACTGACCAGTCTAACATCATGTAGAGAGCAGGATTCAGCCAAACTGACAGCGCCCGTTGAGAGGGGCAGAGGGGTCATCTTGTGCCCAAGCAGGTAGATGTCCAGTTGCAAGCCCTACACTTTCCCTCCTCATCAGGAACCTTTCCCTGCCACTAGTTTTGTCCCTACCAGGCGGGGTGCCATTCCCTTCTCTACTCCTCGCAAAATGTGCACCAAACCTGGGAACCAGGTTTAAAAAGGCTCTGCCTGATCCAAGATGGCTGCTGGAGTCACATGGGCCAGCAGTATCCAATTGTTCCTCACTACCAGGGGCGGCTCATCCATGTATGGGCGCTGCCCCCTCAATCCGTGCCACCCCCTATGATTAATGGAGAGATTCATGCATAGCACCCCCTAGTCATGTGTGCGGCCCCTTTCAGGATGCTGGGCGCATGAATTACAGAGGCGAGGGGGCGGGGGTTGAAGCACCTGATCAGAGCCTAATGCCCTGTACACACGGTCGGACTTGCCAACGGACTAAGCTCCATCTGCATTTCCGACAGAAATATTTAGAGCATGTTCTATATCTAAGTCCATCGGAAATGCCGGCAGAAAAAGTCCGATGGGGCATACAGACGGTCTTAATGTCCGATGAAAAGCTCCCATCTGACTTTTTCTGCCGGGAAGTCTGGCCGTGTGTACGCGGCATTAGGCTCTAATAGGCTTCAAAATAGGGTGGACTCGGAGCGCAGAGCATTGCGCTCGTGGCCAATCCAGGTGAGTTAGAAAAGCAAATGAATATTCGCTTTTCTAACACTGAATTGCCTCTCTGCCAATCAGCGCAGGTCTGATACCTGTTTCCCGAATGGCCGTAAGGTCTGGCGATCCTATTGGATGCCTAGGAGGAGGGGGATCCACACCACAGGAGGAGGAAGAAAGCTGCCGCTCACCGGGACACGCTGCCCGCCCGCTTCCTAGATGGGTTAAGTGCGGGACTTTGATGCCCCAACAGTCCTCCTGGGGGGGGAGGGCTGTTTTCCGCCACTGCTGACCGACCAATGGGGGGGGTTGGCTGTTTGCTGCCCCCCCCCCCCCAAAATAGAAATAGAAAAAACACCAGCCGCCACTGCTCACTACATCTTTTCTCCAGACTCCAGTGTGAAGTTCAGTCCAGTTTGGCCCTGGCATGGACACTTGGCAGCTCTCCTTGACTTTCTGTCAATATCTGGCACTGACCCTCCTTGGCTTGTCTGGCTTCTCCTCTCAAGCTATGGTGGCTATCCTGAGGATGCCGCTGATTGGGCGAAACTCGTCGAGGCGGGTTTTGGGACACATCACTTCCGGCCTGGGTAATATCGTCACTTCTGGTTTTCATTTCTATTCACTGGTTAGGCACCACTTAATGTGAGTTAGACATGTGCACAATAGAAAAATACGTTTATTTTCGTTTCGTTTCTTTCGTTTCCGTTGATTCGTAACGATTCGTAAATTCGTAAGTCGTCGGTGTTCGTATTCGTAACGATTCGTATTTTCATAAGAGTTATTTTTTCGTCGATTCGTTTTTCCGTTAGTTTAATTTTCGTTTATTCGAAATTCGGACGCATTCGTATTTTCGTAGATTTAGTTACATTCGTTCTTTCGTGAGATTGATTTATTCGTACTTTCGTAACATTGTTTTCGTAGATTCGTAATCGGAGCATAATTCATAATTCTATGTAATGTGTATGCTATTATTACATTGTAAGAGACACGGAAAATTACGAATCGAAAAAAAAAAAGTTACGAATGTACGAATTTTTTCGTTCAATCCATTCGAAGGACGTTAAGCAGCGCCATTGTAAGGGACACGGAAAATTACCAATTCAACAAAAAAAAAAAGTTACGAATGTACGAATTTTTTCGTTCAATCCATTCGAAGGACGTTAAGCAGCGCCATTGTAAGAGACACGGAAAATTACGAATCGCAAAAAAAAAAAAAGTTACGAATGTACGAATTTTTTCGTTCAATCCATTCGAAGGACGTTAAGCAGCGCCATTGTAAGAGACACGGAAAATTACGAATCGCAAAAACAAAAAAAAAAAAAGTTACGAATGTACGAATTTTTTCGTTCAATCCATTCGAAGGACGTTAAGCAGCGCCATTTAAGAGACACGGAAAATTACGAATCACAAAAAAAATAAAAAAGTTCAGAATGTCCGAATTTTTTCGTTCAATCCATTCGAAGCACGTTAAGCAGCGCCATTGTAAGGGACACGGAAAATTACCAATTCAACAAAAAAAAAAAAAGTTACGAATGTACAAATTTTTTCGTTCATTTTGATTTTCGTTGTTCCTGTTTTTTGGATTATCTTCTTTCGTTGTTTCGTTGTTTCTAATTTGGTTATTTCGGATTATCGTTGTTTTTCATATTCGTTCGATTCGAAAATTCGTTATTCGTTTAAAATTTTTAGCGAATCGTTCGTTCATTCGTACGATAACGAATGAACGAATATAACGAATTTTAATGGAAAACGAAAGAAAAAAACGAAACGAATTGCACATGTCTAATGTGAGTTTATTACCTGCCGAGTTTTGTCAATGCATGTGTGCAAATAAAGTTTTATGTGGTGTATTGTACATTTCCACCGTTTATGGTTCTGAGTGCATATAGACAAAGAAGTTGCTGGTGGAGGGGATCCGGGAGCCAAGGTGTGGAGTCAGGTAGATTGGCATATCCCATAGGCATACAATGACTAGACATGTGCAATTCGTTTCGTTTTTTTTCGTTTTTCTTTTTTTTCGTTATTTTCGTTCGTTCGTTTTCGTACGAATGAACGAATCGTTCGAATTGTACGAATCCGAATAACGAATCGTAACGAATCGTTCGAATCGTACGAATCCGATTAACGAATCATTCGAATCGAACAAATCCGAAAAACAACGAAAATCCGAAAATAACAAATTAGAAACAACTAATGTACTAATGAAGAAAATCCGAAAAACGAAAACGAATGAAAAAATTCGTACATTCGTAACTTTTTTTTTGTTGAATTGGTAATTTTCCGTGTCCCTTACAATGGTGCTGCTAAACGTGCTTCGAATGGATTGAACCAAAAAATTCGTACATTCGTAACTTTTTTTTCGATTCGTAACTTTTTTTTTTTCGATTCGTAACTTTTTTTTTCAATTCGTAACTTTTTTTTTTTTTTTTTTCGATTTGTAATTTTCCGTGTCTCTATTGAACCAAAAAATTCGTACATTCGTAACTTTTTTTCGATTCGTAACTTTTTTTTTTTCGATTCGTAACTTTTTTGTTTCAATTCGTAACTTTTTTTTTTTTTTTCGATTTGTAATTTTCCGTGTCTCTATTGTACCAAAAAATTCGTACATTCGTAACTTTTTTTTCGATTCGTAACTTTTTTTTTTTTTTGATTCGTAACTTTTTTTTTTTCAATTCGTAACTTTTTTTTCGATTCGTAAAATTTTTTTCAATTCGTAATTTTTTTTTTTTTTTTTCGATTTGTAATTTTCCGTGTCTCTATTGAACCAAAAAATTCGTACATTCGTAACTTTTTTTTCGATTCGTAACTTTTTTTTTTTTGATTCGTAACTTTTTTTTTTTCAATTCGTAACTTTTTTTTCGATTCGTAACTTTTTTTTTTTCGATTCGTAACTTTTTTTTTCGATTCGTAAATTATTAAAATGTAATAATAGCATACACATTACATCAAATTATGAATTATGCTCCGATTACGAATCTACGAATGTTATGAATGTATGAATAAATACGAATGTGTCCGAAAATTAAACTAAACGAAAAAACAAATCAACGAAAAAATAACTCTTACGAATGTACGAATCGTTACGAATCCGAACAACGACGACTTACGAATGTACGAATCGTTATGAATCGACGGAAACGAAAAAAAACGAAACTAAAAAAAACGATTTTTTTTCGGAAACGAAAATAAACGAATTTTTTTTGTTGTGCACATGTCTAACAATGACCCATGGCAAGGTGGGGGTCTCAAGCTCTGGTGAGTGTTTAGTGTGGTCACAGGGGGACCAGTGGATTTGGAACAACGCATGGAAAACTTTTCTTACAAGGAATGTTGGCACTTTATAGAAAGCAGAGACACTTTATTTATTTATCATCACTATTTGATTTGTTTTATTGAAAATTAATATTGAACTTTATTGAACTTTATTGAACATTCACATTGGCATTAATCTATGTTATGAGGTCAAGTTCAACATTATTTATTATATACAATTTATGAAATTTTGTTTTCTTGGGAGTCTGATTCCAGCGCAGTTCTCACCTATAAGTATTTTGTTAAATGCCGGGTGGTTTTTCTTTATGCTCTGCAGTAGAGCTGCACGATTCTGGCCAAAATAAGAATCACATTTTTTTTGCTTAGAATAAAAAGATTGCGATTCTCTCACGATTCTCGCGGCGTAAAATCTTTCACATTATACAAAAAAATTGGGCTAACTTTACTGGTTATTTATTTATTTATTTTTTTATTCATTAACCACTTGCTGCCCGCCATATAGCAAAATGACGGCGGCAAAGTGGTTTCAAAATCCTGACCGGGCGTCATATGACGGGGCGCGCAACGCATGCGATCGTTGTTGCGGGGTGTCAGTTTGACACCCCACAACTACGATCTCGGTAAAGAGTCTCCGACCGAGACTCTTTAACACGCGATCACCGGTGTCCAATCACGGCTGATCACAGTCTGTCTGTCAGACGCGAGTAGAGGAGAGCCGATCGGCTGCTCCTCTTACACGGGGGGTCTGTGCTGATCGATTATCAGCGCAGCCCCCCGAGGATGCCCACACTGGACCACTAGGGATGCCACCAGACCACCAGAGATGCCCAGCACCAGGTATGCCACCCTAGACCACCAGGGATGCCAGTCAGTGCCTCCAATGGATACCAATCAGTGCCCACAATGGATGCCAATCAGTGCCCACAATGGGCATCACTGATTGGCATGCATTATTGTTTGCACTGATTGGCATCCATCAGTACAATACAATACACTACAATGCCGCCTACCAGTGCCCATCCGTGCCACCTATCAGTCCGTGCCACCTATCAGTGCCCATCGGTGTCGCCCATCAGTACCACCTATCAGTGCCCATCAGTGCTGCCTATCAGTGCCACATATCAGTGCCCATCAATGCCACCTCATCAGTTCCACTTCATTGGTGCCACCTCATCAGTGTCCGTCAGTGCAGCCCCATCAGTGCTCGTCAGTGAAGGAGAAAATTTACTTATTTACAAAGTTTTGAAACTGAAAAAACATATTTTTTTTTTTCAAAATTTTCAGTCTTTTTTTATTTGTTTAGCAAAAAATAAAAACCGTAGAGGTGATCAAATACCACCAAAAAAGAAAGCTCTATTTTGTGGGGAAAAAATTAAAAAAAATTCATTTGGGTACAGTGTAGCATGACCGCGCAATTGTCACTCGAATTGTGACAGCGCTGAAAGCTGAAAATTGGTCCGGGCAAGAAGGTGTTTAAGTGCCCCCCGCGGTATTGAAGTGGTTAAAGTGTAATTTTAATTAAAAAAAATATTATAATATATTACTATATTATAATTGCAAAAAAACTGCACTTATTATTTATTAAAAAAAAAAAAGGTGAACTTATCTTTTTACCGCTTGCCTCACGCCTCACGCAGAAGGGCTGCGGCAGAAGGGCAAGTACAGGCAGAATCACGTACCTGTACGTTGCCCTTTAAGAGGTGGCCTGCGGGCGCGCGCCGCGACAAGCTCCATGAGTCGGATCGCGGGTACCATGAACTCGATGTCCGCGGGGATATCCGCGATCGTCTAACGGGGAGAAAGAACGGGGAGATGCTAATGTAAAACAAGCATCTCCCCATTCTGCCTAGTGAGAGTGTCACTGATCTCTGCTCGCTGTGATCGGAGCAGAGATCAGTGACGTGTCATACACAGCCACGCCCCCCCCAGTTATAAACACTGAGGAAAAAAAATTTTTTTAATATATTTGTTGGGGGATATTTATTATAGCAAAATGTAAAAAATAATGTGTTTTTTTTACCAAAAATATGTAGAAGAATGCATCGGCCTAAACTGAGGAAAAAAACAATTTTTTAATATATTTTTTTTTTTTGCAAAATTTATGTGTTTTTTTTATTGTCGGCTTTTTTTGTTTAAAAAAAAAAAAAAAAAAACGCAGGGGCGATCAAATACCACCAAAAGAAAGTTATATTTGTGGGGAAAAAAGGACGTCAATTTTGTTTGGGGGCCACGTCGAATGACCGCGCAATTGTCAGTTAAAGCGACGCAGCGCCGAATAGACATGTGAAATCCGTTTAGTTTTTTTTCGTTTTTCGTTAAAAATTCGTTATATTCGTTCATTCGTTATCGTACGAATGAACGAACGATTCACTAAAAATTTTAACAAATCGTTCGAATCGATCGAATACGAAAAACAACGAAAATCCGAAATAACCAAATTAGAAACTACGAAAGAAGAAAATCCGAAAAACGAAAACAAGAACAACGAAAATCAAAATGAACGAAAAAATTCGTACATTCGTAACTTTTTTTTTTTGTTGAATTGGTAATTTTCAGCGTCTCTTACAATGGCGCTGCTTAACGTGCTTCGAATGGAACCAAAATCCATATAACCAATATACTGTATATAACCAAAATCCATATAACCGATATACAGTATATATAACCAAAATCTGTATAACCAATATACTGTATATAACCAAAATCTGTATAACCAATATACGGTATATATAACCCAAACCCTTATAACCAATATAATGTATGTAACTAAAACCTGTACAACCAATATATTGTAACCAAAACCCTTATAGCAAATACACTATATATAACCAAAACCTGTATTGGTAGTTAAGGGTTCCTAGATGCCCCCTAGCTGCAGCCACAATTTGGGGTCTCTGGACCCAAAGGGTCCCGAAATGACATTGCTGCAGGTGGACACAGTTGACCGACTTTGGGGCCCCCCATCAGAGCCCCCCTCCCATTCCACCACAGTCCTCCTTTCCCATCAGAGCCCCCCTCCCTTTCCACCACAGTCCTCCTTTCACATCAGAGCCCCCTCCCATTCCTCTTTTCACTCAGAGCCCCCTTCCTTTCACCACAGGAGCCCCTTCCTTTCCACAGTCCTCTCGTTTCCCATCAGAGAGGCCCCCTCCCTTTCCACCACAGTCCTCCTTTCCCATCAGAGCCGCCCCCCCCTCCATTCCACCACAGTCCTCCTTTCACCTCAGATCCCTCTCCACCACAGTCTGCTTTCACCATCAGAGCCCCCTCCCTCTCCACCACAGTCCTCTTTTCCACATCAGAGCCCGCCCCACTCCTTTCCACCACAATCCTCCTTTCACCTCAGAGCCCCCCCTCCTTTCCACCACAGTCCTCTTTCATGGGCACTGATCAGAGCCCCCCCACAGTCCCTCCTTCCACCACAGTCCTCCTTTCCCATCAGAGCCCCCCTCCCTTTCCATGAGCCCCCCTCCCTTTCCACCACAGGCTCTGATAGGCTGCACTGATGGGCACTGATTTCCACCACAGGGCTATGATCCTCCTTTCACCTCAGGCTGCACTGAGAAGCCCCATGGGCACTGATGGCTCTTATGATAGGCTGCACTGATGGGCACTGATGGGCTCTGATAGGCTGGACTGATGGGCACTGATGGGTTCTGATTAGGCTGCACTGATGGGCACTGTTGAATGATAATTGCGCGGTCATACAACACTGTACACTAATGACATTTTTATCATTTTTTTTATTTAATCACCACTTATTTTTTGCTAAACAAGCTGCACTGATGGGCACTGATGGGATCTGATAGGCTGCACTGATGGGCACTGATGGGGCTCTGATAGGCTGCACTGATGGGCACTGATGGGCTATGATAGGCTGCACTGATGGGCACTGTTGGGCTCTGATAGGCTGCACTGATGGGCACTGATGGGCTGCACTGATGGGCACTGTTGGGCTCTGATAGGCTGCACTGATGGGCACTGATGGGCTGCACTGATGGGCACTGTCGGACTCTGATAGGCTGCACTGATGGGAACTGTTGGGTTCTGATAGGCTGCACTGATGGGCACTGTTGGGCTCTGATAGGCTGCACTGATATGCCCTGTACACACGGTCAGTCGACCACAAAATCCGTCACATTTTTTCAGACGGATTTTGGCCTAAACTTGTCTTGCACACACGGTCGCATAAAGTTGTCAGAAAATCCGATCGTTCTGAACGAGGTGGCGTATAAAAGGTACGAAAGGGACTACGTAGAGGCATGCAGCCAATAGCTTTTGTTTCCAAATTTTTTCTGAGCATGGCACTTTGTGCGTCAGAATTCTCTACACACGATCGGAAAAAGTCTGATCGGATTTTGTTGTCGGAAAATTTTGGAGCCAGCTCTCAAACTTTTTCCGTTGGAAAAAGTCCTATAGAGCCCACACACGACCGGATTTTCCAACAACATAATCCGATCAGACTTTTTCCATCGGAATTTCCGACCGTGTGTACGGGCAATAGGCACAGAAAAGGTGACACTGATAGGCACAGATAAGGCAACACTGATGGGCACTGATAAGACAGCATTGATGGGCTCTGATGGGTGGCACTGATGGGCCCTGGTGGGTGGCACTGATGGGCCCTGGTGGGTGGCACTGATGGGCCCTGGTGGGTGGCACTGATGGGCACTGGTAGGTGGTATTGATAGGTAGCACTGGTGATGAGGCACTGATTGGTGACATTTATAGGTGGCACTGTGGGCACTGATGGGTGGTACTGTGGGCACTGGTAGGTAGCGCTGGTGGGCACTGGTAGGCGGCACTGTTGTGCACTGGTAGGTGGCACAGGTTGGCACAGAAGCCTCTGCAAAGGCTCTCCATGATCGGGACTGATGTCCCTCTCACTGCTACCAGCGCAAGGAGAAAAAATAGCCGATTACCGACTCTGTTTACATCACATGATCAGCTGTCATTGGCTGACCGCTGATCACGTGGTGAGGGGTCAGGATCGACCCCTTACTCCGATCTGTGATCAGCCGAGTCTCATAGACTCGCTGATCACAGAGCGCGCCGCGTGCGCCCTGCAGGGGGCGCACAGGCCGCTGGAGCATGGGAGGACGTCCATGGATACCATCCCGGCAAAGTAGGTCTGCGCTGCAGCCGTCTTTCGCCTATAGCGCAGACAGGAAGGAGTTAATACCAACAGTATGTAAAAAAAAATTAATAAATTTCATTCAAACATTTTTTTCTTTATTTCAAAAACTCCCATCTCATCGGAGGTTGATCAGGGTTTTTTTTTACATGTTTTTTTTTTTTTTTTTACACAGTAATTGCTCATTACAACGACGATCACTGTAACAGAAATCATTTGAACTGTCATGAATGGCTTTTATGCATGACTTATGGTTTACTACTGTCCTGTTATACCGCTGTATGGTCTTGGCCCCCGTGCTGCAGCTCAGTTTCAGGGTCTTGGCAATCTTCTTATAGCCTAGACCAGTGATGGGGAGCCTCGGCACCCTCAGATGTTTTGGAACTACATTTCCCATGATGCTCCACTACACTGCAGAGTGCATGAGCATCATGGGAAATGTAGTTCTAGGGTGCCAAGGTTCACCATCACTGGCCTAGGCCATCCTTATGTAGAGCAACAATTCTTTTTTTTCAGATCCTCAGAGAGTTCTTTGCCATGAGGTGCCATGTTGAACTTTCAGTGACCAGTATGAGAGAGTGAGAGCGATAACACCAAATTTAACACACCTGCTCCCCATTCACACCTGAGACCTTGTAACACTAACGAGTCACATGACACCGGGGAGGGAAAATGGTTAATCGGTCCCAATTTGGACATTTTCACTTAGGGGTGTACTGACTTTTGTTGCCAGCGGTTTAGACATTAATGGCTGTGTTGAGTTATTTTGAGGGGACAGCAAATTTACACTGTTATACAAGCTGTACACTCTAGACATGTGCAATTCGTTTAGTTCCGAATTAGTTTTTTAACGAAAATTTCCCAATTTCCCAATTTCCCAATTTTTCAATTTCCGAAATTACGAATTTCCGAAATTTCCGAATTTCCTAAATGACGAATTCCGAATTTCGGATTTGCGGAATTCCAAATTTTTCGGAATTCTGAAATTCAAAAAGTTGAAAATTCGAAAATCTGAAAAAAAAGAAATAAAAATCTGTTTAATTCTAAATAATAACTAACTATTAAATTATAGGTATTGGAATTCCCTTTCAAATTTGTCTGTTAGGCCCCTTTCACACTGGGGCGTTTTTCAGGCAGTACAGCGCTAAAAATAGCGCCTGTACACCCCCTGAAAAAAATCCGGCCCCATTCACTCTAGTGTGAAAGCCGGCGGGCTTTTACACTGGAGCGGTGCGCTAGCAGGACGGTCAAAAAAGTCCTGCTAGCAGCATCTTTGGAGCGGTATAGGAGCCGTGTGTTCACTGCTCCTATACCCCTCCTACCCATTGATTTCAATGGGACACCGCGGTAATACCGCGGCAATAGCGTAGCAGCGTTTTGCAGGGGATTTTAACCCTTTTTCGGCCGCACCGCTAGCGGCCGAATACCGCGGCTAAAACGACGGTAAAGCAGCGCTAAATATAGTGCTGCTTTACCGTCGCCGCGGATCCCGCCCCAGTGTGAAAGGGGCCTTAGTTCCGAATTAGTTTAACGAATTTTGACAAATTTTTCAATGTCCGAAAATTTCCAAATTTCCGAATTTTACAACTTCCGAAATTTCCCGAATTTCCGATTTTCAAAATTTCCGAAATTACGAATTTCTGAAATTTCCGAATTTCCGAAATGACTAATTTCCGAATTTCAAATTTTTGCATTTTCGGATTTCCGAATTTCTCGGATTTTCGAATTTTCGAATTTCCGAATTTTCGAATTTCCGAATTTCCGAACTTCCGAATTTTCGAACTTCCGAATTTTCCAATTTCCGAATTTTCGGATTTTCGGATTGCGAATTTTCGGATTTTAGAATTTCCGAATTGCGAATTTTCGGATTTTCGGATTTTCGGAATTCCGAATTTTCGGAATTCGGAAATTCAAAAAGTTGAAAATTCGAAAATCAGAAAAATAGAAAGAAAATCTGTTTAATTCTAAATAGTAACTAACTATTAAATTATAGGTATTGGAATTCCCTTTCAAATTTGTCTGTTAGTGAACGTAACGAGTACGAATTTATCCGAAGTTACGAATTATCTGCAATAACGAATGCCGCATCTAAGTTCCGAAAGTCCGAAAATTCGCAATCCCGAAAAACCGAAAATCCAAAATTCGGAAATTCGATAATTCGAAAATTCGAAATTCAGAAATTCGAAAATTCGGAATTTCGGAAATACGAAAATTCGAAATTTGGAAATCTGGAAATTCGGAAATCCAAAAGTTGGAAATTCGGAAATCCGAAAATTTGAAATGTGAAAATTCCCGAAAATTTCAGAATTCCGAATTTCCGAAAAAAGCAAAAAAACGAATAAAACGAAAATGAACGAATTTTTTGTCAGTGCACGTGTCTAGTACACTCACTACTTTACATTGTAGACAAGTGTCATTTCTTCAGTGTCGTCTCATGAAAAGATAGAAGAAAAGATTTACACAAATGTGAGGGGTGTACTTACTTTTGTGAGATACTGTAGGTGTGTCCTTGGATCTAACCCTTCTCTACTCCACATAAAACTAAAAAAATAAATAAAAAAAAAAAAAAAGTTTTGGCTCTGCAAACACTTTATTACATGGATTCTAATGCATTTCTTTTGGTTATTTTTTTTTTAATGAAATGAATTATGAATAAAGCCAAGTCCACCTGCACTGCATACAGTCATCCACCTGCACTGCATACAGTCATCCACCTGCACTGCATACAGTCATCCACCTGCACTGCATACAGTCATCCACCTGCACTGCATACAGTCATCCACCTGCACTGCATACAGTCATTCACCTGCACTGCATACAGTCATCCACCTGCACTGCACACAGTCATCCACCTGCACTGCATACAGTCATCCACCTGCACTGCATACAGTCATCCACCTGCACTGCATACAGTCATCCACCTGCACTGCATACAGTCATCCACCTGCACTGCACACAGTCATCCACCTGCACTGCACACAGTCATCCACCTGCACTGCATACAGTCATTCACCTGCACTGCATACAGTCATCCACCTGCACTGCACACAGTCATCCACCTGCACTGCATACAGTCATTCACCTGCACTGCATACAGTCATCCACCTGCACTGCACACAGTCATCCACCTGCACTGCACGCAGTCATCCACCTGCACTGCACGCAGTCATCCACCTGCACTGCATACAGTCATCCACCTGCACTGCATACAGTCCTTCCTTCTCGGTGACGCCGGGGAATCAAAACCCCATTTAGATAATTGTTTCTGTATCATCACCATTACTGGGAAATATGAGATCTTTTCCCGCCGCGTTCCTCCGGCCTCTTATACAAATTAAAGGCGGAGTATTGGATTATCGATGGAGATAACACAAGCGGTGGGACTGCAAAGTGTTACATTTACATAGTAATCACCGGAGGGATGGGGGAAGGGCTGCATTTGGGTAATAAGTTTCTATGAAATGATTAATAAATGCAAAATAGAATTATTGGAGATCTATAGAGGCCCCACCCCCGCTGTCACAATCATATTGGATGGAAGTGTGGAGGGGGGGGGGATGTGTATGAGGATGATGGACCGCTAACAGTCAGCGTAGAAGATTTAAAGTTGAACTTCTGGAGAATATACAGGACACATCATTTATGTTTTAAAATGGAAATACCTACATTTGACTCGGCATCCACGTCTAGCAATCCCTGTAAAGCAGAGCTCAGAGTGGGAGAGGGAGAAGCAGCACAAACAACCAACCAATCAGTTGTGGTTGCGGCGCTCATGTGCTAACAAAGAGCATGCTGATGGGAGGAAAGAGCAGAGTGACAGATGAGCTCGTTGGTCTGCTGCTTCTCTTTTTACTGTCCAGTTCCAGGCTGGGGGGAGGTACAAGACCCGTAAGCAGGGGCGGACTGACAACTCATGGGGCCCCCGGGCAATAGGAGATTATGGGGCCCCCAGGCAATCAGAGATTATGGGGCCCCGGGCAATAGGAGATTATGGGGACACACAGTATACAATCACACAGTATACACAGACATGTACACACAGTATACACAGACATGTTTCTATTGGCTGAGAAGGTACTGGAGAGGTGGGGCAGCTATAATCTCTGGATTTTTAGACCAAAAGGATGTCAGTAAGGAACATTTCAGAAACAGATGTAAAAAAAAACACAGATTTTTACATACTGTCCCTGGTTTTACTGAGGCTGGCAACCCTGATGGGGCCCCCTAGTGGCCCGGGGGCCCTCGGGAAGTGCCCGAGTGGCCGAATGGTCAGTCCGCCCCTGCCCGTAAGTGTTACTTCACTGCAGCAGAGAGAAATCAGGTCTCCTGATCTGCTAGACAGAGCTCTGTGGCAGAGCAGTGTAGAGCTCAGGACTGGATGGGAATTTGGCAGGTAAACTGATTTTTTTGGGACTGGAAGTTGCAGCATTCCGGAACAAATATTTCCAAGATGAACTGACTACAAAGGTGACCCCTTTCAGAACCATGGACAGCGCCAGGAATAGGGATGAGGTTCAGGTTTACCAGTCAGATACACCAATCAACCATAACATTCTGAGTACCCACCAGAAGAACCCCTGGAGGTATGGACTCCACCAGAGATCTGAAGGAATGCTGTGGTATCTGGCACCAAGCCATCAGTAGCAGATCCTTTAAGTCTTGCAAGTTGTGTGGTGGGGCCTCCATTGATAAGGCTTGTTTTTCTGGTGATTGAATCGAGATCTGGAGAATTTGAAGACCAGGTCCGCGACACAGCCCCTTACACAAAAAACGATGATCTGTGTGTTCTGACACCTTTCTATCAGAACCAGCATTTTTAGCACTGCCTCCATCTCCACCTTCATCAATGAGCCTTCCCTCCCCACCTCCATCAATGAGCCTTCCCTCCCCCCTCCATCAATGAGTCTTCCCTCACCACCTCCATCAATGAGCCTTCCCTCCCCACCTCTATCAATGAGCCTTCCCTCCCCCACCTCCATCAATGTGCCTTCCCTCCCCACCTCCATCAATGAGCCTTCCCTCCCCCACCTCCATCAATGTGCCTTCCTTCACCACCTCCATCAATGAGCCTTCCCTCCCCTCCTCCATCAATGAGACTTCCCTCCCCCCATCTCCATCAATGAGCCTTCCCTACCCACTTCTATTAATGAGCTTTCCCTCCCCACCTCCACCAATGAGCCTTCCCTCCCCACCTCCATCAATGAGCCTTCCCTCCCCACCTCCACCAATGAGCCTTCCCTCCCCACCTCCATCAATGAGCCTTCCCTCCTCCATCAATGGACCTTCCCTCACCACCTCCATCAATAAGCCTCCCCTCACCTCCATCAATGAGCCTTCCCTCCCCACCTCCATCAATGAACCTTTCCTCCCCGCCTCCATTAATGAACCTTTTCTCCTAACTCCATCAAGGAGTCCCCCCCCCCACCTCCATCAATGAGCCTTCCCACCCAACCGCCATCAATGAGTCTCCCCCCCCACCTCCATCAATGAGCCTTCCCTCCCCACCTCCATCAATTATCCTTTCCTCCCCACCTCCACCAATGAGCCTTCCCTCCCCACCTCCACCAATGAGCCTTCCCTCCTCACCTCCATCAGTGAGCCTTCCCTCCCCACCTTCATCAATGAACCTTCCTTCCCCACCTCCATCAATGAGGCTTCCCTGCCCGTAAGTGCCCGTAAGTGTTACTTCACTGCAGCAGAGAGAAATCAGGTCTCCTGATCTGCTAGACAGAGCTCTGTGGCAGAGCAGTGTAGAGCTCAGGACTGGATGGGAATTTGGCAGGTAAACTGATTTTTTTGGGACTGGAAGTTGCAGCATTCCGGAACAAATATTTCCAAGATGAACTGACTACAAAGGTGACCCCTTTCAGAACCATGGACAGCGCCAGGAATAGGGATGAGGTTCAGGTTTACCAGTCAGATACACCAATCAACCATAACATTCTGAGTACCCACCAGAAGAACCCCTGGAGGTATGGACTCCACCAGAGATCTGAAGGAATGCTGTGGTATCTGGCACCAAGCCATCAGTAGCAGATCCTTTAAGTTGTGTGGTGGGGCCTCCATTGATAAGGCTTGTTTTTCTGGTGATTGAATCGAGATCTGGAGAATTTGAAGACCAGGTCCGCGACACAGCCCCTTACACAAAAAACGATGATCTGTGTGTTCTGACACCTTTCTATCAGAACCAGCATTTTTAGCACTGCCTCCATCTCCACCTTCATCAATGAGCCTTCCCTCCCCACCTCCATCAATGAGCCTTCCCTCCCCCCTCCATCAATGAGTCTTCCCTCACCACCTCCATCAATGAGCCTTCCCTCCCCACCTCTATCAATGAGCCTTCCCTCCCCCACCTCCATCAATGTGCCTTCCCTCCCCACCTCCATCAATGAGCCTTCCCTCCCCCACCTCCATCAATGTGCCTTCCTTCACCACCTCCATCAATGAGCCTTCCCTCCCCTCCTCCATCAATGAGACTTCCCTCCCCCCATCTCCATCAATGAGCCTTCCCTACCCACTTCTATTAATGAGCTTTCCCTCCCCACCTCCACCAATGAGCCTTCCCTCCCCACCTCCATCAATGAGCCTTCCCTCCCACCTCCACCAATGAGCCTTCCCTCCCCCCCACCTCCATCAATGAGCCTTCCCTCCTCCATCAATGGACCTTCCCTCACCACCTCCATCAATAAGCCTCCCCTCACCTCCATCAATGAGCCTTCCCTCCCCACTCCATCAATGAACCTTTCCTCCCCGCCTCCATTAATGAACCTTTTCTCCTAACTCCATCAAGGAGTCCCCCCCCCACCTCCATCAATGAGCCTTCCCACCCAACCGCCATCAATGAGTCTCCCCCCCACCTCCATCAATGAGCCTTCCCTCCCCACCTCCATCAATTATCCTTTCCTCCCCCACCTCCACCAATGAGCCTTCCCTCCCCACCTCCACCAATGAGCCTTCCCTCCTCACCTCCATCAGTGAGCCTTCCCTCCCCACCTTCATCAATGAACCTTCCTTCCCCACCTCCATCAATGAGGCTTCCCTCCCCCACCTCCATCAATGAGCCTTCCCTCCGCACCTCTATCAATAAGCCTTCCCTCCCCACCTCCATCCATGAGCCTTCCCTCCCCACCTCCATCAATGAGCCTTCCCTCCCCACCTCCAACAATGAGCCTTCCCTCCCCACCTCCATCAATGAGCCTTCCCTCCCCCACCTCCATCAATGAGCCTTCTCTCCCCATCAATGAGCCTTCCCTCCCCACCTCCATCAATGAGTCTTCGCTCCCCACCTCCATCAATGAGCCTTCCCTCCCCCACCTCCATCAATGAGCCTTCTCTCACCATCAATGAGCCTTCCCTCCCCACCTCCATCAATGAGCCTTCCCTCCCCACCTCCATCAATGAGCCTTATCTTCCCATCAATGAGCCTTCCCTCCCCACCTCCATCAATGTGCCTTCTCTCCCCATCAATGAGTCTTCCCTCCCCACCTCCATCAATGAGCCTTCCCTCCCCACCTCCATCAATGAGCCTTCTCTCCCCATCAATGAGCCTTCCCTCCCCACCTCCATCAATGAGTCTTCCCTCCCCACCTCCATCAATGAGCCTTCCCACCCCACCACCATCAATGAGCCTTCTCTCCCCATCAATGAGCCTTCCCTCCCCACCTCCATCAATGAGTCTTCCATCCCCACCTCCATCAATGAGCCTTCCCTCCCCACCTCCATCAATGAGCCTTCTCTCCCCATCAATGAGCCTTCCCTCCCCACCTCATCAATGAGCCTTCCCTCCCCACCTCCATCAATGAGTCTTCCCTCCTCACCTCCATCAATAAGCCTTCCCTCCCCACCTCCATCAATGAGCCTTCTCTCCCCACCTCCATCAATGAGCCTTGGCCGCTCATGACCCTGTTGCCGTTTCTCAAGTTTTCTTTCCTTGGATCACTTTTGGTCGGTCCTGACCACTGCAGACGGGGAACATCCCATAAGAGCTGCTGTTTTGGAGTTGCTCTGACCCAAATATCTATTATCCATTACAATTTGGTCCAATTTTCCATTACAATTTTGGTCCTAAGTCACTCAAATTTTTACACTTGCCCATTTTTTTTTTGCTTTCAACACATCAACCTCAGGGACAACATGTTCACTTTCTGCCTGATATATCCCACCCACTTTTAGATGCCATTGTCAAAAGATAATCCATGTTACAATGTTATAACTGATCGGGTTATATTATCCATCGTGGCGGTTCTTGGCTTCTTGTATGACAATAGTCTGTGTATTACTCCTACAAATGGCCAGAATTGAATCCCAGCGTCAATGATCGATGCGTTTATTTGTGGTTAAATCGCTCCATAGAAATGCATCACTTTAATCCTCGTTTGTATAATGCAGAAGTCTAATGCGGCGTACACACGGTCGGAATTTCCGATGGAAACAGTCCGATGGGAGCTTTTCAGCGGATTTTCCGATCGTGTGTATGCCCAACGGACTTTGGATTGAGAGCCTGTTCTCAATTTTTCCGATGGAAAACCTTTCTACCGGATTTTCCAATCGTGTGTATGCAATTCCGACACGCAAAAATTCCGACGCATGCTCGGAAACAATTCGACGCATGCTCGGAAGCATTAAACTTCCCTTTTATAGTGCTGTCGAACGTGTTTTATGCCGCTGTGTTACTGACCGTCGGAATTTGGTGTGACCGTGTGTGGGCAACACAGCTTGAGCGGAATTCCGTCGGAATTCCGTCGGAAAAACCGTCAGAGTTTTTTCCGACGAGAATTCCGATCGTGTGTACGCGGCATTACAGATCATTGAGGCCTCCTTGTACTAGAAGTAAGATTTCTCTCCGTAATGTGGATGATTCCCTCGGAGGAGTTCACACCGGGAATGATCCCGCCATGTCCACTTAGGACGGCGTTTCCTTGCAGCAGGTCGGTGAATCTGATCACTCGCTGTAAATGAGCAGAGCCTATTACCGTATATTAGGATCAACCATTGCCCAGTGCCAGCTCACATTTACACCTTGTCCATGGCGCTCTCACCCCCCCGGGGGGGTAGTAGACATCTGCTGTCACTTTCTGGAACTGCGCAGGATGAGAAAACTAAAAGATGTTTTTTTTTTACATCCAGTGACCTCCTATGGAGGACACAATTAAAGTGTACAGATACCTTAAAATGTCATAGATGACAGCTAGCTCAGCATTCCTTAGACAATGACATGGTGGCTGCATTAGTTTTCACATTTAAAGGATTTTTGTCCCCATAAAGAAGAAGATACACTTTTTTTATTTGCAGTGTCCAGCTCCTGATGGAACAAAGTATAGCAGTGTTTGTTCCATCTTCTTGGGTGTAAATGCTGGCTCCAATGTCAGATAGGGTCCCCCCACCTCAATGTCAGATAGGGTCCCCCCACCTCAATGTCAGATAGGGTCCCCCCACCTCAATGTCAGATAGGGTTCCCCCACCTCAATGTCAGATAGGGTCCCCCCACCTCAATGTCAGATAGGGTCCCCCCACCTCAATGTCAGATAGGGTCCCCCCACCTCAATGTCAGATAGGGTCCCCCCACCTCAATGTCAGATAGGGTCCCCCCACCTCAATGTCAGATAGGGTCCCCCCACCTCAATGTCAGATAGGGTCCCCCCACCTCAATGTCAGATAGGGTCCCCCCCACCTCAATGTCAGACAGGATCAGACTCTTCCACCTTGGTGCGTGGCCACCCATCGCCACAGCTTGCAAGGTAGACATGTGCAATTCGTTTAGTTTTTTTTCCTTTTTCGTTTTTTTTCGTTATTTTCGTTCGTTCGTTTTCGTACGAATGAACGAATCGTTCGAATCGTACGAATCCGATTAACGAATCATTCGAATCTAACAAATCCGAAAAACAACGAAAATCCGAAAAAAAAACAAATTAGAAACAACGAATGTACTAATGAAGAAAATGCGAAAAACGAAAACGAACGAATAAATTCGTACATTCGTAACTTTTTTTTTTTTTGTTGAATTGGTAATTTTCCGTGTCTCTTACAATGGCGCTGATAAACGTGGTTCGAATTAATTGAACAAAAAAATTCGTACATTCTTAACTTTTTTTTTCGATTCGTAATTTTTTTTTTTCGATTCGTAATTTTCCGTGTCCCTTAAATGGGCGCTGCTTAACGTGCTTCGAATGGATTGAACGAAAAAATTCGTACATTCTTAACTTTTTTTTTCGATTCGTAACTTTTTTTTTCGATTCATAACTTTTTTTTTTTTTTTTTTCGATTCGTAATTTTCCGTGTCTCTTACAATGGCGCTGCTTAACGTGCTTCGAATGGATTGAACGAAAAAATTCGTACATTCGTAACTTTTTTTTTTCGATTCGTAACTTTTTTTTTCGATTCGTAACTTTTATTTATTTTTTTTCGATTCGTAATTTTCCGTGTCTCTTACAATGGTGCTGCTTAACGTGCTTCGAATGAATTGAACAAAAAAATTCGTACATTCGTAATTTTTTTTCGATTCGTAACTTCTTTTTTTTTCGATTCGTAAATTATTACAATGTAATAATAGCATACACATTACATAACATTATGAATTATGCTCTGATTACGAATCTACGAATGTTATGAATGTACGAATAAATACAAATGCGTCCGAAAATGAAACTAACGAAAAAACGAATCAACGAAAAAATAACTCTTACGAATGTACGAATCGTTACGAATACGAACACCGACGACTTACGAATGTACGAATCGTTACGAATCAACGGAAAAACAAAAAAAAACAAAAAAAAACTATTTTTTTTCGGAAACGAAAAAAAACGAAACGAAAATAAACAAATTTTTTTGTTGTGCACATGTCTATTGCAAGGAAACATCTGCTTTTCTAGCGAGTTAATGCATAGAGAGGTGAAACATGATGTCAGCATTCACTGTGCTGGGTCTATGGAGGAGCAGCATTGTAGACAATTGTGCTGAATGGATAAACGACAATCTGCATCTCCCAACATGCTCTTTAACCACTTGACCACTGGGCACCTAAACCCCCTTCCTAACCAGACCAATTTTCAGCTTTCGGTGCTCTCACACTTTGAATGACAATTACTCCGTCATGCAACACTGTACCCAAATGAATTTTGTGTCCTTTTTTTCACACAAATAGAGCTTTCTTTTGGTGGTATTTAATCACCGCTGGGTTTTTTATTTTTTGCGCTATAAATCAAAAATACTGAAAATTCGGTAAAAAAAAAAAATAAATTCGTTGTTTCTATTAAAAATTATTGCAGAGTATTGGCGAGTATTGGCAGAGTATTGGCAGAGTATTGACGAGTATTGGCAGAGTATTGGCGAGTATTGGCAGAGTATTGGCAGAGTATTGACGAGTATTGGCAGAGTATTGGCGAGTATTGGCAGAGTATTGGCGAGTATTGGCAGAGTATTGGCAGAGTATTGACGAGTATTGGCAGAGTATTGGCGAGTATTGGCAGAGTATTGGCAAGTATTGGCAGAGTATTGGCGAGTATTGGCAGAGTATTGGCAAGTATTGGCAGAGCATTGGCAAGTATTGGCAGAGTATTGCAGTGTTGCACAGTATTGGTAGAGTATTGCACAGTGGTGGCAGAGCATTGCACAGTGGTGGCAGAGCATTGCACAGTGGTTGCAGAGCATTGCAGTGGTGGCAGAGCATTGCACAGTGGTTGCAGAGTATTGCACAGTGGTTGCAGAGCATTGCAGTGTGGTGGCAGAGCATTGCACAGTGGTTGCAGAGTATTGCACAGTGGTTGCAGAGCATTGCACAGTGGTTGCAGAGCATTGCACAGTGGTGGCAGAGCATTGCACAGTGGTGGCAGAGTATTGCACAGTGGTGGCAGAGCATTGCACAGTGGTGGCAGAGTATTGCACAGTGGTGGCAGAGCATTGCACAGTGGTGGCAGAGTATTGCACAGTGGTGGCAGTGTATTGACCAGCGCTGTGGGCACTACACATCCAGCCCACAGCGCTGGTCCCGTCTCTCCCCCTCTCCGCTTCTCCCTCTCTGTACCGATCGGTACAGAGAGGAGAGGGAGGAACTGGCGTCATGACGTGACGCCGGTTTGTGTACATGTGATCGCTCCGTCATTTGACGGAGCGATCACGTGGTAAACGGCCGATATTAGCGGCTGTTTACCGTGATCCGTGATGTGCCGGGTCCTCGGGACCCGGCGGTCACGGATGTTCCCGAGTGCGCGCCCCAGGGTTTCTGGGAGGACGTCCGTAGGACGTCCACTTAGAACAAGCCGACCGCGCTGTAGACGTCTTTCGACTATAGCGCGGTCGGCATGTGGTTAAATCAGTCCAAATTTATTGTATCTCCATAAAGATAAAAGAACAGCAGAGGTAGACGCGTTTCAGCCGCAATGGCCGTGTTGTGAAAAAGGCTGTTGCGGCTGAAACGCGTCTACCTCTGCTGTTCTTTTATCTTTATGGAAATACAATAAATTTGGACTGATTTAAAGAGCATGTATGGAGTTGCAGATTGTCGTTTATCCATTCATCACTTTGGAAGCTGAGCAACTGCACATACTGCACCCGACAGCTCAGGAGGAGTTTCATTCATTTGGGGTAGTAGCACCTTTCTTTGTTGTTTGTAGACAATTGTGCGCCTCCGACCTTGTGGTAACAGTTTGGTGAAGACCATTCTCTGTTCCACCATGACTGTGACCCTGTGCACAAAGCCAGCTCCAAACATAGTCTGACTGTCAGGTCACCTGAGACCGGGTGACAGGTGCACTCAGTAGGAGTCAGAAGTGCACCGCTAGGTAGTGGACCTTGGGACTGACTGCTGCGGATTGTACCCAGGGAGATTCAGGACACAGGTCTACTGGATCACTAACACAGATCCCAGTGGGAACTAGAGCATAGATTCCGCAGGGCACGGAGTCTAAGAGCCCGCAGGTGTTCACCAGAGCCTCTAGTGGTGAGGATGGACTTCGCTGCAGTCTGGCTCCAGGTCGCGGCCCCCAGGGTCTCACAGCTCACGCTCACAGTAGACTACAGGAGAAGGAAGCAGCAGGCTGGAACGACAAGGATAGTAAGGGGATAAGGCAGAGGTCAGGGCAACAACTAGCAGACGGGAACAACAGAGTACACGCCAAAGGTTCAGGGTCACAGGCAGACAGGGATGGTCGGGGACATGCCAAAAGGTCAAGGTCACAAGCAGACAGGAATCTTTGAGAACACGCCAAGGTCGGTAACAGAGACAAACATAGAGCACACGGCAAGCAGGAACCAGGAAGCCGAACACACCATGGATACACAATGGTTGATCAGCACCACTGGCTTGCAGTGCACAGGTTAATATAGGTTCCCTGATAGGGCCTGGGGTGGAGCCATGCTTAGAGGAGAGGTTATAAAAACCACCAGGTGAGAGTGGCTGGCCTCTTAGTCTGAACCCGTGAGGAGAGGTAAGCAAACAGGGGAAGATTACTGCATAACCATGACACTGACCAGTGTGGTGTGGAGGAACTCAAGTGTCCTGCACAGAGCCCTGACCTCAACCCTACTGAACACCTTTGGGATGAATTGCAACATCGATGGTGAGCCAGGTCTTCTCAACCAACATCCTGACCTCACAAATGGGCACAAATTGGTTTTAAAACCTTGTGGAAAACCCTCCCAAGAAGAGTGCAGGATGGTATAACCACAAAGGGGGCAACTCCATGGGAGGAGGGGAGCAACTCCATATTAATGTCCATGGTTCTGGAATAGGAAGTCCAAAAAGCTCATATAGATGTAATGTGTCCACAAACTTTTGACCATGTAGTATATTTTCAGAACTTCAAGCTGCTGCCATGCCAATCTTCTAGAAAGTCTTCCCCGAAGAGTGGAGGCTGTTATAGCCACTAAAGGGGGGCAACTCCATAATAATGGCCATGGTTTTCAATTGGGATGTCCAATAGGCCCAACAAGCCCTGACCTCCACCCTACTGAACACCTTTGGGATCATGTCTTCTTATCCAACATCAGTACCTGACCTCACAAATGGGCACAAATTGGTTTTAAAACCTTGTGGAAAACCTTCCCAAGAAGAGGGCAGGATGGTATAACCACAAAGGGGGTAACTCCATGGAGGAGGGGAGCAACTCCATATTAATGTCCATGGTTCTGGAATAGGAAGTCTAAAAAGCTCATATAGATGTAATGTGTCCACAAACTTTTGACCATGTAGTATATTTTCCGAACTTCAAGCTGCTGCCATGCCAATCTTCTAGAAAGTCTTCCCCGAAGCGTGGAGGCTGTTATAGCCACTAAAGGGGGGCAACTCCATAATAATGGCCATGGTTTTTAATTGGGTTGTCCAATAGGCCCAACAAGCCCCGACCTCAACCCTACTGAACACCTTTGGGATCATATCTTCTTATCCAACATCAGTACCTGCCCTCATTCCTACTGAACTCCTTTAGGTTGAATTGTAATGCCGATGGTGAGCCAGGCCCTGTCCGCCAACCTTTCTTTGTTTTTTGTAGACAATTGTGTGCCTCCGACCTTTTGCTAACAGTTTGGTGAAGACCATTCTCTGTTCCACCATGACTGTGCCTCTGTGCACAAAGCCAGCTCCATAAAGACATAGTGTGACCAGTTTGGTGTGGAGGAACTTGAGTGTCCTGCACAGAGCCCTGACCTCAACCCTACCAAACACCTTTGGGATGAATTGGAACATCGATGGTGAGCCAGGTCTTCTCATCCAACACCAGTACCTGACCTCACAAATGGGCACAAATTGGTTTTAAATCCTTGTGGAAAACCTTCCCAAGAAGAGTGCAGGATGGTATAACCACAAAGGGGGTAACTCCATGGGAGGAGGGGAGCAACTCCATATTAATGTCCATGGTTCTGGAATAGGAAGTCCAACAAGCTCATATTTATGTAATGTGTCCACAAACTTTTTACCATGTAGTATATTTTCAGAACTTCAAGCTGCTGCCATGCCAATCTTCTAGAAAGTCTTCCCCGAAGAGTAGAGACTGTTATAGCCACTAAAGGGGGGCAACTCCATAATAATGGCCGTGGTTTTCAATTGGGATGTCCAATAGGCCCAACAAGCCCCGACCTCCACCCTACTGAACACCTTTGGGATCATGTCTTCTTATCCAACATCAGTACCTGACCTCACAAATGGGCACAATTTGGTTTTAAAACCTTGTGGAAAACCTTCCCAAGAAGAGGGCAGGATGGTATAACCACAAAGGGGGTAACTCCATGGAGGAGGGGAGCAACTCCATATTAATGTCCATGGTTCTGGAATAGGAAGTCTAAAAAGCTCATATAGATGTAATGTGTCCACAAACTTTTGACCATGTAGTATATTTTCCGAACTTCAAGCTGCTGCCATGCCAATCTTCTAGAAAGTCTTCCCCGAAGCGTGGAGGCTGTTATAGCCACTAAAGGGGGGCAACTCCATAATAATGGCCATGGTTTTTAATTGGGTTGTCCAATAGGCCCAACAAGCCCCGACCTCAACCCTACTGAACACCTTTGGGATCATATCTTCTTATCCAACATCAGTACCTGCCCTCATTCCTACTGAACTCCTTTAGGTTGAATTGTAATGCCGATGGTGAGCCAGGCCCTGTCCGCCAACCTTTCTTTGTTTTTTGTAGACAATTGTGTGCCTCCGACCTTTTGCTAACAGTTTGGTGAAGACCATTCTCTGTTCCACCATGACTGTGCCTCTGTGCACAAAGCCAGCTCCATAAAGACATAGTGTGACCAGTTTGGTGTGGAGGAACTTGAGTGTCCTGCACAGAGCCCTGACCTCAACCCTACCAAACACCTTTGGGATGAATTGGAACATCGATGGTGAGCCAGGTCTTCTCATCCAACACCAGTACCTGACCTCACAAATGGGCACAAATTGGTTTTAAATCCTTGTGGAAAACCTTCCCAAGAAGAGTGCAGGATGGTATAACCACAAAGGGGGTAACTCCATGGGAGGAGGGGAGCAACTCCATATTAATGTCCATGGTTCTGGAATAGGAAGTCCAACAAGCTCATATTTATGTAATGTGTCCACAAACTTTTTACCATGTAGTATATTTTCAGAACTTCAAGCTGCTGCCATGCCAATCTTCTAGAAAGTCTTCCCCGAAGAGTGGAGACTGTTATAGCCACTAAAGGGGGGCAACTCCATAATAATGGCCGTGGTTTTCAATTGGGATGTCCAATAGGCCCAACAAGCCCCGACCTCCACCCTACTGAACACCTTTGGGATCATGTCTTCTTATCCAACATCAGTACCTGACCTCACAAATGGGCACAATTTGGTTTTAAAACCTTGTGGAAAACCTTCCCAAGAAGAGGGCAGGATGGCATAACCACAAAGGGGGCAACTCCATGGAGGAGGGGAGCAACTCCATATTAATGTCCATGGTTCTGGAATAGGAAGTCCAAAAAGCTCATATTTATGTAATGTGTCCACAAACTTTTTACCATGTAGTATATTTTCAGAACTTGAAGCTGCTGCCATGCCAATCTTCTAGAAAGTCTTCCCCGAAGCGTGGAGGCTGTTGTAGCCACTAAAGGGGGGCAACTCGATAATAATGGCCATGGTTTTCAATTGGGATGTCCAATAGGCCCAACAAGCCCCCGACCTCAACCCTACTGAACACCTTTGGGATTATGTCTTCATATCCAACATCAGTACCTGACCTCATTCCCACTGAACTCCTTTAGGTTAAATTGTAATGCCAATGGTGAGCCAGGCCCTGTCCACCAAACTTTCTTTGTTGTTTGTAGACAAATGTGCGCCTCCGACCTTGTGGTAACAGTTTGGTGAAGACCATTCTCTGTTCCACCATGACTGTGCCCCTGTGCACAAAGCCAGCTCCATAAAGACATAGTGTGACCAGTTTGGTGTGGAGGAACTTGAGTGTCCTGCACAGAGCCCTGAGCTCAACCCTACTGAACACCTTTGGGATGAATTGGAACATCGATGGTGAACCAGGTCTTCCAACATCAGTACCTGACTTCACAAATGGGCACAAATTGGTTTTAAAACCTTGTGGAAAACCTTCCAAGAAGATTGCAGGATGGTATAACCACAAAGGGGGCAACTCCATGGGAGGAGGGGGCAACTCCATATTAATGTCCATGGTTCTGGAATAGGAAGTCAATCAAGCTCAAGAGAACTTAAAGCTGCTGCCATGCCAATCTTATAGAAAGTCTTCCCCGAAGAATGGAGGCTGTTATAACCACAAAAGGGGGGCAACTCCATAATAATGGCCATGGTTTTCAATTGGGATGTCCAATAGGTTCAACAAGCCCCGACCTCCACCCTACTGAACACCTTTGGGATCATGTCTTCTTATCCAACATCAGTACCTGACCTCATTCCTACTGAACTCCTTTAGGTTGAATTGTAATGCCAATGGTGAGCCAGGCCTTGTCCGACAACATCAGCACCTGACCCCACAAATGGGCATTAGTTCTCAGACACCCTCCAAAATCTTGTGGAATGTCTTCCCATAAGAGTGCAGGATGATATAACCACAAAGGGGGCAACTCCACCTGACCCCACAAATGGGCATTAATTCTTAGACACCCTCCAAAATCTTGTGAAAAGTCTTCCCAGAAGAGTGGAGGATGTTATAGTTGAAAAGTAGAGCAACTCCATATTAATGGCCATGGGCGGGGGAAGGGGACACCACTCCATAATGGCCATGGTTTTGGAATGGATGTGCGAATAGCTCATATAGGAGTGATGGGTGGAAGAACTCAAGGGTCCTGCAGAGTCGTGACCTCAACACTTACTAAACACCTTTTGGATGAATTGTAATGCCGATGGTGAGCCAGGTCTTCTCATTCAACATCGATACCCAACCTCATAAATGGGCACAAATTCCCAGACACCCCCCAAAATCTTGTGGGAAGTCCTAAGAGAGGAGTGGAGAATGGCATGGCCACATAGGGGCACCTCCATATTAATGGCCATGGGGGAGGTGGACAGCTCCATATCAATGGCCATGGGGGGAGGGGGAAACTCCATATTAATGGCCATGGGTGGAAACTCCAATTTCAATGGCCATGGGGTCGGGCTACACCATTATAATTGGTCATGGCAGAGGTGGCAAATCCATTTTAATGGTCATGGCAGAGGTGGCAACTCCATATTAATGGCCATGGAGGGAGGGGGGTCAACTCTATATTATTGGTCATGGGGGACAATGCCTTATTAATGTATGAATGGCCCGAGGGTGGGGGGCAATGCCATATTAATAACCATGGTTTTGGAATGTGAGGTGTATCAAGCTCCTATAGATGTGAATGTCAGGGGTACACAAAGTTTGCTCATATACAGGGGCGGACTGACAACTCATGGGGCCCCTGGGCAATAGGAGATTATGGGGCCACACAGTATACAATCACACAGTATACACAGACATGTTTCTATTGGCGGAGAAGGTACTGGAGAGGTGGGGCAGCTATAATCTCTGGATTTTTAGACCAAAGGATGTCGGTAAGGGACATTTCAGAAACAGATGTAAAAAAAAACACAGATTTTTACATACTGTCCCTGGTTTTACTGAGGCTGGCAACCCTAATGGGGCCCCCTAGTGGCCCGGGGGGCCTCGGGCAGTGCCCGAGTGGGCGAATGGTCAGTCCGCCCCTGCTCATATACAGTAGTGTGCCTCCAGGCTCGATGATATTTTTTGAGGTATTTTTAGCTGACCCCGAGCTCTGCTGTATTGATACTACATATGTTGTACATTTGATTGTGATATTTATCTAACAAATAGAACTTTATTCCTATTAGGGCCGGCCGGTCCTCTTCATCTTATTAACCTCCAGAATAGTTTGCTGTTGTTGAGTCTGTGGGATTCGCTCGATAGTCTGATATCCATAAAATCGGAGATTAAACCTGCAAATAAAATCCTCTGGAGGGTCACGATCTGCGATGACTTCATGCAGTGTGTCCGATCGATAACGCCATCCCGTAGATTGGCCCTGTATCCTGATTAAGATGCGTCGGTCTGTTGGAGTAATATGATAAGCTATTAACCACTTCAGCCCCGGACCAATTTGCAGCCAAAGGACCAGGTCCCTTTTTGCGATTCGGCACTGCGTCGCTTTAACTGACAATTGCGCGGTCATGCGACGTGGCCCCCAAACAAAATTGGCGTCCTTTTTTTCCCACAAATAGAGCTTTCTTTTGGTGGTATTTGATCGCCCCTGCGGTTTTTATTTTTTGCGCTATAAACAAAAATAGAGCGACAATTTTGAAAAAATTGCAATATTTTTTGCTTTTTGCTATAATAAATATCCCCCAAAAAATATATAAAAAAACTTTTTTTTTCCTCAGTTTAGGCCGATACGTATTCTTCTACATAATTTTGGTAAAAAAAAAATCGCAATTAGCGATTATTGATTGGTTTGCGCAAAAGTTATAGCGTTTACAAAATAGGGGATAGTTTTATAGCATTTTTATTAATATTTTTTTTTTTTTACTAGTAATGGCGGCGATCTGCGATTTTTATTGTGACTGCGACATTATGGCGGACACATCGGGCGTTTTTGACACATTTTTTGGACCATTGTCATTTATACAGCAATCAATGCTATTTAAATGCATGATTCCTGTATAAATGACAGTGGTAGTGAAAGAGTTAACCACTAGGGGGAGGGGAGGGGTTATGGGCTGTGACGTGTGTGTTTTTTTACATTAAGAGGCGGGGCTGACGTCTGACGTCATTGATCGGCTTTCCCGATGACAGGGAACAGCCGATCAATGACAGGCAGAGTAGGAAGCGCGGGGAGAGGTTTGTTTACACAGACCTCTCCCCGTTCTTCAGCACTGTGACCCGATCGCGGGACACCAGCGGCGATCGGGTCCTCTGGTCCCGCGGCCGGGGTCACGGAGCTCCCGACCGGGTCACGCGCGCGCCGCTGGCAGGCAATTAAAGGGCCGCGTACAGGTATGTTATTTTGCCTGCCCGTGCCATTCTGCCGCAGTATATCTGCGTAAGGCGGTCAGGAAGCGGTTAAATAGGGTTCTTCGTGCGGCTCACCCACCATTTACATAGAAAAGTCGGCCGTATATCCTCAGAGCCTTTCACCGGACACCATGGAGATCTTAAAGACCCTCTGAGCCCGATCGGCTGGAAAGAGATCGGCCTGGACGAGGCTCGGCGTTTAACGCGCCGTGTTAGGATCCGGCTAAGCTCCTCTGATGGCCTTGTTAGCACAGCGAAGGATATTCTCCCCACAATGAAGAAAATGTAACCTTGTAATTCAGCGCATTGGAATTCCGGGAGCAGATGTAAACCTCTAATGAATGACATTTATTTTGTGAAGGCTTTGCATACCGTGAAATATATAATAATATAACACCGCTTCCATCTTTTATTCATACTTTCTTGCATCCCAGTGCTGTTGATCTCCTTCACCCTCTTAAGTCCCGTACACACGGTCGGAAAATCCGACCACCAAATCCATCGGATTTGGTCCGACGGATTTAGTCCGACACTGGTGTTGCGTACACACGGTCGGACAAAGTTGTCGGAAAATCCGATCATTCTGAACGTGGTGACGTTTGTAGCCTACGACGGGACTACGTAGAGGCTAGTAGCCAATAGCTTTGGTCTTGTAATGTGATCTGAGCATGCGTGGCACTTTGTCCGTCGGAATTCGCTACACACGATCGGAATTGGTGTGATCGGACTTTGTTGTCGGAAAATTTATAGAGCAGGAGATACAACTTTGTCCGTCGGACAATCCGATGGAAAATGTCCGATGGTGCATACACACGGTCGGAATTTCCGACAACATTGTCCGATAGGACAGAATCCATCGGAAAATCCGACCGTGTGTATGGGGCTTTAGCAGCCACTTCCTACCTTCATGTACTCCAGAGACGGCTGCATGGTATCCGGGTTCACACTGTTGCGGTGGGGGGGGGGGGGGGGGGGGGGGGGGGGACACTGCATGTAAGTCGCACAGAAATTGCAGCACATTCCTGTGTGAGTTACATGGGATGGGATTTGAGCCATGGATTTGTATTGCTCAAATCGCACCGCATTCACAACCAAACTGGTGCAGGACCCTTTTTTTTTGTCCGCACTACAATCGGATCATCCAATTCCGAAAATAGCGATGCGTTTTGCAAACAGATTGCGGGGTGTTATTAATTTAACATCTCTCACTCTGCAATCGGTTCGTCTTGGACGGGTTTGCGATTTAGATGCTGTGCCGAATCCGCAGCAAACTCGCTGTAAATTTACACTGGATCTTCTGTGAACCTAGGCTTGGGGCAGGTTCTGTGATGGGGGACAAGCAGTGGAGGCTGGTGGTATATTTTTTTTTGGGGGGGCGGCAATCCGTCCGCTGACACCCCCACCGGCGTTTGGTCAGTCGGTCGGGTCTGCCGCACCCCGCCCAGTTGGTTGATCGGTCTCGGGACTTACCCCATCTAGGTCGCTTCACCCTGTGTCTCCTTCTTCCTTGGCTTCACGGGCAGCTTCCCCTGCATCTCCTCCCTCCTCTTCCTTGGCAGCCAATATGATTGCTTCTCCTCTCGGCCAATCAGGTCTCAGGACCCACTTTCTGACCCGGGATTGAGGAGAATCAGGACGACAATAGCGCCCGAACCCACCCTTTTTTTTAAGCCAATAATGCCGCAAACACGCGATCGGAATTGCGGCCAGAAAAAGACCGATGAGAGCTTTTCATCGGAAAATGCGACCGTGTGTAGGCTCCATCGGAATTTTGCTGGCCAAATTTCCGACAGCAAAGAATTGAGAGCATGTTCTCAATTTTTCCGATGGAAAAGGTTTCTATCGGAAACTCCGATCGTCTGTAGCAATTCTGACGCGCAAAATTCCTACGCATGCTCGGAAACAATTCGACGCATGCTCGGAAGCATTGAACTCAGCTCGTTGTAGTGTTGTACGTCACCACGTTCTTGACGGTCGGAATTTGGTGTGACCGTGTGTAGGCAAGACAGTTTGAGCGGAATTCCGTTGGGAAAACCGCCAGAGCTTTTTCCGACGAGAATTACGATCGTGTGTATGCGACATTAGAGTCTTCTAAAAAAAAAAAAAAAAAATGGAATCCATGCATTCGGCGCCCTGCATGTAAATTAGAGGCCGGGCGCATGGTGACAAGAGGGGACCATGTCTGGGTAATGTGTATTGGAAAGGCCTATGACTCTATAAACTCTGTGGCTAAGCACTCGGTTGGTGGGGTGAAATGCGTCAGCAGGCATAGTCTGGTGGAGACAAACAGGCTGAGGCCACTCTTTGCTCCTATGTTGCATGGGCTGGTTGGGAGAGAAACACGTTGCTCCAAGTGCTCCCCCTCCTTGTTCCTCTGGGCCTCTGTTAGGTGCTTACTCAGGGGCGTGTCCTCACTCCACATATGGACAGGTCGCACACTAATGACATCAACAATGTAAAAAGCACTTTACCCTCAAAAGGGCATAACCGTGTCTCCATCACCACCAGACGGGTCGTCAGGCGATTCCTCTGGCCTCTCACTGGGAAGAAGCGGAGTTCTCCATCCTCACCAAATGGGTCATCAGGCAATTCCTGTCACCGGAAAGGAGTTCTCAATCACCACCAGATGGGTCATCAGGAGATTCCTCTGGCCTCTCACCGGGAAGAAGCTGAGTTCTCAATCACCACCAGATGGGTCGTCAGGAGATTCCTCTGGCCTCTCACCGGGAAGAAGCTGAGTTCTCAATCAGCACCAAATAGGTCGTCAGGAGATTCCTCTGGTCTCCTACTGGGGAGAAGCAGAGTTCTCAATCCGCACCAGATGGGTCATCAGGCGATTCCTGTCACCGGAAAGAAGCTAAGTTCTCAATCACCACCAGATGGGTCATCAGGAGATTCCTCTGGCCTCTCACTGGGAAGAAGCGGAGTTCCCCATCACCACCAGACGGGTCATCAGGCGATTCCTGTCACCGGAAGAAGCTGAGTTTTCAATCACCACCAGATGGGTCGTCAGGCGATTCCTGTCACCGGGATGAAGCTGAGTTCTCAATCACCACCAGATGGGTCATCAGGCGATTCCTGTCACCGGAAGAAGCTGAGTTCTCAATCAGCACCAGACGGGTCATCAGGCGATTCCTGTCACCGGAAAGAAGCTGAGTTTTCAATCACCACCAGATGGGTCGTCAGGCGATTCCTGTCACCGGGATGAAGCTGAGTTCTCAATCACCACCAGATGGGTCATCAGGCGATTCCTGTCACCGGGATGAAGCTGAGTTCTCAATCACCACCAGATGGGTCATCAGGCGATTCCTCTGGCCTCTCACCGGGAAGAAGCGGAGTTCCCCATCACCACCAGATGGGTCATCAGGCGATTCCTCTGGCCTCTCACCGGGAAGAAGCGGAGTTCCCCATCACCACCAGATGGGTCATCAGGCGATTCCTCTGGCCTCTCACCGGGAAGAAGCGGAGTTCCCCATCACCACCAGATGGGTCATCAGACGTTTCCTCTGGCCTCCCACCAGGAAGAAGCGGAGTTCCCCATCACCACCAGATGGGTCATCAGACGATTCCTCTGGCCTCTCACCGGGAAGAAGCTGAGTTCTGCATCATCACCAGACGGGTCATCAAGCGATTCCTGTCACCGGGAAGAAGCTGAGTTCTCAATCACCACCAGATGGGTCATCAGGGGATTCCTATCACCGGGAGGAAGCTGAGTTCTCAATCACCACCAGATGGGTCATCAGGGGATTCCTATCACCGGGAAGAAGCTGAGTTCTCAGTCACCACTAGATAAGTCATCAGGCGATTCCTATCACCGGGAAGAAGCTGAGTTCTCAATCACCACCAGATGGGTCGTCAGGAGATTCCTCTGGCCTCTCACCTGGAAGAAACAGAGTTCCCCATCACCACCAGATGGGTCATCAGGCGATTCCTATCACCGGGAAGAAACCGAGTTCTCAATCACCACCAGATGGGTCGTCAGGCAATTCCTCTGGCCTCTCACCGGGAAGAAGCTAAGTTATCCATCACCACCGGACGGGTCATCAGACAATTTCTCTCCCCAGGAAGAAGCTGAGTTCTTCATCACCACCGGACGGGTCTTCAGACAATTCTTCTCCCCGGGAAGAAGCGAAGTTCTCCATTATCACCGGACGGGTAATTAGATGACTCCTCTCACCAGGAAGTCTTCGGCACTCTGGATCTGATCAGAGATCTTCAGTCTTCATTGAGATTGCACCTTCTATGTAATTTCTTCTATAGAATATGGAACTACAATGTAACAAAACTCCTGGAAATAATTCCCGATGGTTCTCTCTGCCGGCTCTGCGCGGGGGTACCAAAAATACAATGTAATACATAATGGAGTTATTCGGGGAAATCTGTGAAAAGACTCGTCTTCAGATGAGACGTGTTACCTGCTGGGAGGATTCAGAGTTAACAAACATTTGCTGAAGATACAATCTGTAGATACAAATCGATGGGCTGCGTTCAGAGCAGAATATTTCTTCTTCTGGTTGTCCAGTTTGTAATTCATACAGACTAGCCGTATTATGCAGACAGAAGACGTTGGAGGTGACGTTGGAGGTGATATGACCCCTGTCTGTGTGCTCCTAGGCACTGACTTTTTTGTGGGGCAAATAACAAATGTAAATAGACTATATCATGTGCTATTCAAATGTAAATCATTGATTTTTAAATGGAAAATACCGCATGTGGCCACTAGATGGAGCAAAGTACTACGGGAAATTCCTAGAGATACATAGCGCCATCTAGTGGCCAAATGCAATATTTACTATTTCAAATCAATGACTTACTTTGGAACAGCACAGAATATAGACGATTTACGTTTGTTTTTGTTTTTTTTGCCCCACAAAATGAGTGTTCATGCACTTTCATTGGGTGGGTAGATATGTAAATTCTTTATCCCTAACCCCCAGAGAGAAAATATGAGGATTGTTTTGCAATATCAATAAAAGAAAAAAGAAACTACTGCATGTGACCACTAGATGGAGCAAAGTACTATGGGAAATTCCTAGAGATACATAGCTCCATCTAGAGGCCAAATGCAATATTTATAATTTCAAATCAATTACTTACTTTGGAACAGCACATGATATAGACGATTTACATTCGTTTTTTTTCTTTTGCCCCACAATATGAGTGTTCATGCACTTTCTTTGGGTGGATGGATATGTCAATTCTTTATTCCTAACCCCCAGAGAATAAATATGAAGATTGTTTTACAACATCCATTAAAAAAAAAAAGAAAATACCGCATGTGGCCACTAAATGGAGCAAAGTACTATGGGAAATTCCTAGAGATACATAGCTCCATCTAGTGGCCAAATGCAATATTTACCATTTCAAATCAATGACTTACTTTGGAACAGCACAGGATATAGACGATTTACATTTGTTTTTTGCCCCACAATATGAGTGTACATGCACTTTCATTGGGTGGATAGATATGTAAATTCTTTATCCCTAACCCCCAGAGAGAAAATATGAGGATTGTTTTGCAATATCAATAAAAGAAAAAAGAAACTACTGCATGTGACCACTAGATGGATCAAAGTACTATGGGAAATTCCTAGAGATCCATACCTCCATCTAGTGGCCAAATGCAATATTTACCATTTCAAATCAATGACTTACTTTGGAACAGCACAGGATATAGACGATTTACATTCGTTTTTGTTTTACATTCGTTTTTGTTTTGTTTTTTTCCCCACAAAATGAGTGTACATGCACTTTCATTGGGTGGATAGATATGTAAATTCTTTATTTCTAACCCCCAGAGAGAAAATATGAGGATTGTTTTGCAATATCCATTAAAAAAAAAAAGGAAACCTGAACTCAAGTCATTAACCCCTCTAACCAATCGTGGTGTTATTAAAAAATATGATGCTAAGGGCCCCATTTACTTCCCTAAATCTGTGGTCACGTGACACACTGAGTCCTGAGATTTATATGTTCTGTACTGCAGAGGCGGGTCCTTCTTCAGGTGTTCATGTCACCACCTAGGTGATTAGAACACCTCTCATTGGCTGTCCAGTGGCGGGGTGCTGGTAAGGGGCGGGGTGTGTCTTGGTCTGCGGTGCTATAAGGATAGAGCATTAGCAAACCATCTAAAGTGAATGGTCTGGCCGATGCAATGCATGTTAACGTGCAACATAACGGATCAGAAAAATGCAAAGGGGCCCCCTAGTGTCCAGTCACCGGGCGGGTGAGCAAGGAATCGCCAACTGCAGTAAAGTGAGGTCACAGGCCTGACTGTGCTGTCTGGCAGGACTGTGTAAATCTCAGCAACGGCTGGGCAGAATTACAAATCCTCAGACAGCTCATATATAGTTATTTATTTCACTTTCAGCTGTCTATCCGAAGTTCAGCTTTTAACAGGCTGAAGATTTCTCTCCACTCGGCGGGGGGACGGCGGACAACCCGCTACTGTATCACCATCGATTTCCTGCGCTGAATTAGGATTCAATCATCGTCGGAATGCAAAGCTGGAAATAACAGCGGGAATCAATGGAGGGAAAAATCTTCTTATGACCTTTTCATGTATTTCATTGACTGCCATTGCAGGTTGAATGTACAAGAATGTATTGGCAGGGAAGGCGGCGAAGGTTTATCATGTGTGTGTGTATAGAGCGGAATGGAACGAAACAAAGAGGACGAACGTCTTTGTCACCCGACTCACACTGAACTCCGGGAGGATAGAAAAGACACGAATGAATGCAGCTCTGTAGTGATTGATACATCATATAAAAAAAATTATATATATTTATATATATATAGCATCTCACAAAAGTGAGTACACCCCTCACATTTCTGTAAATCTTTTCTTCTCTCTTTTCATGTGACAACACTGAAGAAATGACACTTGTCTACAATGTAAAGTAGTGAGTGTACAGCTTGTATAACAGTGTAAATTTGCTGTCCCCTCAAAATAACTCAACACACAGCCATTAATGTCTAAACCGCTGGCAACAAAAGTCAGTACACCCCTAAGTGAAAATCTCCAAATTGGGCCCAATTAGCCATTTTCCCTCCCCCGGTGTCATGTGACTCGTTAGTGTTACAAGGTCTCAGGTGTGAATGGGGAGCAGGTGTGGTAAATTTGGTGTTATCGCTCTCACTCTCTCATACTGGTCACTGGAAGTTCAACATGGCACCTCATGGCAAAGAACTCTCTGAGGATCTGAAAAGAAGAATTGTTGCTCTACATAAAGATGGTCTAGGCTATAAGAAGATTGCCGAGACCCTGAAACTGAGCTGCAGCACGGTGGCCAAGACCATACAGTGGTATAACAGGACAGGTTCCACTCAGAACAGGCCTCGCCATGGTCCACCAAAGAAGTCGAGGTCACGTGCTCAGCGTCATATCCAGAGGTTGTCTTTGGGAAATAGATGTATGAGTGCTGCCAGCATTGCTGCAGAGGTTGTAGGGGGGGGGGGGTCAGCCTGTCAGTGCTCAGACCATACGCCGCACACTGCATCAAATTGGTCTGCATGGCTGTCATCCCAGAAGGAAGCCTCTTCTAAAGATGATGCACAAGAAAGACCGCAGTTTGCTGAAGACAAGCAGACTAAGGACATGGATTACTGGAACCACGTCCTGTGGTCTGATGAGACCAAGATAAACGTATTTGGTGTCAGATGGTGACAAGCGTGTGTGGGGGCAACCAGGTGAGGAGGACAAAGACAAGTGTGTCTTGTCTACAGTCAAGCATGGTGGTGGGAGTGTCATGGTGGGGGGAGTGTCATGGTGGGGGGGGGGGGGTGTCATGGTGGGGGGGGTGTCATGGTCTGGGGCTGCATGAGTGCTGCTGGCACTGGGGAGCTACAGATCATTGAGGGAACCATGAATGTCAACATGTACTGTGACATACTGAAGCAGAGCATGATCCCCTCCCTTCAGAGACTGGGCCGCAGGGCAGTATTCCAACATGATAACCACCCCAAACACACCTCCAAGACCACCACTGCCTTGCTAAACAAGTTGAGGGTAAAGGTGATGGACTGGCCAAGCATGTCTCCAGACCTAAACCCTACTGATCATCTGTGGGACATCCTCAAACGGAAGGTGGAGGAGCGCAAGGTCTCTAACATCCACCAGCTCCGTGATGTCATCATGGAGGAGGGGAAGAGGACTCCAGTGACAACCTGTGAAGCTCTGGTGACCTCCATGCCCAAGAGGGTTAAGGCAGTGCTGGAAAATAATGGCGGCCACACAAAAATATTGACACTTTGGGCCCAATTTGGACATTTTTACTTAGGGGTGTACTGACTTTTGTTGCCAGCGGTTTAGACATTAATGGCTGTGTGTTGAGTTATTTTGAGGGGTCGGCAAATTTACACTGTTATACAAGCTGTACACTCACTACTTTACATTGTAGACAAGTGTCATTTCTTCAGTGTTGTCACATGAAAAGATAGAAGAAAAGAGTTACAAAAAATGTTATTAAATTATTAAGTTAAATTATTAAGTTATTAAATTATTAAATTAAATTACTTTTGTGAGATACTGTATATATAAAAACTATTTGACATGTAAAGCCAGTTAGATCTCTGCCATCAGAGTTCAGGCTGGAGATGGGACTAATGCATACCTCCCAACTGTCCCTGATTTGGAGCAATGAAAAAAAAGAGTTACAAAAATGTGAGGGGTGTACTTACTATTGTGAGATACTGTATATAATATATATATATATATACATACACACACACTATATTACCAAAAACTTTGTAGGGTTCAATGTTGAGTTGGTCCACCCTTTGCAGCTAAAACAGCCACAAATGGTGGAACAATAGTGATATTGGAATAAAAATAGTGGAATCTGCTATAAAGTAGATCATCACGTAGTAAACTGATTGATGAGCAGAAAATAATGGAGATACAAAAGAGAAGAGAGACTTTTTACATTTTTTTTTATTTGCATTATATTTGGATGAATATTTGTTTATTATATGACATGGTCTATTTTACTGTTCAGGTATTATTTTATTGTGATTTAACACTTTTGATGTTTAGGTAGTTGGTGATAGGGCGGGCGCAGCGTTACATTTTACTTTTACAAGAATGTATGTGTAGCACCCTGGAGTTTAGGCAGGGTGGCTCCTCACAAATATACTTGCCAAGAATAGTCATCTTGGTCGATTGTTAGAGATCTATTGATTTCTCCCTAAGTTTGGCCTTGGTGCACTTTTCTCTTCTACCACTAGGTGGCCGGGTACTTGGTGGTACTGGATAGGAGAAGGTCAGGTTATGAGTATATGGGGGTATCTCAGCCAATGGGCAGGGGTTTTCTTGGATCCCTTGGCCTGCTGGGAGATCCTATATATTTGGGTGGAGTCAGGTGATCGGGGTTCTGTGCCACCTGGACGGCTGTCTGGTTGGACGTGTGTTGTATTGCCCGGGCTGCTAGGTGGGGCCTACCTCCGGTGGCGTCTGGCTGCTGGGCTGTCTGAGGGCCTATCCAGAAGCAGGAGAGCAGCTCAGGGTTAGGATTGCGGCTTGCAGTCCAACCAAAAGTGACAGTTCTGCCGACCGAAGAACCTGTCGTGGTCGGAGGAAGAAGGGAAGCTGTCACCACTAAGGGACCAACCACCTTATTACCAGGGACCACAGTGAGTAACTAAAGCAGGTACCGGGGCAGTATTCTCACCATCCGGGGACGGTGAAGAATCGGGAAACTTCAGTGGGTATCAAGCCAGGGATCCAACCAGCAGAGGTGACGCTTGCAGAGCAGCCTTGTGTGTCAAGCCAGGGACCGAGCGGGCCAGTGGGGTGAAGCTTGAGAGGTATCTTGAGTGCCAAGCTAGGGACCCCAGATAAGCGGGGGTGACTCTTGAGGAAGATACCACTGTGAAGATTGGAGGAGCTCAAGGGATTCAGTGGCAGTGAATCAGTGGTGGGTCTAGTGAGAGACCGGGAGCTCAGTGGGATGAAGAACTACAAGGAGCGATTGTACTGAAAGAGAAGGAACTGTTACGTTTGTTTTAGGAACTGTCAACCACCTGATTACGTTGCACTTAAACCCCCCTCGTGACCAGACCAATTTTCAGCTTTTGGCGCTGACGTACTTGGAATGACAATTGCGCGGTCATACAACACTGTACCCAAATTAAATTTTTACCATTTTTTTCTCACAAATAGAGATTTCTTTTGGTGGTATTTAATCACAGCTGGATTTTTATTTTTTGCTAAACATGGAAAATTAAAAAATAAAATACTGGCACTGTGGGCACTGACAGGTGGAGCTAGTGGGCACTTTTATTACCCAAAGGTGGGCACCATGGATTGGGCACATTGCTGGGCATATTGCAGTGAGAGGGACTGATGTCCCTCTCACTGCCGCCTGTGATCGGCTTTTTTTTTTTCTCCTCGCTGTCAGCGCGAGCAGGAAAAAAAAGCCGATTACCGGCTTGGTTATTTTCACATGATCAGCTGTCATTGGCTGACAGCTGATCACATGGTAAGGGGTCGGGATCGACCCCTTACTCGGATCTGTGATCCAGCGAGTCTCACAGACTCGCGGATCACAGAGCGCGCCGCGCGCGCCCTTCAGGGGGCGCGCATGCAGCTCTTTGCCGGGACGACGTCAATAGACATCGTCCCGGCACATCAGATCCGCGCTGTAGCCGTCATTTGGCTATAGCGCGGGTCTAAGGTGGTTAAAGACTGTTGCCATAGGAGACAGCATTCCTACACCTGCAGATGTGGCGTCTTGCTGGAGGCCTTTCCCAGCACGGCTGTCCTCCTATTGAAGTCTCGGAGTCTGCCAATTGAAATTGCAACTACCTAAGGGTGTCCTGGCCCTAACCCTCTTTCCCCCAAAAGTTTGCTAAGAGAAATAAACTCTCTTTTGCGTTCAAGAAGTGTCTGGCGCCCAATAACTTTTATCACCTTCCACCCACCATGCCTCACAACCCACTATATACAGAAGGATGTCGGCTATCTCTGGCCCTGGAGATTCTCATTAGACAGAAGGAGGCCTGGGTCCTTGCTACATATGATATCAGCCCCCCCTCCCCCACCTACTTTAACACACAGGCTATAAAACACAAGGACATACCCCCCCCCCCCCGCAATAATTCAGAGGTAGGTGGCTGCTATAGGAAAAGAGAAATTCCCCAGAACAGGTGAAGTCTCGGGTCTCAGCGTCCGCACTCTACAGAATCTACAAAATAATTACAACGTTCCCGGACCTCCTATGAATCATATATACAGTCCAGAGATACATAATACATCGGGTGCTAATGGAGACGAGGGGCGATAAATAAATAAATATCATGAGAGATTCATGTTGGTACACAAGAGAAGGAACAGCAAACAGGAAGAAGGTGTATTAAAATTAAATGTGTATAAAAAAAGACGAAAAAATATAATAAAACCAAAACAACTAAAGAGAGAGAAAGGAACACGGCGGAGGGAGAAGTCACCTAATTTGGCCAATGGATTGTACAATAGACATGTGCAATTCGTTTCGTTTTTTTTTTTCGTTTTTCGTTTTTTTTCGTTATATCCGTTCATTCGTTTTCGTACAAATGAACGAACGATTCGCTAAAAATTTTAACGAATGTTCGAATCGAACGAATACAAAAAACAACGAAAATCCGAAATAACCAAAATTAGAAACAACGAAACTACGAAAGAAGAAAATCCGAAAAACGAAAAACAGGAACAACGAAAATCAAAATGAACGAAAAAAATTCGTACATTCGTAACTTTTTTTTTTTTTTTTTGAATTGGTAATTTTCCGTGTCTCTTACAATGGCGCTGCATAACGTGCTTCGAATGGATTGAACGAAAAAATTCGTACATTCGTAACTTTTTTTTTTTTGCGATTCGTAATTTTCCGTGTCCCTTACAATGGGCTGCTTAACGCGCTTCGAATGGATTGAACGAAAAAATTCGTACATTCGTAACTTTTTTTTCGATTCGTAATTTTCCGTGTCTCTTACAATGGCGCTGCATAACGTGCCTCGAATGGATTGAATGAAAAAATTCGTACATTCGTAACTTTTTTTTTTTTTTGTTGAATTGGTAATTTTCCGTGTCTCTTACAATGGCGCTGCTTAACGCGCTTCGAATGGATTGAACGAAAAAAATTCGTACATTCGTAACTTTTTTTTCGATTCGTAATTTTCCGTGTCTCTTACAATGTAATAATAGCATACACATTACATAACATTATGAATTATGCTCCGATTACGAATCTACGAATGTTACGAAAGTACGAATAAATCAATCTCGCGAAAGTACGAATGTAACTAAATCTACGAAAATACGAATGCGTCCGAATTTCGAATAAACGAAAATTAAACTAACGGAAAAACTAATCAACGAAAAAATAACTCTTACGAAAATACGATTCGTTACGAATACGAACACCGACGACTTACGAATTTACGAATCGTTATGAATCAACGGAAACAAAAGAAACGAAACGAAAATAAACAAATGTTTCTGTTGTGCACATGTCTAATGTACAACGATCTCAGTTTCGGGGGAACCAGCAGACAAAGAACCCGCCCCAAACACTGTGGTTCCTTCCTCTCATTAGCACACCTCCCAACAATTTTGCATGGGAATGAGGGACACCTACTTGCAAACGTATGTAGGCATAGGACACGCCCCCCCCTGCCACACCCCCTTAAAGGAGAATTAACTGAAAAAAGGTTAATTAACCACTACAATACCGGGCACTTTCGCCCCCCTTCCTTCCCAGACCAATTTTCAGCTTTCAGCGCTCTCGCACTTTCAGTGACAATTGCGCGGTCATGCTACACTGTACCCAAATTAAATTTTTATCATTTTGTTCGCACAAATAGAGCTTTTGTTTGGTGGTATTTATTCACGACTCCGTTTTTAATAGACATGTGGACAATAGAAAAATTTGTTTATTTTTCGTTTCGTTTCTGTTCGTTTCCGTTGATTCGTAACGATTCGTAATTTCGTAAGTCGTCGGTGTTCGTATTCGTAAACGATTCGTATTTTCGTAAGAGTTATATTTTCGTTGATTCGTTTTTCCGTTAGTTTAATTTTCGTTTATTTCGAAATTCGGACACATTCGTATTTTCGTAGATTTAGTTACATTCGTACTTTCGTAAGATTGATTTATTCGTACTTTTGTGACATTGTTTTCGTAGATTCGTAATCGGAGCATAATTCATAATGTTATGTAATGTGTATGCTATTATTACATTGTAAGAGACACGGAAAATTACGAATCGAAAAAAAAAAAAAAAAAAAAAAAGTTACGAATGTACGAATTTTTTCGTTCAATCCATTCGAAGCACGTTAAGCAGCGCCATTGTAAGGGAAACGGAAAATTACCAATTCAACAAAAAAAAAAAAAGTTACGAATGTACGAATTTTTTCGTTCAATCCATTAGAAGCACGTTAAGCAGTGCCATTGTAAGAGACACAGAAAATTACGAATCGCAAAAAAAAGAAAAAAAAAGTTACGAATGTACGAATTTTTTCGTTCAATCCATTCGAAGCACGTTAAGCAGCGCCATTGTAAGAGACACGGAAAATTACCAATTCAACAAAAAAAAAAGTTACGAATGTACGAATTTTTTCGTTCAATCCATTCGAAGCACGTTAAGCAGCGCCATTGTAAGAGACACGGAAAATTACCAATTCAACAAAAAAAAAAGTTACGAATGTACAAATTTTTTCGTTCATTTTGATTTTCGTTGTTCCCGTTTTCGTTTTTTGGGATTTTCTTCTTTCGTAGTTTCGTTGTTTCTAATTTGGTTATTTCGGATTTTCGTTGTTTTTTGTATTCGTTCGATTCGATAATTCGTTATTCGTTAAAATTTTTTGCGAAATCATTCGTTAATTCGTACGACAACGAATGAACGAATGTAACGAATTTTAACGGAAAACGAAAAAAAACGAAACGAATTGCACATGTCTAGTTTTAAATTTTTTGCGATATAAGCGAAAAAATAGCGGAAATTTTGAAAAAAACTATATTTTCTCCTTTATTTTTTAAAAGAAATCCAATAAAATCAAATTTTGTCATAAATTTAAGCCAAAATGTATTCTGCTACATGTTTTTAGTAAAAAAAAATTTTGTTAAGTGTATAATAATTGGTTCGCGTGATCACGGACATATGTACGCAAATGATCATGTACAGATGTGTGCAGGTGATCACGGACATATGTGTGCAGATAATCATTGGCACATGTTATTTTACTAGGACATATGTGAGGGACGTGTTTTTATTATTGGGGACATGTTTTTTTATTATTTGGGGACATGTGTTTTTATTATTTGGGGACATGTGTGTTTACAGTGTTTACATTAGACTGGTGATCAGTGAGTAAAAAGCTGTAAAAAAAACAGCTCATACTCACTGATCACCAGCCGGCTGCAGCGATCCGCTCTCCTCTCCTCAGCGACGACTTCCATGTAAGGAGAGGAGAGCCGATTGCCTAGTAGACATGTGCAATTCGTTTTGTTTTTTTTCGTTTTTTTTTCGTTATTTTCGTTCATTCGTTATCGTACGAATGAACAAACGATTCGGTAAAAAATTTAACGAATAACGAATCGTTCGAATCGAACGGATCCGAAAACAACGAAAATCCCCAAAAAAATTAATTAGAAACAACGAATCTACAAAAGAAGAAAATCCGAAAAACGAAAACAGGAACAACGAAAATCAAAATGAACGAAAAAATTTGTACATTCGTAACTTTTTTTTTTTGTTGAATTGGTAATTTCCCGTGTCTCTTACAATGGCGCTGCTTAACGTGCTTCGAATGGATTGAGCGAAAAAATTCGTACATTCGTAACTTTTTTTTTCGATTCGTAATTTTCCGTGTCTCTTACAATGTAATAATAGCATACACATTACATAAAATTATGAATTATGCTCCGATTACGAATCTACGAATGTTACAAATGTTACGAAAGTACGAATAAATACGAATGCGTCCGAATTTCGAATAAACGAAAATTAAACTAACGGAAAAACGAATCAACGAAAAAATAACTCTAACGAAAATACGAATCGTTACGAATACGAACACCGACGACTTACGAATTTACGAATCGTTACGAATCAACGGAAACGAAAAAAACGAAACGAAAATAAACAAATTTTTTTGTTGTGCACATGTCTATCGCCTAGCAACCGGCTGTTTGCTTACATCACATGACGGCTGTGATTGGACACGGCCGTCATGTGATCAGGAGGGCCAATCACAGAGCCCTCCTGCCGATCCGAGATGCGCCGTGTCCGGGTGACACAAGCACATCAGGATCGCGCCGCTGCGCGGGGGATCCCCCTACTTCTGAAGGACGTTCAGGAACATCCTATCAGAAGTAGACGGCTCCCACCCGGACGTATATATGCAGTGGCCGGGTGGGAAGTAGTTAAATCCAGGACTTTTTTTTTTAACCACTACTATTCCTTTATATTGACTTTTAAAATTTACAAAGGCAGCAATTTAGAAATTGGATGAAAGCCCCAAGTTGGTATTGCATACACACGGCAGGACTTTTTCAGCCAACTTTCACCAAATCACTTGGTTTTTCTGCTCTTTACCGCCACCTTTGGTCAACTTCTGTATTGTTGTCTGATCTTTTGCATTGGTTCTGCATTGGTTTGTACAAAAGTCCGTTGGTTTTGTGTACACTCGGTCGGACTTTGGTCCATCGGACTTTTGTTGGCAGAAAGTTGGTCGGTTCGCACCGCCAACAAAAGTCCGATGAAACCTGGAAAAAGTTGGTCCGATGGAGCGTACACACGGTCGGATGTTGGTCCAAACCAGCTAATTTGCATGTTGGTTGTCAAAAAGTCCGATTGTGTGTACGGGCCTTTAGTCTCATCTCCAGCCTGAACTCTGATGGCAGAAATCCAACTGGCTTCACATGTCAAATAATTTTTTATATATACAGTATCTCACAAAAGTAAGTACACCCCTCACATTTCTGTAAATCTTTTCTTCTATCTTTTCATGTGACAACACTGAAGAAATGACACTTTGTTACAATGTAAAGTAGTGAGTGTACAGCTTGTATAACAGTGTAAATTTGCCGTCCCCACAAAATAACTCAACACACAGCCATTAATGTCTAAACCGCTGGCAACAAAAGTCAGTACACCTCTAATGCCGCGTACACACGGTCGGAATTCTCGTCGGAAAAAGCTCTGATGGTTTTCCCGTCGGACTTCCGACGGAATTTCGCTCAAACTGTGTTGCCTACACACGGTCACACCAAATTCCGAAGGTCAATAACACCACGGCATAAAACACGTTCGACTGCACTATAAAATATAAGCTTAATGCTTCTGAGCATGCGTCGAATTGTTTCTGAGCATGCGTCGGAATTTTGCGTGTCGGAATTGCATACACACGATCGGAAAATCCGATAGAAAGGTTTTCCGTCGGAAAAATTAAAAACAGGTTCTCAATCCAAAGTCCGTCGGAAATTCTGACAGAAAAAGACCGATGGGCGTACACACGGCCGGAAAATCCGATGAAAAGCTCCCATCGGACTGTTTACATCGGAAATTCCAACCGTGTGTACGTGGCATAAGGGAAAATGTCCAAATTGCGCCCAATTAGCAATTTTCCCTCCCCGTGTCATGTGACTCGTTAGTGTTACAAGGTCTCAGGTGTGAATGGGGAGCAGGTGTGTTAGATTTGGTGTTTATCGCTCTCACTCTCTCATACTGGTCACTGGGATTTCAACATGGCACCTCATGGCAAAGAACTCTCTGAGGATCTGAAAAAAGAATTGTTGCTCCACATAAAGATGGCCGAGGCTATAAGAAGATTGCCAAGACCCTGAAACTGATCTGCAGCACGGTGGCCAAGACCATACAGCGGTATAACAGGACAGGTTCCACTCAGAACAGGCCTCGCCATGGTCCACCAAAGAAGTTGAGGTCATGTGCTCAGCGTCATATCCACAGGTTGTCTTTGGGAAATAGACGTATGAGTGCTGCCAGCATTGAAAATCTCCAAATTGGGCCCAAAGTGACAATATTTTGTGTGGTCACCATTATTTTCCAGCACTGCCTTAACCCTCTTGGGCATGGAGGTCACCAGAGCTTCACAGGTTGTCATTGGAGTCCTCTTCCCCTCCTCCATGATGACATCACAGAGCTGGTGGATGTTGGAGACCTTGTTTATTTTTATATTATGAAATTGTGTTTTTAAAAAAAAAAAAAAAATTGATAACTTTTATTGCTGTCACAAGGAATGTAAACATCCCTTGTGACAGTAATAGGTGGTGACAGGTCCTCTTTATGGAGGGATCAGGGGGGCCTAAAAGACCCCAAATCTCTCCTTTGCACTTCAAAGTATTCAGATCACGAAAACGGTGTATCTGAATACCGTATGTTTTTTAAAAACCGGCACCATTGGCAGCCGAGTAAACAGGAAGTGACGTCGTGACGTCGCTTCCGTGTTTACATCAAGGAGACTGGAACCAAGCCGTTTCCGGCTTCATTCCAGTCTGTCACTAGCCGCCGGAAGCGGCGGATGTTCGATCAGGCCTCCCGATGGAACGGGAGGCCCAGTAACAGCGGCGTGAGGGGGGACGCTCCTCCGCGGGATAACAACCGAGCGGCTTTTAGCCGCACCGGTTGTTATTCTCGGAAAGCCGATCGCCGGCTCTAAACAACGGTAGCGGGATGATGCCTGCAGCTGAGGGCATCATCCCGGTATAACCCCCAAAAGCCGAGTATGCATATCCGCGTACGCTCGGCGGGAAGGGGTTAAAAATGTCCACACCCCCCCCCCCCCGCTGTGCCTATGATGACTGAAAGATATGTATACTTACCTATTTCCAGCCCGGTATGGTAAATAGTTTGAGGAACTTTATTTAAGTGTTGTGCTCATTTGACTCAAAAGACTGAGGACGCCCTGTGAGTGCAGGGAGTCCCGCCCACTGAAGTGATGTCATCTTGTGCTCACAGTGTAATAGACAATGTGTGCAATTCGTTTTGTTTTTCGTTTTTTTTTCCGTTATATTCGTTCATTCGTTATCGTACGAATGAACGAACGATTCGCTAAAAAAATTTAACGAATAACGAATCGTTCGAATCGAACGAATCCGAAAACAACGAAAATCCGAAAAAAAACAAATTAGAAACAACGAAACTACGAAAGAAGAAAATCCGAAAAACGAAAACAGGAACAACGAAAATCAAAATGAACGAAAAAATTCGTACATTCGTAACTTTTTTTTTTGTTGAATTGGTAATTTTCCGTGTCCCTTACAATGACGTTGCTTAACGTGCTTCGAATGTATTGAACGAAAAAATTCGTACATTCGTAACTTTTTTTTTTCGATTCGTAATTTTCCGTGTCTCTTACAATGGCGCTGCTTAACGTGCTTCGAATGGATTGAACGAAAAAATTCGTACATTCGTAACTTTTTTTTTTTTTTTTCGATTCGTAATTTTCCGTGTCTCTTACAATGGCGCTGCTTAACGTGATTCGAATGGATTGAACGAAAAAATTCGAACATTCGTAACTTTTTTTTCGATTCGTAATTTTCCGTGTCCCTTACAATGGCGCTGCTTAACGTGCTTCGAATGGATTGAACGAAAAAATTCGTACATTCGTAACTTTTTTTTTCGATTCGTAATTTTCCGTGTCTCTTACAATGGCGCTGCTTAATGTGCTTCAAATGGATTGAACGAAAAAAAATTTGTACATTCGTAACTTTTTTTTTTCGATTCGTAACTTTTCCGTGTCTCTTAAAATGTAATAATAGCATACACATTACATAACATTATGAATTATGCTCCGATTACGAATCTACGAAAGTACGAATAAATACGAATGCGTCCGAATTTTGAATAAACGAAAATTAAACTAACGAAAAAACGAATCAACGAAAAAATAACTTTTACGAAAATACGAATCGTTACGAATATGAACGCCGACGACTTACGAATTTACGAATCGTTACGAATCAACGGAAACGAAAAAAACGAAACGAAAATAAACAAATTTTTCTGTAACGATGATTAGGCCAGCCCCGCTCCATGAATCATCGAGGAGGACCGCCCACTGAAGTGATGTCATCTTGTGCTCACAGTGTAACGATGATTAGGCCAGCCCTGCTCCATGCATCATCGAGGAGGACCGCCCACTGAAGTGATGTCATCTTGTGCTCACAGTGTAACGATGATTAGGCCAGCCCTGCTCCATGCATCATCGAGGAGGACCGCCCACCCTCTGGAGAAGATCGGTAGAGGACCAAGCGTGTCACATGACCTACCTAAAAACATTTTGATAAGGTAAGTATAAAAAAAAATATAAAAGCATACAATACACCGGGGGGGGGGGGGGGCTTTCTGGAAGAGTGGGGGAGGTGTGGGTAGCCCGGAGGCATTTGCAGGTGGACAGGGCTCTACCCGAGAACAGGGGTTGGGCACTGCCCAAGTTCTGCCTGTTTTGGTTTGCCTCTTTGTAGTCAGTGTAGCGGCAGTTCCGTTTTTTCGGTTTTCTCCGCCATCGTTTTCAGTCCCCTTTTCTTTTCGGAGAGAGAAGATATGAGATTCATTTCCAGTCGTCCCTCCCGGAGTCTCATTTGTAGAATGTTCCTCTCCAGCTGCCGTGTTTTCCCAAAATACGACCCATCGATGGAATATTCCTGTCAGTACAAATGTCATCATCGCCTCTTCACCGCCATTAGACTCCCAACAATGTCATTTATCCGGAGCGCCGGGAACGATCGCTGTGCTGGAGCTCAACACTCCGCGCCTTTCCTTCCTTCATAGAAAGTTTCATTTGATAGAAGAAAATATTCCGTTAGTTAACCCTTTTAGCCCTTTTAACCCTCCCTCAGGGGAGGGAAATCCAATTCACACCGAGTATAACCAGCTTTACTCCGCTTCTGACACCAATGATGGGACACTATTCCTCCCACTGATACCAATGATGGGACACTATTCCTTCCACTGACACCAATGACGGGGCACTATTCCTCCCACTGATACCAATGATGGGGCACTATTCCTCCCACTGACACCAATGATGGGGCACTATTCCTCCCACTGACACCAATGACGGGGGCACTATTCCTCCCACTGATACCAATGATGGGGCACTATTCCTCCCACTGACACCAATGATGGGGCACTATTCCTCCCAGTGACACCAGTGATGGGGCACTATTCCTCCCACTGACACCAATGATGGGGCACTATTCCTCCCACTGACACAATGATGGGGCACTATTCCTCCCACTGACACCAATGATGGGGCACTATTCCTCCCACTGATACCAATGACGGGACACTATTCCTCCCACTGATACCAATGATGGGACACTATTCCTTCCACTGACACCAATGACGGGCACTATTCCTCCCACTGATACCAATGATGGGGCACTATTCCTCCCACTGACACCAATGATGGGGCACTATTCCTCCCAGTGACACCAGTGATGGGGCACTATTCCTCCCACTGACACCAATGATGGGGCACTATTCCTCCCACTGACACCAATGATGGGGCACTATTCCTCCCACTGACACCAATGATGGGGCACTATTCCTCCCACTGATACCAATGACGGGACACTATTCCTTCCACTGTCACCAATGATGGGACACTATTCCTTCCGATGACACCAATGACGGGGCACTATTCCTCCCACTGACACCAATGATGGGACACTATTCCTACCGCTGATACCAATGATGGGTCACTATTTCTCCCAGTGACACCAATGATGGGGCACTATTCCTCCCACTGACACCAATGATGGGGCACTATTCCTCCCACTGACACCAATGATGGGACACTATTCCTCCAACTGACACCAATGATGGGGCACTATTCCTCCCACTGACACCAATGATGGGACACTATTCCTCCCACTGATACCAATGATGGGGCACTATTCCTCCCACTGATACCAATGATGGGGCACTATTCCTCCCACTGACACCAATGATGGTACACTATTCCTCCCACTGATACCAATGATGGGACACTATTCCTTCCACTGACACCAATGACGGGGCACTATTCCTCCCACTGATACCAATGATGGGACACTATTCCTCCCACTGACACCAATGATGGGGCACTATTCCTCCCACTGACACCAATGATGGGGCACTATTCCTCCCAGTGACACCAATGATGGGGCACTATTCCTCCCACTGACACCAATGATGGGGCACTATTCCTCCCAGTGATACCAATGATGGGGCACTATTCCTCCCACTGACACTAATGATGGGGCACTATTCCTCCCACTGATACAATGATGGGGCACTATTCCTCCCACTGACATCAATGATGGGACACTATTCCTCCCACTGATACCAATGATGGGGCACTATTCCTCCCACTGACACCAATGATGGGACACTATTCCTCCACTGATACCAATGATGGGGCACTATTCCTCCAACTGACACCAATGATGGGGCACTATTCCTCCCACTGACACCAATGATGGGTCACTATTTCTCCCAGTGACACCAATGATGGGGCACTATTCCTCCCACTGACACCAATGATGGGGCACTATTCCTCCCACTGACACCAATGATGATGGGGCACTATTCCTCCCACTGACACCAATGATGGGGCACTATTCCTCCCAGTGACACCAATGATGGGGCACTATTCCTCCCACTGACACCAATGATGGGGCACTATTCCTCCCAGTGATACCAATGATGGGGCACTATTCCTCCCACTGACACTAATGATGGGGCACTATTCCTCCCACTGATACAATGATGGGGCACTATTCCTCCCACTGACATCAATGATGGGACACTATTCCTCCCACTGATACCAATGATGGGGCACTATTCCTCCCACTGACACCAATGATGGGACACTATTCCTCCAACTGACACCAATGATGGGGCACTATTCCTCCCACTGACACCAATGATGGGGCACTGTTCCTCCCACTGACACCAATGATGGGGCACTATTCCTCCACTGACACCAATGATGGGGCACTATTCCTCCCACTGACACCAATGATGGGGCACTATTCCTCCCAGTGACACCAATGATGGGGCACTATTCCTCCCACTGACACCAATGATGGGGCACTATTCCTCCCACTGACACCAATGATGGGACACTATTCCTCCCACTGACACCAATGATGGGACACTATTCCTCCCACTGACACCAATGATGGGTTCCTCTGGTTTTTCACTTATGGGATGTTGGGCTGACAGGGCCCCCCATGGGGTGAATCTCAGTTGGTTCCTCAGGATCCGGACCCGATTCCTGTACGGCCGGCTTCGGATATTTGGCGTCTTTGCGGCGGTTCCTCTCATCCGGAAACGTTCGCTGACAGAGGCGGATCAGACGTTGACATCTAACAGCCGCCTTTATCTCCTCCACCTTTCAGGTGACTGTCACTGATGTGTGTTTGTCACTTTGTTCTTAAATCCCGTCCAAGAAAAAAGAGGAAGTGACAGGAGAGATAAATGATACATTCCGCCACAGAGAAGAAGGTGCCGGCGGGAGATCCGTCTCTTCCCTTCGGTGATCCGTCATGAATTTTTATTGAAACGATCGCTTGTTTTTTCCAGCTGAAGATACAATTGTTATCAGGAAACATAAAACCGGCATAAAGGGAGTGCGAGGCGCATCCGAGAGCGTCCGAGACCGCCAAATACATCAGACGTAGCAAACAAATGGCGTTCTTTATTTATTGCGCCGAGATCTACCTTAACCAGTTGTGGGTCCTAACTGTGTTATGTTTAACCACTTCCGCTCCGGGAGATTTTACCCCCTTGCATGACCAGGCCATTTTTTTTTGCTATTCAGCACTGCGCTACTTTGCCTGGTAATTGCGCGGTCGTGCAACGCTGTACCCAAATGACATTTATTTTCCTTTTATCTATAATTTTTTTTGGAGGTAATTGATCACCGCTACATTTTTTTTATTGCCATATAAATTTAAAAGCCCAAAATTTTTGGAAAAAAAAATAAAAAACCAACACAGGACGCCATTTATGTGTGTCGGGGCCGATTCAGAGAAGAAAGGGGTCGGGAGGGTAATAAATAGCATTTCTCAGGATCACAGCTCAATCCCAGCAGAGACGGTGGTTGCGGCAAAACTCTGATGTCACTTCACCTTTTCCATTTACCACCCAGCAGTGGCGTCGCTAGGGGGTGGCTTTTGGGGCTATAGCCCCAAATATGGGGCCCATAGCCCCGAGTCTCTGCAGGGGTCTCCAAGGGCAGAGGCTCTCTGGGGACCCTGATGTAACTGGGGGGCTCTCTGGGGACCCTGATGTAACTGGGGGGCTCTCTGGGGACCCTGATACAGAGGGGAGGCTCTCTGGGGACCCTGATGCAGAGGGGGGGCTCTCTGGGGACCCTGATACAGAGGGGAGGCTCTCTGGGGACCCTGGTGTAACTGGGGGGTTCTCTGGGGACCCTGATGCAGAGGGGGGGCTCTCTGGGGACCCTGATGTAACTGGGGGGCTCTCTGGGGACCCTGATACAGAGGGGAGGCTCTCTGGGGACCCTGTTACAGAGGGGAGGCTCTCTGGGGACCCTGATACAGAGGGGAGGCTCTCTGGGGACCCTGATGTAACTGGGGGGCTCTCTGGGGACCCTGATGTAACTGGGGGGCTCTCTGGGGACCCTGATGCAGAGGGGGGGCTCTCTGGGGACCCTGATACAGAGGGGAGGCTCTCTGGGGACCCTGATACAGAGGGGAGGCTCTCTGGGGACCCTGGTGTAACTGGGGGGTTCTCTGGGGACCCTGATGCAGAGGGGGGGCTCTCTGGGGACCCTGATGTAACTGGGGGGCTCTCTGGGGACCCTGATACAGAGGGGAGGCTCTCTGGGGACCCTGGTGGAACTGGGGGGCTCTCTGGGGACCCTGATGCAGAGGGGGGGCTCTCTGGGGACCCTGATGCAGAGGGGAGGCTCTCTGGGGACCCTGATGTAACTGGGGGGCTCTCTGGGGACCCTGATGTAACTGGGGGGCTCTCTGGGGACCCTGATACAGAGGGGAGGCTCTCTGGGGACCCTGATACAGAGGGGAGGCTCTCTGGGGACCCTGGTGTACCTGGGGGGCTCTCTGGGGACCCTGATGCAGAGGGGAGGCTCTCTGGGGACCCTGATGTAACTGGGGGGCTCTCTGGGGACCCTGATGTAACTGGGGGGCTCTCTGGGGACCCTGATACAGAGGGGAGGCTCTCTGGGGACCCTGATGTAACTGGGGGGCTCTCTGGGGACCCTGATGTAACTGGGGGGCTCTCTGGGGACCCTGATGCAGAGGGGGGGCTCTCTGGGGACCCTGATACAGAGGGGAGGCTCTCTGGGGACCCTGGTGTAACTGGGGGGTTCTCTGGGGACCCTGATGCAGAGGGGGGGCTCTCTGGGGACCCTGATGTAACTGGGGGGCTCTCTGGGGACCCTGATACAGCGGGGAGGCTCTCTGGGGACCCTGATACAGAGGGGAGGCTCTCTGGGGACCCTGATACAGAGGGGAGGCTCTCTGGGGACCCTGATGTAACTGGGGGGCTCTCTGGGGACCCTGATGTAACTGGGGGGCTCTCTGGGGACCCTGATGCAGAGGGGGGGCTCTCTGGGGACCCTGATACAGAGGGGAGGCTCTCTGGGGACCCTGATACAGAGGGGAGGCTCTCTGGGGACCCTGGTGTAACTGGGGGGTTCTCTGGGGACCCTGATGCAGAGGGGGGGGGCTCTCTGGGGACCCTGATGTAACTGGGGGGCTCTCTGGGGACCCTGATACCGAGGGGAGGCTCTCTGGGGACGCTGGTGTAACTGGGGGGCTCTCTGGGGACCCTGATGCAGAGGGGGGGGCTCTCTGGGGACCCTGATGCAGAGGGGAGGCTCTCTGGGGACCCTGATGTAACTGGGGGGCTCTCTGGGGACCCTGATGTAACTGGGGGGCTCTCTGGGGACCCTGATACAGAGGGGAGGCTCTCTGGGGACCCTGATACAGAGGGGAGGCTCTCTGGGGACCCTGGTGTAACTGGGGGGCTCTCTGGGGACCCTGATGCAGAGGGGAGGCTCTCTGGGGACCCTGATGTAACTGGGGGGCTCTCTGGGGACCCTGATGTAACTGGGGGGCTCTCTGGGGACCCTGATACAGAGGGGAGGCTCTCTGGGGACCCTGATACAGAGGGGGGGCTCTTTGGGGACCCTGGTGTAACTGGGGGGTTCTCTGGGGACCTTGATGCAGAGGGGAGGCTCTCTGGGGACCCTGGTGTAACTGGGGAGGGAAATACCTCAAGAATATAATACCCCATGGGAAGGGAATACCCCATGGGAAAGGAATACCCCAAGAAGATAATACCCCAGGAGAGGGGAATAGCCCAGGAGATGGAAATACCTCAGTGGAGGGAAATACCCCAGAGGAAGTGAATACCCCAGGAAGATAATACCCCAGGAGAGGGGAATACCCTATGGGAAGGGAATACCTCGAAAAGATAATACCCCAGCAGAGGGGAATGGCCCAGAAGATGGAAATACCTCAGGGGAGGGAAATACCCCAGGGGAAGTGACTACCCAAGAAGATAATACCCCAGGAGATGGGAATACCCCATGGGAAGGGAATACCCCAAGAAGATAATACCCCAGGAGAGGGGAATAGCCCAGGAGATGGAAATACCTCAGGGGAGGGAAATACCCCAGGGGAAGGGAATTCCCCCAAAAAGATAATACCCCAGGAGAGGGGAATAGCCCAGAAGATGGAAATACCTCAGGGGAGGGAAATACCCCAGGGGAAGTGAATACCCCAAGAAGATAATACCCCAGGAGAGGGGAATACCCCATGGGAATGGAAAACCCAAAGAAGATAATACCCCAGGAGAGGGGAATAGACCAGGAGATGGAAATACCTCAGGGGAGGGAAATACCCCAGGGGAAGTGAATACCCCAAGAAGATAATACCCCAGGAGAGGGGAATACCCCATGGGAATGGAAAACCCAAAGAAGATAATACCCCAGGAGAGGGGAATAGACCAGGAGATGGAAATACCTCAGGGGAGGGAAATACCCCAGGGGAAGTGAATACCCCAGGAAGATAATACCCCAGGAGAGGGGAATACCCCATGGGAAGCAAAAACTGAGAGAAGATAATACCCCAGGAGAGGGGAATACCCTATGGGAAGGGAATACCCCGAAAAGATATTACCCCAGCAGAGGGGAATAGCCCAGAAGATGGAAATACCTCAGGGGAGGGAAATACCCCAGGGGAAGTGAATACCCCAAGAAGATAATACCCCAGGAGAGGGGAATACCCCATGGGAAGGGAATACCCCAAGAAGATAATACCCCAGGAGAGGGGAATAGCCCAGGAGATGGAAATACCTCAGGGGAGGGAAATACACCAGGGGAAGGGAATTCCCCCGAAAAGATAATACCCCAGGAGAGGGGAATAGCCCAGAAGATGGAAATACCTCAGGGGAGGGAAATACCCCAGGGGAAGTGAATACCCCAGGAAGATAATACCCCAGGAGAGGGGAATACCCCATGGGAAGCAAAAACTGAGAGAAGATAATACCCCAGGAGAGGGGAATACCCTATGGGAAGGGAATACCCCGAAAAGATATTACCCCAGCAGAGGGGAATAGCCCAGAAGATGGAAATACCTCAGGGGAGGGAAATACCCCAGGGGAAGTGAATACCCCAAGAAGATAATACCCCAGGAGAGGGGAATACCCCATGGGAAGGGAATACCCCAAGAAGATAATACCCCAGGAGAGGGGAATAGCCCAGGAGATGGAAATACCTCAGGGGAGGGAAATACACCAGGGGAAGGGAATTCCCCCGAAAAGATAATACCCCAGGAGAGGGGAATAGCCCAGAAGATGGAAATACCTCAGGGGAGGGAAATACCCCATGGGAATGGAAAACCCCAAGAAGATAATACCCCAGGAGAGGGGAATAGCCCAGGAGATGGAAATACCTCAGGGGAGGGAAATACCCCAGGGGAAGTGAATACCCCAGGAAGATAATACCCCAGGAGAGGGGAATACCCCATGAGAAGCAAAAACCCAGAGAAGATAATACCCCAGGAGAGGGGAATACCCTATGGGAAGGGAATACCCACGAAAAGATAATACCTCAGCAGAGGGGAATGGCCCAGAAGATGGAAATATCTCAGGGGAGGGAAATACCCCAGGGGAAGGGAATTCCCCCGAAAAGATAATACCCCAGGAGAGGGGAATAGCCCAGAGGATGGAAATACCTCAGGGGAGGGAAATACCCCAGGGGAAGTGAATACCCCAAGAAGATAATACCCCAGGAGAGGGTAATACCCCAGGGGAAGGGAATACTCTGAGAAGATAATACCCCAGGAGAGGGGAATACTCCATAGGAAGGGTATACCCTGAGAAGATAATACCCCAGGAGAGGTGAATACCCCATGGGAAGGGTATACCCTGAGAAGATAATGCCCCAGGAGAGGTGAATACCTTATGGGAAGGGAATACCCCTAGAAGATAATACCCCAGGAAAGGGGAATAGCCCAGGAGATTGAAATACCCCAGGGGAGGGAAATACCCCAGGGGAAGGGAATACCCCGAGAAGATAATACCCCAGGAGAGGGGAATACCTCAGAGTAGGGGAATACAGGTCACAGAGCACATTAAGGCATTGAACCGGTTACCAATGAGGACCATCTTATCTCCCCGACACACCGTCATCTTTATTTTGGCCCGGTTGGTATTTTTATTCCCAGCACATTGGAGACAAGTCCAAGTCTTTTTGTTGTCACAGTCTGATGTAAATTGCTTTTGCTGGGAGCGTACAGGGCTGGTTACAGATGGGAGGATATATATGCGGTCGGGGAAGTGGCGGTATCAGTTGCACATCTTTCGGAATGTCGGCTGTCTTGCTGTGTGAGCTTATTGTCCGTGGCCATTAGTCTAACAGCCCATGTTGTCTTTGAGATTGTGTTTCCATCCTCCTGTTTTACACGCCTGCGGTTTTAGAGGCGATCCTTCCTCCAATCTATAGCACTTAGTGCAGACAAGCAATACCTTTATCGACAAGAAAAATACACGGCAACGTCACCAACTTTCTCTGACGGATACCATTTTCCAAACTTTACGTAAGTGCCGTTTTTTTTAGAAAGATAAATAAAAAATAAAAAAAACATCACAGTTGAAGAAACAATGGTGAGCGTTCAATAATGTATAACAGACCATGAAGGTGTACAATGGAGGGGACATTAATTTGGTGTGTGTGGGACTCCTGGTACTGATTGGGATGAGCTCAAGGTTCAGACCGAACTTTGGCTCTTCAACGATGGACTTTGTGCACGTTTGGTGGGAGCCTAACATCATGTATAGTAGCAGTACTGCCACCATATATGATGGATTCCTTCCTATCAATGGTTGTAGGGTAGCGGTGGGTGAAGACGGTGGGTGCACAACAAAAAAATTTGTTTATTTTCGTTTCGTTTTTTTCGTTTCCGAAAAAAAATTGGTTTTTTTTTGTTTCGTTTTTTTCGTTTCCATTAATTAGTAACGATTCGTACATTCGTAAGTCGTCGGTGTTCGGATTCGTAATGATTCGTACATTCGTAAGTCGTCGGTGTTCGTATTCGTAACGATTTGTACATTCGTAAGAGTTATTTTTTCGTTGATTCGTTAGTTTAATTTTCGGGCGCATTCGTATTTATTCGTACATTCGTAACATTCGTAGATTCATAATAGGAGCATAATTCATAATTTTATGTAATGTGTATGCTATTATTACATTTTAATAATTTACGAATCGAAAAAAAAAAGTTCCGAATCGAAAAAAAAAAAAGTTCCGAATCGAAAAAAAAAAAAAGTTCCGAATCGAAAAAAAAAGTTACGAATCGAAAAAAAAGTTACGAATGTACAAATTTTTTTGTTCAATAGAGATACGGAAATTGCAAATCGAAAAAAAAAAAAAAATTTACGAATCGAAAAAAAAAAGTTACAAATCGAAAAAAAAAAGTTACGAATCGAAAAAAAAAGTTACGAATGTACGAATTTTTTTGTTCAATAGAGATACGGAAATTGCAAATCGAAAAAAAAAAAAAAAAAAAAAAGTTACGAATCGAAAAAAAAAAGTTACGAATCGAAAAAAAAGTTACGAATGTACAAATTTTTTTGGTCAATAGAGATACGGAAATTACAAATCGAAAAAAAAAATAAAAAAGTTACGAATCGAAAAAAAAAGTTACAAATCGAAAAAAAAAAAGGTACGAATTATTTTGTTCAATCCATTCGAAGCACGTTTAGCAGCACCATTGTAAGGGACACGGAAAATTACCAATTCAACAAAAAAAATAAGTTACGAATGTACAAATTTTTTCGTTCGTTTTCGTTTTTCGGATTTTCTTCATTAGTACATTCGTTGTTTCTAATTATTTTTTTTCGGATTTTCGTTGTTTTTCGGATTCGTTCGATTCGAATGATTCGTTAATCGGATTCGTACGATTCGAACGATTCGTTCATTTGTACGAAAATGAACGAACGAAAATAACGAAAAAAAACGAAACGAATTGCACATGTCTAGTATGCCACCCTGCCAAAAAAACACCCCCCGGTCTGGAGGCCCCCACAACAACTGGGTCAAGGTTCTATGGAAGAGGACCCTTGTCCTCAACAGTATGGGGACAAGATGCTTTGCTAGGGGCTTCCTCCCTGGCAGGGTACCCCCATGTGTAGAGGGTTTGCAGCCAGGCATGGTTCAGGAGGGGGCTACATTTTCATCCCACCCCTTTCTTTACCTGACAGGCTGCATGCTCAGATAATGATCTGGTATAGATTTTTGGGGGAACCTCCCTCTTAACACCTATACCAGACCCTCATCAAGGATAAAGGTCTGGTATGTCATTTAAGTGGGAATCCCATACGTTTTTTTTGTGTGTGGGTTCCCAATTAACGATCCCTCATCTTACCAATGGATGAAACTCTGGTTTCGTTAATTGGTAAGTATTGGGCCGTATTTTTCTGGCCCATTCTGCCATTGTTCTTACATTTACCACTGTGACACATCTTTTTGTCTATTTAGATACATTTTATCCGCATCCACCCCTGATGAGCGAGCAATGATCTCGTGAAACGTGCGTCAGGTTTCCTGATGCGTGCATTTGTATATACTGCATTGTATAACGTTTGTATCAACTTTATTTACTCTCTTCATTATGTGCAAATCCATTGGCTGAGCTAATATGCTATATTATCCATGTATGTACATTAATTTTACTAAACATTTATACTGCTATTGCTCTTGTTACTCAGTGGCTAACTGTGACCACCTCATTTAAAGTCCTAGGGCGACTCTCTTTTTTTGATTATGAATATAGGGATGGAGGTGTACCTTTTATTTTGCTTCTACCTCCATCAATGAGCCTTCTTTCCCCCGACCTCAATAAATGAGCCTTCCCTGCCCACCTCCATCAATGAGCCTTCCCTCCTCATCTCCATCAATGAGCCTTCCCTCCCCACCTCCATCAATGAGCCTTCCCTCCCCACCTCCATCAATGAGCCTTCCCTCCTCATCTCCATCAATGAGCCTTCCCTCCCCACCTCCATCAATGAGCCTTCCCTCCCCCACCTCTATCAATGAGCCTTCCCTCCCCACCTCCATCAATGAGCCTTCCATCCCTACCTCAATCAATGAGCCTTCCCTCCCCACCTCCATCAATGAGCCTTCCCTCCCCACCTCCATCAATGCCCCCCCAACCTCTATCAATGAACCACCCCCCTCACCTCCATCACTGAACCTTCCCCCCTCACCTTCATCAATGAACCTTCGGCCCTCACCTCCATCAATGAGCCTCCCCTCCCCACATCCATCAATGAGCCTTCTCTGCCCACCTCCATCAATGAGCCATCCTTCCCCTACCTCCATTAATGAACCTTCCCTCCCCACCTCCATCAGTGACCTTTCCCTCCTCACCTTCATAAATGAGCCTTCTCTCCCCACCTCTATCAATGAGCCATCCCACCCTCACCTCCATCAATGAGCCTTCCCCTTCCCACCTTCATCAACGAAAGTTCCCTCCCCACCTCTATCAATGAGCCTTCCCTCCCCACCTCCACCAATGAGCCTTCCCTCCCCACCTCCATCAATGAGCCTTCCCTCCCCACCTCAATCAAGGAGCCTTCCCTCCCCACCTCAATCAAGGAGCCTTCCCTCCCCCCACCATCAACGAGCCTTCCCTCCCAACCTCCAAGAATGGGGGTCCCCCCCACCTCCATCAATGAACCTCCCCCCTCACCTCCATCAATGAACCTTCCTCCCCCTCACCTCCATCAATAAACCTTCCCCTCCTCACCTCCATCAATGAACCTCCCCCTCACCTACATAAATGGACCTTCGCTCCCCTACTGTATCAATGAGCCTTCTCTCCCCACCTCCATCAATGAGCCTTCCCTCCCCACATCCATCAATGAGGCTTCCCTCCCCACCTCCATCAATGAGCCATTCCTCCCCACCTCCATCAATGAGCCTTCCCTCCCCACCTCCATCAATGAGGCTTCCCTCCCCACCTCCATCAATGAGCCTTCCCTCCCCACCTCCATCGATGAGCCATCCCTCCCCCGCCTCCATCAATGAGCCTTTCCACCTCCATCAATAAACCTTCCCTCCCCACCACTATCAATGAACTTTCCCTCCCTAGCTCCATCTATGAGCCTTCCCTCCCCACCTCTATCAATGAACTTTCCCTCCTCACCTCCACCAATGAGCCTTCCCTCCCCACCTCAATCAATGAACCTTCCCTCTCCACCTCCATCAATGGGGGCTCCCCCCCTCACCTCCATCAATGAACCTTCCCCCCTCAACTCCATCAATGAACCTCCCCCCCCCTCACCTCCATCATTGAACCACCCCCCCCCCCCCACCTCCATCAATGAACCTTCCCCCCCTCACCTCCATCAATGTGCCTTCGTTCCCCATATGCAACGAGTCTTGGCCGCTCGTGATCACAGATTCTACGATTTTCCTTCCTTGGACCATTTTTGGTCGGTCCTGACCACTACAGACCAGGAACATTCCTCAAGAGCTGCAGTTTTAGAGTTGCTCTGACCCAGGTGCCTGGACATTGCAATTTGATTTTTACGCTTGCCCATTTTTTCTGCTTTCAATACATCAACTTCAGGGACAACATGTTTACTTGCTGTCTAATATATCCCACCCACTTTCAGATGCCATTGTAACAAGATAATCAATGTTATTCACTTTACCTGTCAGTGGTCGGAATATTATGGCTGATCGGTGTATATGGCCATCAACTTACCTGACAATTACCACATTTCACATAAAGACCAGCAGAGGACAGGTCCTTCCCCACAATATATATATATATTTTTTGTATTTATTTCCTGTTCATGTCCCCATAATACACATCCCCGTACAGCACAGTAGGAGCGTGCCGTCTAATATCCACACCGAGCATCGCAGACATTTCTATCTACTCAGCACAAAAAAAACCTAAACGGTTTCATCATCATTTTTGTTGCAAACATTTTTCAAAGACGTGTAGAAAAAAACTCCCGATTATTTAAGCTTTAAACTTTGCTCATCCCTGGGAGGAATGAGGTTCAGGTTGTTCGCTGCCATGTGTTCATGATATTTGGTACACATCCCCATGGGCGTAGCATAAGGGGTTGCAGGGGTCACAATCGCAACCCCGCCCTTAGCTCCAGGGGGGCCCCTGCAGCCTCCCTGTCATATTATCATATCCTCCAGAAAATCCAGCTCTGATCTGCCCTAGGGCCCCACAGCCACGCTCCAGTACTGGGCCTCTACTTTTCCTTCCACAGTCCACACCCCTCTGATCCCATTTGCTGGGGAGTCCACACCCCTCTGATCCCATTGGCTGGGGAGAAGCTGTGAGCCATTTCCTGAATGTAGAGGAGCATGGGGCGAGAACAGCCCAGGATGGGGAAGTGTCTGTGCTGTGTGCTGGCAACATGGAATGGTAACCGAATAGTGGATGTATCTGCACGCACGTTGGAAGAAGTGGGGGGCCCAGGTCAACTTTTGCATCAGGGCCCACAAGCTTCAAGCTACGCCTCTGCACATCCCCCATGGCTTCTTGTGACTTTTGGTTGATAAGATCTTGCTTATTAGCCCTACAAATGGCTGAAATTCAACCACAAGATTCCCCGCCACCACAGTGGTATCACTAGGGTTGGTGTCATCTGGTGCCGTCTCCAGTATAGTCCTCGTACCTAAACAAAAACTACAAAACAACTTACCTAAACTTCCCTCCTAAAACTTTTTTTCCTTAAAATGCCCTCCTAAACTTGGGGTGCGTGTTATACGCCGATAAATATGATAAACAAAAATACAAAACAGAGGATTCTACACACCCTACACATCCTCTGTTTTGTTGTTTTGTATTTTTGTTTATCATATTTATCGGCGTATAATACACCCCAAGTTTAGGAGGGCATTTTAAGGAAAAAAAGTTTTAGGAGGGAAGTTTAGGGAAAAAAAAAAGTTACATTTAAGCGTCATTTGCAGCTTGACCAGCGTCATTTGCAGCTTGCCCAGCGTCATTTGCAGCTTGCCCAGCGTCATTTGCAGCCTGCCCAGCGTCATTTGCAGCTTGCCCAGTGTCATTTGCAGCCTGCCCAGCGTCATTTGCAGCTTGCCCAGCGTCATTTGCAGCTTGCCCAGCGTCATTTGCAGCCTGCCCAGCGTCATTTGCAGCTTGCCCAGTGTCATTTGCAGCTTGCCCAGTGTCATTTGCAGCTTGCCCAGTGTCATTTGTAGCTTGCCCAGCGTCATTTGCAGCTTTGCCCAGCGTCATTTGCAGCTTGCCCAGTGTCATTTGCAGCTTGCCCAGCGTCATTTGCAGCTTGCCCAGCGTCATTTGCAGCTTGCCCAGCGTCATTTGCGGCTTGCCCAGCGTCATTTGCGGCCTGCCCAGCGTCATTTGCAGCTTGCCCAGTGTCATTTGCAGCCTGCCCAGCGTCATTTGCAGCTTGCCCAGCGTCATTTGCAGCTTGCCCAGCGTCATTTGCAGCCTGCCCAGCGTCATTTGCAGCTTGCCCAGCGTCATTTGCAGCTTGCCCAGTGTCATTTGCAGCTTGCCCAGTGTCATTTGAAGCTTGCCCAGCGTCATTTGCAGCTTTGCCCAGCATCATTTGCAGCTTGCCCAGTGTCATTTGCAGCTTGCCCAGCGTCATTTGCAGCTTGCCCAGCGTCATTTGCAGCTTGCCCAGCGTCATTTGCAGCTTGCCCAGTGTCATTTGCAGCTTGCCCAGTGTCATTTGTAGCTTGCCCAGCGTCATTTGCAGCTTGCCCAGCGTCATTTGCAGCCTGCCCAGCGTCATTTGCAGCTTGCCCAGTGTCATTTGCAGCTTGCCCAGTGTCATTTGCAGCTTGCCCAGTGTCATTTGCAGCCTGCCCAGCGTCATTTTCAGCCTGCCCAGCGTCATTTGCAGCTTGCCCAGTGTCATTTGCAGCTTGCCCAGTGTCATTTGCAGCTTGCCCAGTGTCATTTGTAGCTTGCCCAGCGTCATTTGCAGCTTGCCCAGCGTCATTTGCAGCCTGCCCAGCGTCATTTGCAGCTTGCCCAGTGTCATTTGCAGCTTGCCCAGTGTCATTTGCAGCTTGCCCAGTGTCATTTGTAGCTTGCCCAGCGTCATTTGCAGCCTTGCCCAGCGTCATTTGCAGCTTGCCCAGCGTCATTTGCAGCCTTGCCCAGCGTCATTTGCAGCTTGCCCAGTGTCATTTGCAGCCTTGACCAGCGTCCAAAAGACCAAGCCAACTGTTCGGATCCGCTTGCAGTCCCGCCTCCCTGCTGTTTCGGGAGCGAGCGCAGGGAGGCGGGACTACGAGCGGAGCCGAACAGTCGGCTCGGTCTTTTTCGGCGGCGCTTCGGTCTTTTCCGGCGGCGCTTCGGTCTTTTTCGGCGGCGCTTCGGTCTTTTTCGGCGGCGCTTGCTATTTTTCGGCGCCGCACGCTATTTTTGTCACTTTTTTTTGGGGTATCGGCGTATAACACGCACCCACAACTTTCCCCCGATTTTAAGGGGGAAAAAGTGCGTGTTATACGCCGATAAATACGGTATTTTGATTACCCCCCCCCCCCCCCATATATACAGGGTACTACACACAGGAACTAGGTGGGATTCCCATTTTTATTTTATTTTTGACATATAGTCCTAGTACCTGATGGGTAAGTACTCTAGCATAGTCCCAATCACATAGTTACATAGTAGGTGAGGTTGGAAAAAGACACAAGTCCATCAAGTCCAACCTATGTGTGTGATTACATGTCAGTATTACATTGTATATCCCTGTATGTTGCCGTCGTTCAGGTGCTTATCTAATAGTTTCTTGAAACTATCGACGCCCCCCGCTGAGACCACCGCCTGTGGAAGGGAATTCCACATCCTTTCCGCTCTTACAGTAAAGAACCCTCTACGTAGTTTAAGGTTAAACCTCTTTTCTGCTCATTTTAATGAGTGGCCACGTGTCTTGTTAAACTCCCTTCCACACTGATCAGTAAGTACTCCAGTATAGTCCTATCTGTTAAGTACTCCAAAATAAATACTCTAGTATAGTCCCGGTGACTTATTGGTAAGTACTCTGGTATACTCTTGGTAAGTAATCCGGTATCATGCTCCGTCTGTCAGTCCCAGATAGTGCTCTTTGGGTAATATGGGGAGTAGTACCAGGTGGGGGAGAGGATCGGTTCTCACAGAACAGGACGAGGTCTCGGAAAGCAGCGTGGTGTGTCCAGTCCAAGTGGCTGAGTTGGCGGACGATGTACCGCTTCCCTCCAGACCTGGAGTCTCCCCCCCCCCCCAGCCGCTGCACTCCTCCGACACAAAGGGCAGCACAGTGGTATAGTGGGTAGCACTTTCACCTAGCAGCGATAGGGTCGCTGGTTCAAATACGGACCACAACACCATCTGCCTGGAGTTTGCTTGTTCTCCCTGTGCCTGCGTGGGTTTCCTCTGGGTACTCCGGTTTCCTCCCACACTTCAAAGACATGCAGGTTAATCAGATCCTGTCTATTAAATTGGCCCTAGTAGGTGTACGAGTATGGGTTTGTAAGTGCGTTGGGAACGTTCTGGGTAAATGACCACGCTATATCAAGATGCAACTCAACTCAACAATACAGGGGAGGGGGCCACATGTCAGTAGCTGGGCCGGGACGGTGGAGCGGAGAGTATGGGGGTGGAGGCTAATGCTGGGAGAAACCTGGCCAGTGACAGGAGAGTGCAGAGGGGGCGGTGACCCCTAACCGGACCCTGTAAATGATGCAGCCAGTGCCGGTGACACCATTGGGGTCGGGTACCACTTTCTACTTGATGGTGTCACCCCTCTGGTGGGTGTTTCCCGGGTGTGAGCCACACACCCATATCGATGCTACTGCGTCTTTATACACCTCAATGGGGTCAACCACAAAGTTTACAAACTTTGTGTTCATGAAACATTCGTTGTTCATGAAACATTCGTTGTCAGAGCCGATCGGCGGCTCTCCTGACAGGGGGGGTCTGCGCTGATTGTTTATCAGCGCAGCCCCCCTCAGATGCCCACACTGGACCACCAGGGACTCCACTAGGATCACCAGGGAAGTGGGCAACATGTGGATGGCCAGGTATGTACCCCCTGGCCATCCACATGTGCAAATGATGCCCAATCTGTGCCAGTCAGTGCCCACAAATGGGCACTGGCTGGCACCATCAAGTAGCAATCAGTGCCACCCATCACCCAGCAATGCCACCCATCAGTGTTATCAGTGCCACCCATCAGTGTAATCAGTGCCACCCATTAGTGTCCAGCAGTGCCACCTATCAGCGTCCATCCGTGCCCATCAGTGCCCACCTATCAGTGCCCATCAGTGCCCATCCATGCCACCTATCCGTGCCACCCATAAGTACCCATCAGTGCCACCCATAAGTGCCCATCAGTGCCGCCTATGAGTGCCCATCAGTGCCACCTATGAGTGCCCATCAGTGCCACATATGAGTGCCCATCAGTGCCACATACCAGTGCCACCTATCAGTGCCCATCAGTGCCACCTATCAGTGCCCATCAGTGCCGCCTATCAGTGCCCATCATCAGTGGCCATCAGTACCACCTCATTGGTGCCACCTCATCAGTGCCCATCAGTGCCGCCTTATCAGTGCCCGTCAGTGCAGCCATATCAGTGCCCATCATTGAAGAAGAAAACGTACTTATTTACAAAAAATTTAACAGAAACAAAGAAAAACTTGTTTTTTTTTCAAAATTTTTGGTCTTTTTTTATTTGTTGCGCAAAAAATAAAAATCGCAGAGGTGTTCAAATACCACCAAAAGAAATCTCTATTAGTGGCAACAAAATGATAAAAAAATTTGTTTGGGTGCAGTGTTGTATGACCGCGCAATTGTCATTCAAAGTGCGACAGCGCTGAAAGCTGAAAATTGGTCTGGGCGGGAAGGTGTCTAAGTGCCTGGTATTGAAGTGGTTTTAAAGGCAACAATAGGAAAAAAAATGATTTTTTTTAAAATTTAATTTATTGTACAAAATCTTTACATAATAGTAGAAATATATATCATAAAGAACACAATAGGATATAATCTGCAAGTATTCTAAAAACAGTGTTAATGAGAGAATGATACTGTTTGCTTGTGGGTCCCAAGACCTCCAGGTGACTGGTGGTGGTGGACTAAGCGAGTCATCCATTAGACATGTGCAATTCGTTTCTTTTTTTTTTCGTTTTTCGTTAAAATTCGTTATATTCGTTCATTTGTTATCGTACGAATGAGCGAACGATTCGCTAAAAATTTTAACGAATAACGAATGTTCGAATCGAACGAATCCGAAAAACAACAAAAATCCGAAATAACCAAATTAGAAACAACGAAACTACGAAAGAAGAAAATCCGAAAAACGAAAACAGGAACAACGAAAATCAAAATGAACGAAAAAATTTGTACATTTGTAACTTTTTTTTTTTTGTTAAATTGGTAATTTTCCGTGTCACTTACAATGGCGCTGCTTAACGTGCTTCGAATGGATTGAACGAAAAAATTCGTACATTCGTAACTTTTTTTTTCGATTCGTAATTTTACGTGTCTCTTAAAATGTAAATAGCATACACATTACATAAAATTATGAATTATGCTCCGATTACGAATCTACGAAAACAATGTTACGAAAGTACGAATAAATCAATTTTACGAAAGTACGAATGTAACTAAATCTACGAAAATACGAATGCGTCCGAATTCAAAATACAACGAAAATACAAAAATACGAATTTCGAATAAATGAAAATTAGACTAACGGAAAAACGAATCAACGAAAAAATAACTCTTACGAAAATACGAACGAGTCCGAATACGAACACCGATGACTTACGAAAATACGAACGAGTCCGAATACGAACACCGATGACTTACGAAAATATGAACGAGTCCGAATACGAACACCGACGACTTAAGAATTTACGAATCGTTACGAATCAACGGAAACGAACAGAAACTAAACGAAAGTAAACAAATTTTTCTATTGTGCACATGTCTACAAGACAATAGTACCTCTCGCTAGATCTAGCCACCACCGGATAAGTCCCTCTTACTGGACCTAGCAGCCGGTGGGGTATTTAACACAGTCTCTGCCACAGACGTGTGAGTTTAAGCTTTAGCGTTACTGAGAGGTCAAAGTATAATTCCATACGATACCAGAATCTTTCAGCCGAACCGGCGGTATAGTAGGCAATGTGATCCGGGTTGCGTCCTTCAACTAAGTCTCCAGGCTCCTCCAGAGAAGCCAGCCTTGCGCACGGCCTTCTCCTGAAAAAGTCCTCCCCTGGATCCTCCAGTTGCTGGGCCTCTCCCTTCAATTGAGACGGCACTGGACCATCCCTGGATCAATGGGCTCCAAGATCCGCTTGGGCCTATCCTCTCAGTTGCGTCGCCTCGGGCCAGCCAGCCCGAGACACTGGATGCACAGTTCCGCACCCCGGGCCAGGAGGGCCATGGGGCTGGGTCAGGAGGACCACCAGAACCAGACAGACAGAAAATAATCCACCGCCAACATGGCGTCGGTAACTTAACCACTTCAATACCGCGTCATTGTCATATGACGCCCACAACGTGGATCTCCCATCCTGGGTGGGCGTCATATGACGTCCTCGCATTCCGGCCGCCTGGGGGGCGTGCGCCCGCGGCATCGCTCGGGACCCGGTGCGAGTGCCCGGCGGCCGCGATGTCCGCCAGGCACCCGCGATTGCCCGTTAAAACAACGGGACCGTGCGGGACCGTGGAGCTGTGTGTGTAAACAAACAGCTCCACGTCCTGTCAGCGGAGAGGAGACCGATCATGTGATCCCAGTACGGAGGAACACATGATCGGTCTCCTCCCCTTGAGTCCCCTCCCCCCACAGTTAGAATCACTCCTATAGGGACACACATTAACCCCTGCAGCGCCCCCTCTAGTGTTAACCCCTTCCCTGCCAGTCACATTTACACAGTAATCATTGCAATTTTATAGCAACGATCGCTGTGTAAATGTGAATGGTTCCAAAAATGTGTCAAAAGTGTCCAAAGTGTCCGCCGCAATGTCGCAGTCACGAAAAAAAAAAATCGCAGATCGCCGCCATTACTAGTAAAAAAAAAAAATTCAATAAATCTATCCCCTATTTTGTAGACGCTATAACTTTTGCGCAAACCGATCAATATACGCTTATTGCGATTTTTTTTACCAAAAATATGTAGAAGAATACGTATCGGCCTAAACTGAGTAAAAAAATTGTTTTTTTTTTTAAAAATGGGATATTTATTATAGCAAAAAGTAAAAAATATTGTGTTTTTTTTTTTAAAATTGTCGCTCTTCTTTTGTTTATAGCGCAAAAAAAATAAAAACCGCAGGGGCGATCAAATTCCACCAAAAGAAATCTCTATTTGTGGGAAAAAAATGACGTCAATTTTGTTTGGGTGTAACGTCGCACGACCGCGCAATTGTTAGTTAAAGCGACGCAGTGTCGAATCGCAAAAAGTGCTCTGGTAAGGAAGGGTGTTTAAAAGCCCTGTATTGAAGTGGTTAAATACCACCCCCCAGAAGGCACAGCAGGAGAACACTCCCACTGGGCTGGTTCCCAGGAATAAGTGGCATTCTATGCATCCAGCTAGACTGCGTTTCTACTCTTGCCGGCGGTGACAGCGACACCTACGGTCAAGGAGAACCCAGTGCAACCCAGCTGGACTGGTACCGAGACCAGAAATTTGGAGCAATAATCCTGAAGCCCAACTGTGGCTTCAGGCTACTTCATTTGAGAAAAATAATAGCGCCGGCTCGTCAGGAGCCAGCGCTACATATGAAATTGATGATCATTAGCAACCTGCTTGTTATATTTGATCATACGCCTGCCTCTAATCCTACAAGGTCCTTGACATTGTGCCAGTTTACAAAGTGGGCAAGTGTAAGAACTGATGCTGGTTTGGGTTTAACAGGCCCCCTGCACACCGCTCTGGCAGTGAGAGGGTTAATAGTTCATCTGATTGGCTCTGACCTCACGAACCGTCTGATACAGAAATACAGGAAGACGTTATCAATCATTTTGCTGATTTTACAAAACACAGAAGGGAAAATGAAGACGTTTGTTTGCTGAAGATGATCCGCGTTCTGCTGTAAAATCGATTTTGTGGAGAAAAGTGAAAAACTCGCTGTGTGTGCGCTATGAGCCGCCATGTGACGGGTCAGTATGTGACGCTTCACCACCGGCCGTGTTATAATGTGCCACAATACAGGGATTATGTGTCTCCCATTCCTCTGTTTATCCAATAAATGGCCCATAAAAAACTGGTTATTTAATATGACAAATGGCAGCTTATAAATTGTTTCCGAGACGTAGAGATCCGATCACATTTGTTTCTATTCATTCAGACTGCTGACCCAGGCGTTACGAATGGCTGAGGATTAGAGTGTGACCCGCCCTTCTCTGAAATGTGTGGCAATGAATGGTGTAACAATGGCCATAGCAGCCCGCGTGACTGCTGCGGGGCCTGTGGGGTGGAGGGGGCCCGGCAGAGGTTTGGTGAGGTAATTTAAACATAGAAACTCCGTGTGCATGTGAGGATAACACATATCTGTCATTGGAGTATTAAGGATTGCAGAGGTTGCTGGTGACACTAATCCTGGACCCCCTGTGACCCTGAACCTGTTCCCTTGGGACTCAGACCCTGAACCCCCTGTTACACTGACTCTGTACCCCCCCCCCCACCCCCTCGTGACACTGACCCTGTGACCCTGACCCTGTAAGCCCTATGATGCTGATCCTGTACTTAATGTGATCCTCACCTTATGCCCGCTGTGAGACCCCCTCTGAACCTGATCCCGTACCCCCTGTGACACTGACCTTGTACCCCCTGTGACACTGACCTTGTATCCCCTGTGACATTGACCTTGTATCCCCTGTGACATTGACCTTGTATCCCCTGTGACATTGACCTTGTATCCCCTGTGACATTGACCTTGTACCCCCTGTGACACTGACCTTGTATCCCCTGTGAGACTCACCCTGATCCCCCTGTGACACTGACCTTGTACCCCCTGTGACACTGACCCTGATCCCCCTGTGACACTGACCCTGAACCCCCCTGATCCCCCTGTGACACTGACCTTGTACCCCCTGTGACACTGTACCCCCTGTGTACCCCCTGTGACACTGACCTTGTATCCCCTGTGACACTGACCTTTTACCCCCTGTGACACTGACCTTGTACCCCCTGTGAGATTCACCCTGATCCCCCTGTGACACTGACCTTGTACCCCCTGTGACACTGACCCCCCTGTGACACTGACCTTGTACCCCCTGTGACACTGACCTTGTTCCCCCTGTGACACTGACCTTGTACCCCCTGTGGCACTGACATTGTACCCCCTGTGACACTGACCTTGTACCCCCTGTGACACTGACCCCCCCTGTGACACTGACCCTGATCCCACTGTGACACTGACCCTGATCCCCCTGTGACACTGACCTTGTACCCCCTGTAACACTGACCCTGATCCCCCTGTGACACTGATCCTGTACCTCTTGTGTCACTTTCCCTGTACATCCTGTGACACTGAACCTGATCCCACTGTGACACTGACCCCACTGTGACACTGACCCTGATCCCCCTGTGACACTGACCTTGTACCCCCTGTGACACTGACCCTGATCCCACTGTGACACTGACCCTGATCCCCCTGTGACACTGACCCTGATCCCCCTGTGACACTGAACTTGTACCCCCTGTGACACTGACCCTGATCCCACTGTGACACTGACCCTGATCCCCCTGTGACACTGACCCTGATCCCCCTGTGACACTGACCTTGTACCCCCTGTAACACTGACCCTGATCCCCCTGTGACACTGATCCTGTACCTCTTGTGTCACTTTCCCTGTACATCCTGTGAACCTGACCCTATACCCCCTGTGACACTGATGCTGTATCTCTGTGACACTGACCCTGTACATCCTGTGACCCGGACCCTCCCCCCCTCGTGACACTGACCCTGTACCCCCCCCCTCGTGACACTGACCCTGTACACCCTGTGACCCTGACCCTGTACCCCTATGACACTAACTCTGTGACCCTAACCCTGTATCTCATATGACACTAACCCTGTACCCTGTTGGGGACTTGAACCGGACAGCTGGATGACCTCCACCAGGATCCTGGAAGTACAGATTGACCCGCAATCAAAATATAGTTACATAGTAGGTGAGGGTGAAAAAAGACCAACCTATGTGTGTGATTATATGTCAGTATTACATTGTATATCCCTGTATGTTGAGGTTGTTGAGGTTGTTGAGGTGATTATCTAATCTTTTTTTTTTTAAACGATTGATGCCCCCCGCTGAGAGGGAATTCCACATCCTTGCCGCTCTTACAGTAAAGAACCCTCTACGTAGTTTAAGGTTAAACCTCTTTTCTTATAATTTTAGTGAGTGGCCGCGTGTCTTATTAAACTCCATTCCGCAAAAAAGATTTATCCCTATTGTGGGGTCACCAGTCCGGTATTTGTATATTGAAATTATATCCCCTCTCAAGCGTCTCTTCTCTAGAGAGAATAAGTTCAGTGCTCACAACCTTTCCTCATAACTAATATCCTCCAGACCCTTTATTAGCTTTGTTGCCCTTCTTTGTACTCGCTCCATTTCCAGTACATCCTTCCTGAGGACTGGTGCCCAGAACTGGACAGCATACTCCAGGTGCGGCCGGACCAGAGTCTTGAAGAGCGGGAGAATTATCGTTTTATCTCTGGAGTTGATCCCCTTTTTAATGCCAATATTCTGTTTGCTTTGTTAGCAGCAGATTGGCATTGCATGCCATTGCTGAGCCTATCATCTACTAGGACCCCCAGGTCCTTTTCCATCCTAGATCCCCCCAGAGGTTCTCCCCCCAGTCTATAGATTGCATTTATATTTTTGCCACCCAAATGCATTATTTTACATTTTTCTACATTGAACCTTATTTGCCATGTAGTTGCCCTCCCCATTAATTTGTTCAGATCTTCTTGCAAGGTTTCCACATCCTGCAGAGAAGTTATTGCCCTGCTTAGCTTAGTATCGTCCGCAAATACAGAGATTGAATTGTTTCCCCCATCCCCATCCTCCAGGTCATTTATGAACAAATTAAATAGGATTGGTCCCAGCGCAGAACCCTGGGGGACCCCACTACCCACCCCGACCATTCTGAGTACTCCCCATTTATCACCACCTTCTGAACTCGCCCTTGTAGCCAGTTTTTAATCCATGTACTCACCCTATGGTCCATGTCATTGGACCTTATTTTGTATAGTAAACGTTTATGGGGAACTGTGTCAAATACTTTTGCAAAATCCAGATACACCACATCTACGGGCCTTCCTTTATCTAGATACAACACGTCTACGGGCTTTCCTTTATCCAGATACACCATGTCTATGGGCCTTCCTTTATCTAGATGGCAACTCACCTCCTCATAGAAGGTTAGTAGATTGGTTTGGCAAGAACGATTCTTCATGAATCCATGCTGATTACTGCTAATGATACCGTTCTCATTACTAAAATCTTGTATATAGTCCCTTATCATCCCCTCCAAGAGTTTACATACTATTGATGTTAGGCTAACTGGTCTGTAATTCCCAGAAATGTATTTTGGCCCTTATTTAAATATTGGTGCTACATTGGCTTTTCTCCAATCAGCTGGTACCATTCCAGTCAGTAGACTGTCAGTAAAAATTAGGAACAATGGTCTGGCAATTACTTGACTGAGTTCCCTAAGTACCCTCAGATGAAAGCCATCTGGTCCCGGTGATTTATTAATGTTAAGTTTTCCATCTATTTCTAATTCTGTCCTCTGTTAGCCATTGAGGTGCTTCCTGTGATTTGTCATGAGGATAAACACTGCAGTTTTGGTTACTGAAGTGAAATAAATATAGAAAAAAATATAGAAAAAAATATAGAAAAAAATATAGAAAAAAAGCTGCAACTTCCTGCAAGATACACACATCAATCAACAATTTCCAATATCAAAGTCGCGCTATATTTCCATAAAGTGAATCCGTGCTGTGAATTAAAATAATTCAACCTTTCTAAAGTGAATATCATAAATGAAATTAATCAAATTGCACATTGTAAACAGTGCACTTCTATTGATAGTAGATCTTCATTGTGAAAACAACACACAATACACCCGGGAACGGTGATGAGAGAAAAAGGCTGCCTTCCACCTCCCACACTCACTGCCGCTTACCGACTCCTGTTGATCTCTTATTATAGGAGATCTCAAGCGCTTCTGGCTTAATACCCAACCCGGGCCTTTTATGCACGCAGCCAAGGTCCCAGCGTCTTCCCAGGTGATGCGACCCTTACAAGTATGCTTTGCTGGATTTTTCCCATTAAAAATTGATAAAGGCTTCCATAGCGTAAAATCTTTGGGTATTTTATTTAGATAAAATAAAAAGTATTGCACTTACATTTGTTAAAAGCAAATCATGCAGTATAGAACACCGAGCCGGGCGGCTCTCGATTGCAACCCGTGGTTCCGGGACTTCCGTGTATGGCGGTGACGTCAGCACGTCGCTCCTCCCTGCGCATTTCTTCACACCTGACGTCGTCCTGGGACACTTGTTGCATTCTTTGTAAAGTCTGAATGCTGATGATGATCCCTCAGCCTTGTATTTTTTGAAGGCCTTCTCCTTTGCTTTTATATGCATTTTTACAATGGAGTTAAGCCATCCAGGCCTTTTGTTCGTTCTTTTAACAACTTCAGCCCCGGAAGATTTGGCTGCTGAATGACATTTTTTGCGATCCGGCACCGCGCCACTTTAACTGACAATTGCACGGCCGTGCGAAGCTGTACCCAAACAAATTTGACGTCCTTTTTTTCCCACAAATAGAGCTTTCTTTTGGTGGTATTTGATCACCTCTGTGGTCCTTATTTTTTGCGCTATAAACAAAAAAAGAGCAACAATTTTGAAAAAAAAAATGCAATATATTTAACTTTTTGCTATAATAAATATCCCCCAAAAATATATAAAAAAATAATTTAATCCTCAGTATTCTTCTACATATTTTTGGTAAAAAAAAAAATCGCAATAAGTGTATATTGATTGGTTTGCACAAAATTTATAGCATCTACAAAATAGTGGATAGTTTTATGGCATTTTTATTATAAATTTTTTTTTTTTTATTAGTAATGGCGTCGATCTGCATTTTTTATCGTGACTGCGAAATTATGGCGGACACGTCGGACACTTTTGACACTATTTTGGGACCATTATCATCTATACAGTGATCAGTGCTATAAAAATGCACTGATTACTGAGTAAATGACACTGGCAGGGAAGTACTTAATCACTAGGGGGTGATGAAGGGGTTAAGTGTGTCCTGTGAGGGGGCTGGGCTACAAGTGACAAAACAGTGATCACTTCTCCCGATGACAGGGAGCAGTAGATCTCTGTCCTGTCACAAGGCAGAATGGGGAATGCCTTGTTTACATAGGCATCTCCCCGTTCTGCCTCTCCGTGAAAAGATCACGGGCACCCGGCGAACATCGAGTCCGAGGGACCCACGGGCGCGATCACGGGGCACGGTGGCAAATTCAAAGGGATGTACAGGTACGCCCATTTGCGTAGCTGTGCCATTCTGCTGACATAAATGTACATGCGGCAGTCGGCAAACGGTTACATTTATTTCCCAATGGGATGCATTGGCTTATGTCCTTATTTAAAATGCTCTGCAAACCCATCTCTCCTCCATGTTCCCTGTTTCTAATATTTTACCCCAATTTATATCTTCTGGCAAGGTTCGTAGTTTAGGAAAGTTGGCTCTTTTGAAATTCAGTGTCTTTGTGTTCCCCTTGTCAATTGACCTGTGATCGCTGTTACCTAAATTGCCCCATATTTCCACATCCGTGATCAGGTCTGTATTGTTGGTAATCAGTAGATCTAGTAACACCTTGTTTCTAGTTGGTGCGTTTACCATCTGACAATAGTAGTCAGTCCCACAGTGGGGAATGGAGGAAGGTAATATCTTCAGCTGACGGTCCTACTATCCTGGATGGGCAGCGTTGTATCCTCTCGTTCGCCGCTCACTGCTGCTCCGCTGTGGAAGGGGCCGGTGTTCTGCTGAGAAAGTTCCCCCCGGCGGATAAGGACCCCCCTGTACTGCACAGGCGCAGCGCTTGCGCAGTACTAAGCACAACGAAGTCTCCGAAAATAGCCGAAGCTGAACACAGTGAGTCAGCTGCGCTCTGCGTATTTTTATTCTAACTCTATGTCCACTTGGATGGTGGGGCTGGAACCTGGACATAGGTTAGAATGTAGTGCGCAGGCGCCGTGTACAGCTTACTGACTGTGTTCAGCTTCGGGTATTTCGGAGACTCCGTGGTGCTTCATACTGCGCAAGCACTGCGCCTGCGCAGTACAGGGGGGTCCTTATCCGCTGGGGGAACTTACTCGGCAAGACACCGGCTGCGGTGGAGAGGAACTCAGAACGAGGCCTGGAACGCTGGTGGTGTGCAGGACGAGGACGGATGACGTCACTGGCAAGCAACAAGTTTCCCGAGCATGCGTACTGCGAGTGACGCGGCAGTCGCGCTCCTTTATCAAGCTAACTCGCCTTATATGCTGTGCAGAGGGGAGGGGCCAGCACAATGTCCATCGATAGCATGGGGAGTCGTTTATTTTGCTTTTACTTTGTTTTACTTTTAAACATTTTCCAGGATGCATGCACGTGTGTGCACATTTGAGAGTGTGCATGTGTACGCACGTATATGCTCATCCTTAAGAAACCATGATTTATTAGCTAATTGATTGGTTGTTAATAAACAAATTTATTTCTATTTAATTTTATTTTATTAATTTAATATTTGACTTTTAATTTAATATATTTGTTTGGGGCCCCCGACTGACCTTCATAAATTAACTTTTTAAATTCATGAACTATATTGTTGATCACAAGTTATCCCCTTATGTCACCTTTCAGGAATATTGAATATTAAATAATTGACTAATCTTACTGTTTATTAATTAATCATTTAACATTTTTGTTATTAATCAGATTTTATAATATTGATTGGACAATTTTAGATAGATTCAGTGACCTACGATAATTTTTACTACTGCACTTGTACATTATTCTTGATATATAGGCATACCCCTCACCCTTTTTTACCCTCTCTATCCTTGTGATAAAGGGTATACCCTTGAATGGTTGTCAGCCAATCATGAGAGCTGTTGAACCAAGTCTCTGAAATTTCCACAAAATCCAAGTCCTCCTCATACAACAGTATCTCTAGTTCACCCATCCTGTCCGTCAGGCTCCTGGCATTGGTGAACATGCCACATAGTTTAGACCGGCCGCATACTGTCCTCTTATTGGGTGTTCCGAGATTGCAAATAGGACTTGTTACTATACTTACCTTGGATTTATGTGCTTTAGTCAACCTACCACTAATGCCCCCAACACTACCCTCTGGAATATGTTCATAGCTGGCTATCTCTACCTATGGACCCTCCACCCCCTGGTGCCTACTTTAAAAACCCCTCTAACTTTTTGGCCCTCTCCACTCCCAATATACTTGTTTAATATGGGCGATTGCCCTTTGTTTTATACAGAATAAAGGAGGATGGAATACAATACATTTTAGGGTTTGGTTACAGAGAAATAGAATAACAATTCTAGAAAAAGATGTTTACCTCCATATGATGTACAATCTCATAACATTTTCAATTAGAAAGGTACAAGTAAAAGCGTTCCCACAACAATCCAGCCATAATAATCTATAGGCCTAAACATTTCTTAGAAAGTAAACACATTCCAAGTCAAACTCAGATAATGGAATTCTGAGAGGAACATAGAAATATACAGAATAAAGACAGCATAGAAACATCAACAACCCACTGAGACACTGACCTGTACCCACTGAGACACTGACCTGTACCCACTGAGACACTGACCTGTACCCACTGAGACACTGACCTGTACCCACTGAGACACTGACCCTGTACCCACTGAGACACTGACCTGTACTCACTGAGACACTGACCTGTACCCACTGAGACACTGACCCTGTACCCACTGAGACACTGACCCTGTACCCACTGAGACACTGACCTGTACCCACTGAGACACTGACCCTGTACCCACTGAGACACTGACCTGTACCCACTGAGACACTGACCTGTACCCACTGAGACACTGACCTGTACCCACTGAGACACTGACCTGTACCCACTGAGACACTGACCCTTTACCCACTGAGACACTGACCTGTACCCACTGAGACACTGACCTGTACCCACTGAGACACTGACCTGTACCCACTGAGACACTGACCCTGTACCCACTGAGACACTGACCTGTACCCACTGAGACACTGACCCTGTACCCACTGAGACACTGACCTGTACCCACTGAGACACTGACCCTGTACCCACTGAGACACTGACCTGTACCACTGAAACACTGACCTGTACCCACTGAGACACTGACCTGTACCCAATGAGACACTGACCTGTACCCACTGAGACACTGACCCTGTACCCACTGAGACACTGACCTGTACCCACTGAAACACTGACCTGTACCCACTGAGACACTGACCTGTACTCACTGAGACACTGACCTGTACCCACTGAGACACTGACCTGTACCCACTGAGACACTGACCCTGTACCCAATGAGACACTGACCTGTACCCACTGAGACACTGACCCCCGTACCCACTGAGACATTGACATGTACCCACTGAGACACTGACCCTGTACCCACTGAGACACTGACCTGTACCCACTGAGACACTGACCCTGTACCCACTGAGACACTGACCTGTACCCACTGAGACACTGACCCTGTACCCACTGAGACACTGACCTGTACCCACTGAAACACTGACCTGTACCCACTGAGACACTGACCTGTACCCACTGAGACACTGACCCTGTACCCACTGAGACACTGACCTGTACCCACTGAGACACTGACCCTGTACCCACTGAGACACTGACCTGTACCCACTGAGACACTGATCTGTACCCACTGAGACACTGACCTGTACCCACTGAGACACTGACCTGTACCCACTGAGACACTGACCCTGTACCCACTGAGACACTGACCTGTACCCACTGAGACACTGACCCTGTACCCACTGAGACACTGACCTGTACCCACTGAGACACTGATCTGTACCCACTGAGACACTGACCTGTACCCACTGAGACACTGACCTGTACCCACTGAGACACTGACCCTGTACCCACTGAGACACTGACCTGTACCCACTGAGACACTGACCCTGTACCCACTGAGACACTGACCTGTACCCACTGAAACACTGACCTGTACCCACTGAGACACTGACCTGTACTCACTGAGACACTGACCTGTACCCACTGAGACACTGACCCTGTACCCACTGAGACACTGACCTGTACCCACTGAGACACTGACCCTGTACCCAATGAGACACTGACCTGTACCCACTGAGACACTGACCCCCGTACCCACTGAGACATTGACCTGTACCCACTGAGACACTGACCCTGTACCCACTGAGACACTGACCTGTACCCACTGACACACTGACCCTGTACCCACTACACTGACCTGTACCCACTGAGACACTGACCTGTACCCACTGAGACACTGGCCTGTACCCACTGAGTCACTGACCCTGTACCCACTGAGACACTGACCCTGTACCCACTGAGACACTGACATGTAACCACTGAGACACTGACCTGTACCCACTGACACACTGACCTGTACCCACTGACACACTGACCCCGTACCCCTCTTTGACACCGAACTTGTGCCCCCTGACATTACCAAACCAGAAGAGCTGAAGGCCTCTTGAGCCCATCTAGGGAAAGAGAGAGAGAGTCTTGACTGATGGGGCCATGGCCAGGTGTCGGACAAAGGGGCGGATGGTGATGATTGGTGGAAACATGGAGGATGGGATGGGCCTGAGCTTAGGGAATGTGTGCCCCAGGGCATTCTGGGTCTTTCGGAAGAATTGGATGGAAGACCTGCCCACCCTCCCGCCTCTTTTTTCCTATGTTATAGTATGTCACAGCTTGCTGCGGTTTCTTGACCTTGCCAGCATTTAAAGTTGCATTAATGGGCTATGACCCTGATGAAAAAATTGCAAGTAGGCTGTCTGTCCAACACTTATGGTAAGGACAGGCCCCACTTCCCTCCTTTTGGAATTAAGTGCTTACAGTATGACTGTGACTGGCACTGGGTAAACATGTTTACATGATACGTGTTGGAATTTAATAAAGCTGTGGCCTTGCCCTTTCCAACCTAATGGTTGTAAGTGTTTTATTTAATGGGGTAAAAGGGCAAGGGTGGTGGGGGATTTGATCCCATGGTGTTGCATTCATTTGTACCTGGGCCCATTGCGCCTCAGCAGTCATGGCATCAGATGTACAGGAGGAAACCTCAGAATGGTTGTCACCAGTCACAAACCCCCATTGCAGGCTGTGCAGTAAGGAAAATGTGTTCAATTTTAACAAGGACAGACAGGTCCACTTAAAACCCAAAAGTAATCATTTTGTAATTGGTACTTCTCCTCTCCGGCACTGTACCCCACTGACAGTACTGGAACAGGTTTGTCTAGTGCCCAGGGCAAGGATGCAGAACCGCCTCCCCCTCCCCCACTGTTAAAGCATGCTGTAGAATGGGTTTATTGCCTTGTGTCCATTCTCTGATTCCCTGCTCTGCTGTGCCCAGGGCAGCTTCCCCTCCTGCCCCCCCCCGCCCCTCGTTCCAGCCCTGCCTACAGATTCAGCCGCTCTGTGAGCCTCTTCTGGGTCTTTGTGGACCACAGGACGATGCTTTCGGTATTATTGAGGACCACCCCAGTGCCAGAAAAAAGGTGACGAGGGCCCCATGTATCACATGACTGGACAGAAGGCATGAAAAAAAAAGTATGATATGGTATAAAAAGAAAAAATGGGGAGGGGGGGGGCATCCATTGGGCATCCAATTACCTCTCCCCCAATGGCCAATAATATGGAGTTTGTGGCTATAACTAGGGTTGTCCCGATGCCACTTTTTTAAGACCGAGTACAAGTACCGATACTTTTTTTCAAGTACTCGCCGATACCGATTACCGATACTTTTTTTGGCACGCACTGATGGGCGGCACGCACTGATGGGTGGCACGCACTGATGTGCGGCACGCACTGATGGGGGGCGCGCACTGATGGGTGGCGCGCACTGATGGGTGGCGCGCACTGATTGGCACTGATAGGTGGCACGCACTGATGGGCGGCACACACTGATGGGCGGCACGCACTGATGTGCGGCACGCACTGATGGGGGGCACGCACTGATGGGGGGGCACGCACTGATGGGCAGCACGCACTGATGGGGGGCACGCACTGATGGGGGGCACGCACTGATGGGCGGCACGCACTGATGGGGGGCACACATTGATGGGTGGCACTGATTGATGGCTGGCTGCATGGGCACTGGCTGCATGGGCACTTATTTATGGCTGGCAGTGGATTTAGGATTTAGTTTTGCTCTGAAAAAGCCCATCTTGGTACACCTAGCACTCAGCCTCAATAAAGCAGCAGCGGACATCTTGTTACACCCAGCCCTAACTATATGGGCTGGGTGTAACCAGATGTCCGCTGCTGCTTTATTGAGGCTGAGTGCTAGGTGTACCAAGATGGGCTTTTTCAGAGCAAAACTAAATCCTAAATCCACTGCCAGCCATAAATAAGTGCCCATGCAGCCAGTGCCCATGCTGCATGGGCACTTATTTATGGCTGGCAGTGGATTTAGGATTTAGTTTTGCTCTGAAAAAGCCCATCTTGGTACACCTAGCACTCAGCCTCAATAAAGCAGCAGCGGACATCTTGTTACACCCAGCCCTAACTATATGGGCTGGGTGTAACAAGATGTCCGCTGCTGCTTTATTGAGGCTTTATTGAGGCCGAGTGAGTGCAGGGTGAGTGCAGGGTGTACCAAGATGGGCGTCGGGATAATAAACCACGTGGCGTGTAACGGCAACACGGAGCGTCACTTGCATCTAGTTGCACGGGAACACGGAGACACGGAGTACTCACTCTGTACTCTCCGCTCGGCTCTCTGTAGTGTACTGTTCTGCCCTCCGCTACGCCCGCTGACTCCGCCCGCTGACTCCGCCCTCCGCTCGCTGACTCCGCCCTCCGCTCCGCCGCCCGCTGCCGCTGACAAGGTATCGGCTAAGCATCGGGCGCATTTGTGCGAGTACAAGTACTCGCGCAAATGCTCGGTATCGGTCCCGATACCGATACTAGTATCGGTATCGGGACAACCCTAGCTATAACACCTTCCACTCTTCTGGGAAGGCTTTCCACAATATTTTGAAGGGTGCCTCTGGGAATTTGTGCCCATTTGTGAGGTCAGGTACTGATGATGGATAATGCCGCATACACACGGTCGGAATTTTGGCCAGCAAAAGACCAATGAGAGCTTTTGGTTGGAAAATGCGACCGTGTGTATGCTCCATCGGACTTTTGCTGGCCGAATTCCAGCCAGGAAAAGATTGAGAGCATGTTCTCAATTTTTTGGTCGGAAAAAGTTCCAATCGGAAATTTTTGATCGCCTGTAGCAATTCTGACGTGCAAAAATTCCTACGCATGCTCGGAAACAATTTTACGCATGCTCGGAAGCATTGAACTTGATTTTCTCGGCTCATCGTAGTGTTTTACCTCACGGCGTTCTTGACGGTCGAAAGTTCAGCAAACCTTTGTGTGACCGTGTGTATGCAAGCCAAGCTTGAGCGGAATTTCGTCGGAAAAACCATCCAAGATTTCTCCGCCGGAAAATCCGCTCGTGTATACGGGGCATTAGAAGACCTGGTTGCATCTCAGGCCCCCACGTTGGGCACCAAAAAAAAACCACCTGGCTTACAGTCAGCATTCCAATCCATCCCAAATGTGTTCAGTAGGGTTGAGGTCAGGGCTGTGTACAGGACACTCGAGTTCCTCCACACCAAACTGGTCACACCATGTCGTTATAGGGCTAGCTTTGTGCACAGGGGACAGTCATGCTGGAACAGAAAAGGTGTTACCTAACCTTCTTATACATTGGGGCATAAGAAGGTTAGGTACTTACAAAATATACATCAAGTATCAGCTTATAAACTTGTAAACTTTCAGAAACAAGCAAAATGCAGGATAGTTTTCCTCCGGGAATCCAGTAAAATCTGAGTGCGGAGTCCTAATTTATGGCATTGTCTTCTCAGGCTCCCTGTTTACAGGTACGTTGTTTTATAGCCACATAAAATTGAATTAGTGCTAATTACTCCACGTCTTTGTCTTAATGATCTTCATCAGAAGGAGCGAGCGTTGGCCGGGCTCCTCTTTATTCCCGCACTCTATCTTTTTAGGGGTGTTTTTATGCTCCGAATATTTTTCTGTTACAACTCGCTGGCTTCCATTAGCCGATCTTAATATATTTAAAGTGACTCTTCGTGAAAATGTCCAATGGAGCTGAGAACACAAAGTATTCATCCACCCGCTGTGTTTGGTGAAGACGATCTTCATTAACTGTCCTAGTTACCGTACAGTAAGCGGTACGCGGGGAGGACCAGTGTTGGTCATCTTACTTTAAAAAAGTAATTTAGTTAAGTTACAAATTACTTCTCCCAAAAAGTAATTGCGTTAGTAACTCAGTTACTACATTGGAAAAGTAATTAGTTACGCAGCAAAGTAACTAACTTTAAAAAAAAATATTCTATACGTCTAACTAAGGGGCGGGTCTAGTATTACTGTAACCAAGGAGCGCATTTATTATTATTGTTATATATCGTGTAACCAAGGGGCTGCTCTATTATTACTCTAACCAAGGGGCAGATCTGTTATAACGTGTAAGCAAGGGGCGGGTCTATTATTATTATATCGTGTAAGGGGCGGGTCTATTATTATATCGTGTAAGGGGCGGGTCTATTATTATTATATCGTGTAAGGGGCAGATGGCTACAGAAGAGGGCGAATGTTAAATTAATGGGCAGAGCTCGATATATAACAATAATAATAAATGCTCCCCTTGGTTACAGTAATACTAGACCCGCCCCTTACTTACACGATAGACGCCCCTTGCAGAGGAGCACGAGCATCAGGAGCGTGCGGCATCGCCTCGTACAATTACATGTTAACTGCGCCTGCGCGGTGTAGAGTTCACTCAGACCTGTTTAGGTTCGGCAATTTTCGGAAGCTCCGTAGTCCTTCGTACTGCGCAAGCCCTGCGCCTGCGCAGTACAGGGGGTCCTTATCCGGCGGGGGAACTTTTATGGCAGGACACCGGAATTACACTACTGCCATCTAGTGGCGGTAGATGTAATTGGGGTAACTAAGCCAAAGTAATGGGAACTGAGTTACCATGAGGGGAAAAGTAATCAGTTAGATTACTCGTTACCCTCTAAAGTAACTGAGTTAAGTAACTCAGTTTATTTTAACTCAGTTACTTACATCACTGGGGAGGACGATGCAATGCCTGGTGACAATGTACGCTCTTCTTGGCATACAATGTGGATACATCAGTATGTATGCAAGCCTTGGCCCTTACACATACGCTACATCTCCAAACATTTGTGTGGACACCTGATCAACACACCTAGACCAGATTGTGGAAGATCTTATTCCAAAACCATGGCCTTTAATTTGGAGTTCCTCCATAGCCATTAATATGGTGTTCCCCCTCCCATCTTGGCCATTAATATAAAATTCTCCCTAGCACATGGCTGTTAATATGGAGTTGTTCCCCACCCATGGCCATCCATATGGAGTTGCCCCCTACCTATGGCCATTGATAAAGAGTTGACCCCCATGACCATTAATATGAAGTCCTCCCCCAATGGCCAATAATATGGAGTTTCACCACTTTGTGGCTATAACACCTTGCACTTTGGGAGCATGAAATTGTCCAAAATGTCTTGGTATGCTGACACCTTAAAGAGGAAGTAAAGCCTCCTCAAAAAAAAAAAAAAAAAACGGAACCTGCAAGACAAAGGCATATTGAGCTAGTATGCATAGCATACTAGCTAATTATGAATGACTTACCTGAAAACGAAGCCCCCGAAGCGGTCCTCATCCATGACCTTCTCCCGTGCCATCAATCCCGGAGTGACTTCCGGGTCTCGCCGCTCCAGCACTGTCATTCGCTGGATCGACGATGACGTCACTCCCGCGCATGCGCACGAAAGCGGCATATCGCCGTGGACTCGGCATGCGCAGTGCGCCTGCGCGCCGCTGTCTACCGCGCCTGCGCCATAGACAGTGATGCCTGTTTTTTTCTAAATATCTCCTAAACCATGTAGGTTTAGGAGATATTTATTGGACCTACAGGTAAGCCTTAATCTAGGCTTACCTGTAGGCCAAAGTGGTTTGTAAGGGTTTACAACCACTTCAGCCCTGGACCAATTGGCAGCCAAAGGACCAGGCCCCTTTTTGCGATTCGGCACTGCGTCTCTTTAACTGACAATTGCGCGGTCGTGCAGCGTGGCTCCCAAACAAAATTGGCGTCCTTTTTTTCCCACAAATAGAGCTTTCTTTTGGTGGTATTTGATCCCCCCTGCGGTTTTTATTTTTTGCGCTATAAACAAAAATAGAGCGACAATTTTGAAAAAAAATGCAATATTTTTTACTTTTTGCTATAATAAATAGCCCCAAAAAATATATAAAAAAACATTTTTTTTTCTCAGTTTAGGCCGATACGTATTCTTCTACATATTTTTGGTAAAAAAAATCGCAATAAGAGATTATTGATTAGTTTGCGCAAAGGTTATAGCGTTTACAAAATAGGGGATAGTTTTATAGCATTTTTATTAACCACTTCAGCCCCGGACCAATTGACAGCCAAAGGACCAGGCCCCTTTTTGCAATTCGGCACTGCGTCGCTTTAACTAACAATTGCGCGGTCATGCGACGTGGCTCCAAACAAAATTGGCGTCCTTTTTTTCCCACAAATAGAGCTTTTGGTGGTATTTGATCGCCCCTGCGGTTTTTATTTTTTGCGCTATAAACAAAAATAGAGCGACAATTTTGAAAAAAATGCAATATTTTTTACTTTTTGCTATAATAAATATCCCCAAAAAATATATAAAAAAACATTTTTTTCCTCAGTTTAGGCCGATACGTATTCTTCTACATATTTTTGGTAAAAAAAAATCGCAATTAGCGATTATTTAGTTTGCGCAAAAGTTATAGCGTTTACAAAATGGGGGATAGTTTTATAGCATTTTTATTAATATATATTTTTTTTATTAGTAAGGGCGGCGATCAGCGATTTTTATTGTGACTGCGACATTTTGGCGGACACATCGCCCGGGCAGGCAAATTAAAGGGGACGTACAGGTACGTGCTTTTGCCTGCCCGTGCCATTGTGTTGACGTATATCTACATGAGGCGGTCAGGAAGCAGTTAATATTTTTTTTTTTATTAGTAATGGCGGCGATCAGCGATTTTTATTGTGACTGCGACATTTTGGCGGACACATCGGACATTTTTGACACATTTTTGGGACATTTGTCATTTATACAGAAATCAGTGCTATTTAAATAGCACTGATTCCTATGTAAATGACAGTTGTAGTGAAGGGGTTAACCACTAGGGGGCGGGGAGGAGTCAGTGTGACGTGTTGTGTTTTTTTTTACAGTAGGGGGGCGTGGCTGTACGTCTGACGTCATTGATCGGCGTTCCCGATGACAGGGAACCGCCGATCACTGACAGTCAGTGTAGGAAGCGCGGGGAGAGGTTTGTTTACATAGACCTCTCCCCGTTCTTCAGCTCCGTAACCCGATCGCGGGATACCAGCGGCGATCGGGTCCGCTGGTCCCGCGGCCGTGGTCACGGAGCTCCCGACCGGGTCGCGAGTGCGCCGCTGGCGGCGTGCGCGCGCCCCCCGGGCAGGCTAATTAAAGGGGACGTACCCGTACGTGCTTTTGCCTGCCCGTGCCATTCTGTAGACGTATATCTACATGAGGCGGTCGGGAAGCGGTTAAGAGTTCCCTTCACTGGAAATAAGGGGCTAAACCCAACCCCTGAAAAACAACCCCCACACCATAATCCCCCCTCCGCCAAATGATTTGAATCAGTGCACAAAGCAAGGTCCACAAAGACATGGATGAGCGAGTTTGGCGTGGAATGGTCGAACATTCCTATAAAACACCCTCTTTAACCTTGTGGACGGCCTTCCCAGAATAGTTGAAGCTGTTATTGCTGCAAAGGGTGGGCCAACTCAATAGTGAACCCTACGGACTTAGACCATTAAAGTTCATGTACGTGTAAAGGCAGGCGTCCAAATACTTTTGACAATATAGTGTATTTCTTTCTGGGGTCAGGACTGGTCATGGCCCCCCCCAGGGATTGGTACATCTGTCTGACTCCGGTGACTATATCCTTCCCCAGATTCATGGAGGATTCTCTCCTCTGGAGCTGTCATGGCGAGACGTACGGAGACATTAGTACGCCCATAAAAAAATATGAAGTGTTGCAATTACGGGTTATTGGAGCCAATTACCTCTCCGTACCGTCACCCCCACTCCACGAAGGTTCATCTGCAGGGCAGATCCAATCTACACCGGCGCTCTACATCACCGCCATTATCAATGAGCTCTCCGTGTCATCTGTGCCGAGCACCCAGGACTTACTGTGCCGAGCACCGAGGACTTACTGTGCCCAACTTTATTTACAGAGATTCCCCATTCTCATCTACTGTATGAAGGAACACAGAGGAGCCCGGATTTTACATTTTATCCAGTGACAGCCAATCAGATGACAATGCTGACAACTTCATAATCTCTGACCATCTCCTGTAGAATGTCTGCAGTCTCTGACCATCTCCTGTAGAATGTCTGCAGTCTCTGACCATCTCCTGTAGAATGTCTGCAGTCTCTGACCATCTCCTGTAGAATGTCTGCAGTCTCTGACCATCTCCTGTAGAATGTCTGCAGTCTCTGACCATCTCCTGTTCTATGTCTGCAGTCTCTGACCATCTCCTGTTCTATGTCTGCAGTCTCTGATCATCTCCTGTAGAATGTCTGCAGTCTCTGACCATCTCCTGTAGAATGTCTGCAGTCTCTGACCCTCTCCTGTAGAATGTCTGCAGTCTCTGACCATCTCCTGTAGAATGTCTGCAGTCTCTGACCATCTCCTGTAGAATGTCTGCAGTCTCTGACCATCTCCTGTTCTATGTCTGCAGTCTCTGATCATCTCCTGTACTATGTCTGCAGTCTCTGACCATCTCCTGTTCTATGTCTGCAGTCTCTGATCATCTCCTGTAGAATGTCTGCAGTCTCTGACCATCTCCTGTTCTATGTCTGCAGTCTCTGACCATCTCCTGTAGAATGTCTGCAGTCTCTGATCATCTCCTGTAGAATGTCTGCAGTCTCTGATCATCTCCTGTATAATGTCTGCAGTCTCTGACCATCTCCTGTAGAATGTCTGCAGTCTCTGACCATCTCCTGTTCTATGTCTGCAGTCTCTGACCATCTCCTGTTCTATGTCTGCAGTCTCTGATCATCTCCTGTAGAATGTCTGCAGTCTCTGACCATCTCATGTAGAATGTCTGCAGTCTCTGACCATCTCCTGTAGAATGTCTGCAGTCTCTGACCCTCTCCTGTAGAATGTCTGCAGTCTCTGACCATCTCCTGTAGAATGTCTGCAGTCTCTGACCATCTCCTGTTCTATGTCTGCAGTCTCTGATCATCTCCTGTTCTATGTCTGCAGTCTCTGACCATCTCCTGTAGAATGTCTGCAGTCTCTGATCATCTCCTGTAGAATGTCTGCAGTCTCTGACCATCTCCTGTAGAATGTCTGCAGTCTCTGACCATCTCCTGTAGAATGTCTGCAGTCTCTGACCATCTCCTGTAGAATGTCTGCAGTCTCTGACCATCTCCTGTAGAATGTCTGCAGTCTCTGACCATCTCCTGTAGAATGTCTGCAGGCTCTGACCATCTCCTGTAGAATGTCTGCAGGCTCTGATCATCTCCTGTAGAATGTCTGCAGTCTCTGACCACCTCCTGTAGTAATTGTGAATTATGGTCCTAGAATACATACATCGCATGTGTAATTGATGTTTACATACAGGCGCTCGCCCTATGTGGGACTTTTTGGGGGTGCAGGGGAGTGATGGGGGTGCCTAAACATTTTTTTTCCAATTATTTTTAATTTATACACCTTTTTTTTTTACACTCTTTATTTTTATTTTTTTACTTTATTGCTATCACAAGGTGACTAACAAGTTACAAGTTGTGGGAAACTTTGAGAGCCCCATGAATGTGATTGGACAGCTGCAGAGCCCCCCCCCCCCGATCACTTTTATGTGTGAATTATTATTTATGCCCTTCATTGGCTCCTAAATCCAGTACCAAGCTGAGAGCTAGACGTGTGCAGAACCAAAATATTTGTTTTGTTTTGTTTCAGCTCGTTATTTACATAAATTCTTTTCGTTAAATTTGTTTAATTCGTCTTTGGAATTCATTTTGTTTATTCCAATTTGAATCGATTCAAATTTTTCTAATTCCAATCTAAATTAATTCCATTCAAATTCGAATCGAATTCCATTTGCAATTGAATTTATTCTATTCAAAATTAGAATTTTGGATAGTTATATTCTTACTCTTCTGTTCTATTCAAATGTTTTTTTCTATTCTATTCTTTTCACATTTATTCTATTTAAATACATATTTCGGAAGATGGTTATATTTATTTTATTCTAGTGTTTTTTTCTATTCTATTCTATTCTCTTTTATTCTAGTCAATTCTATTCTTTTTTCCTATTCTTTTCTAAGCTATTCTTTTCTATTGTATTCAAATTCAAATCAATTTTATTCCAACTTTGGGAAATGCTTATATTCGTTTATTTTCTATTCTATTCTATTCAAATTTGAATTTATTCTACTTGAAATTTGAATTTCAGAAGATAGTTATATTCTTTCTATTTTATTCTATTATATTCCTTTATTTTCTATTCTGTTTTATATTGTTCTTTTATTTTCTATCCAATTTTTTTATTCTTTTATTTTGTATTCTGTTCTTTTTTGCTCTATTATAGTCTATTCTTTTATTTTCTATTCTATTCTATTCCTTTATTTTCTATTCTATTTTATTCTCTTTGGAAATTTGAATTCGATGCGAAAACGATTCAAATTTGTTTTCGAAAACTATTCGACTTTGGATTTAGTCAGAAATTTCAATTTGTTATTTTTAGTTTCTTTAAATTTGTTGCTATTGTAATTTGCAAATTTGGATACATCCGAATTTCTGAATAATGAAAGATTTGTCCAAATTTCAATTCAGAATGAAACGAACCTCACATGTCTACTTTTTTGTACTCTATTATAGTCTATTCTTTAACCGCTTCCCGACCGGCGCACGCCGATGTACGTTGGCAGAATGGCACGGACAGGCATAAGGGCGTATATATAAGTCCCTTTTTAAATGCCGCCATGCCATCGGGAGCGCGCCGGGAGCGGGCCAGTCGGGACCCCCGTGAGGCTGGTCGTGGGTCCCGCGGACTCGATTGCCGCGGGGGATCGCCTCACGGGAAGGCAGAACGGGAAGATGCGGAAATAAACAGCAACTAGTGACGCCGATCTCTGCTCCCTGTGATTGGAGCAGAGATCAACATTCACTAGCTGACAGCCACGCCCCCCCCCCACAGTAAGAAACACACCCCTAGGCATACTTAACCCCTACACAGCCACCTAGTGGTTAACCCCTTCACTGCCAGTGTCATTTATACAGGAATCAATGCATTTAAATAGCACTGATTGCTGTATAAATGACCATGGTCCCAAAAATGTGTCAAAAATGTCCGATGTGTCCGCCAGAATGTCGCAGTCACAATAAAAATCGCTGATCGCCGCCATTACTAATAAAAAAAAATTATTAATAAAAATGCTATAAAACTATCCCCTATCTTGTAAACACTATAACTTCTGCGCAAACTAATCAATAATCGCTTATTGCGATTTTTTTTTTTTTTTACCAAAAATATGTAGAAGAATACGTATCGGCCTAAACTGAGGAAAAATTTTTTTATAGATTTTTGGGGGATATTTATTATAGCAAAAAATATAGCGTTTTTTTTTTCAAAATTGTCGCTCTTTTTTGTTCATAGCGCAAAAAATAAAAACCGCAGGGGCGATCAAATACCACCAAAAGAAAGCTCTATTTGTGGGAAAAAAAGGACGTCAATTTTGTTTGGAAGCCACGTCGCACGACCACGCAATTGTCAGTTAAATCGACGCAGTGCCGAATCGCAAAAAGGGGCCTGGTTCTTTGGCTGCAAATTGGTCCGGTCTGAAAGTGGTTAATTTTCTATTATATTCTATTCCTTTATTTTCTATTCTATTTTATTCTCTTCGGAAATACGAATTTCATGTGAAAAACGATACAAATTTGCTTTCGAAAACTATTTGAGTTTGGATTTTGTCAGAAATTTTGATTCGTTATTTTGAATTCATTTAAATTTGTTACTATTGTAATTTTGGCAATTTGGATACATCCGAATTTCTGAATAACGAAAGATTTGTTCGAATTTCAATTTGGAACAAAACAAACCTCACATTTCTATTTCCCAGCAGCTGTGAGCTTGATGTTAACCCCTTGTCTGCCATGCCGTTTACAAAGGTATATCTTGGTAGAGGAGGGGTTAACGTGTGTAAAATGAAGAGGCTCCGTCAGGAAAGGGGGTGGGGAGCGAAAACACAATTTTACGTCTTTTCATGAGCAGAATAGTGAAAGCGCAGTCTTCACCAGGAAAGGAGAACCAATGAAGACGTTCCCTTTGTTCCCCCAGAGAAGCGCAGTAACATTGAATAATGCGTTCCCCGGGGGGGGGGGGACACGTTATTGGCTCCCGTATTTCTGGAAGTGGCGGTGACCGGGCCGCGCAGTTCTGTAGGCTCAGCAGTGGCCGGGGTCAGCGCTGATTGCAGAGTAAATCAGGTGACGGATCGAAGACAAGAGAAGTGCTGAAATCTCCCTTTTCATACCGAGCCGACCGCTATGTGTGATTCTTAGCGGGAACCTGGGCTGATTTTTTTTTTTTTTAACACAGCGAAGAATTGTGTTCGGCTGTTATTGCTGTCAATATTTCTTTTAGGACCCCTTCTTCTTATGACAAAGGGATGTGATTGGTCCTATTAGTCCTGCGCTGAGGGCCGCTGATAGGGCAGTACAACTGGTCCTACTGTACTGGGCCCAGGCCTAATTAGCTAAAGGTGGGGGCTGCATTTTTTTTTTTTTTTGGGAGGGGGGGGGGGTATATGCCATGAGATTGTAAAAGACCTGGAAAACTTTTGGTGGCCTGAAAGAGAGTAGTAATGCGGCGCACATAGAGACGCGGTGAACAGTGCGTGTGGCGGAATTATAAGTCTTATGCACAGAATGCAGGAGTCAGAACAATTTAACCTAAAAAATGCAGGGGTGAGATATGTCCTGGGGAGAAGGCTAGTGCTTTGGGAGGGGAGAGAGCAAGAGCTAGCAAGGGGGGGGGTCAGATATGTGCTGAGGGGGCACTTTGGGAAGGGAGAGGGCTAGTGCAAGATAGGGGTGGGGGGTTGGATATGTGCTGGGGGCGTGCTTTGTGATGGGAGAGGGCTAGTGCAAGGGGGAGTTGGATATGTGCTGTGGGGGCTTTGAAAGGGGAAAGGGGTAGTGCAAGGGGGGGTAGGGGCTGTTGGAGATGTGCTGGGGGCACGCTTTGAGAGGGGAGAGGGCTAGTGCAAGATAGGGGTGGGGGGGTTGGATATGTGCTGGTGGGCCCTTTTAAAGGGGAGAGGGGTAGTGCAAGGGGGTAGGGGCTGTTGGATATGGGCTGGGGGCGCGCTTTGTGATGGGAGAGGGCTAGTTCAAAATGGGAGTGGGGGGGTTGGATATGTGCTGGGGGCGTGCTTTGTGATGGGAGAGGGCTAGTGCAAGGGGGAGTTGGATATGTGCTGTGGGGGCTTTGAAAGGGGAGAGGGATAGTTCAAGGGGGGTAGGGGCTGTTGGCGATGTGCTGGGGGCACGCTTTGAGAGGGGAGAGGGCTAGTGCAAGATAGGGATGGGGGGTTGGATATGTGCTGGTGGGCCCTTTTAAAGGAGAGAGGGGTAGTGCAAGGGGGGTAGGGGCTGTTGGATATGGGCTGGGGTCACGCTTTGTGATGGGAGACGGCTAGTGCAAAATGGGAGTGGGGGGGTTGGATATGTGCTGGGGGGGTGCTTTGAGAGGGGAGAGGGCTAGTGAGGGGGGTTGGATATGTGCTGAGGGCACTTTGAGAGGGGAGAGGGCTTGTGTAGGGGGGTTGGATATGTGCTAGGGGGTTGCTTTGAAAGGGGAGAGGGCTAGTGCAGGGGGGTCGGATATGTGCTGGGGGGGGGGGTGCTTTGAGAGGGAAGGGTAGTGCAAGGGGGGTAGGGGCTGCTGGATATGTGCTGGAGGGTGCTTTGTGAGGGAGAGGGCTAGTACAGGGGGGGTTGACATTTCAAATCCAACCCACACACGTCTAGCATACGTTTTCCCCTTGCAAAGTGCCCCCCCCCGCACATATCCTCCTAATCCCTCGATCGCTCCACATATTTTTTAAGTTGTCCTCCTTCGCAGCCACTCTCTCCCCCTCCCTTGTACATCTACAGCATATAAGAAAACCTTTGTACAGACCTCGATCAGCGTCCCTGCTCCCCCTCCTCCTCCTGTGTGTGTATACAGAGCGGAGAAGGAGGAGGAGGGGGGGACAGCTTTGGTCCACTTCTGTTGAAACTGGCTGCCGTCGGGTCTCGAGGAGACACATCAGATGACCGAGCAGACTTGTCACTCTCGGTGCAGTCCGGTGTGAATAATGTGTCCGGGTCTAGGGCAGATAAAAACCCGTACGCATCATTCAAAAACCAGGGGGGAGGGGGCGTCAGGAAGACTGTATGGGGCCCCATAATTTTTTAACAGCAGCCCTGCCTGTACTTCTCCTTCCTTACACCCCCCCCCCAAGAGCCTCAAAGATGACATCCTGCATGCCTTGATCCTTGTGCTGTATTCCATGATCAACTCCTCTGATGGACTCCTACCAGACTATATATACAGATCCTTCTTACCCAAGATGCCCTAAACTAACAGCGGTAGGGCTGACACCTCTATACTATCTAGGGCGGCCTTTTTTCAACCAGGGTGCCTGGAGGTTTCTTGGCAAAATGCCTAAAAATTGCCAAAAATGTGTATACAAGCCGGCGGGTGGATGAAGCCTTCCTTATAGTTACACAAAACTAGACGCGTGCGGTTCGTTTCGGTCCGAATCGAAAATTCGGACAAATTTTTCATCATTCAGAAATTCGGATGTATCAAAATCACCGCATTACAATAGTAGCGAATTTAAACAAATCTGAAATAATGAACCGAAGTTCTGACAAAGTTCGATTCAAATTCTGAAACAAATTCGAATCGAATTTGAAAACAAATTCGAATCGCAATCAAATTCGAAAACATTAGAAATCAATTTTCTAAAAGAGAATACACTAAAATAGAATATCAAATAATAAAGCAATAGAATAAAAATGGAAGAATAGTAAAGAATAGAATAGAATTTAATAGAATAAAATAAAATAGAATATGACCGTCTTCGAATAGAATACATTTGAATTTGAACAGAATAGATTAGAGTAGAATTCAAAACAATGGAATCCAAAATAATAGAAAATAAGAGCATAGCATTGAATAGAAAAACAATAGAATAAAATAAAATATAAAAAATATAATAATCTTCAGAAATTCGAATTTCGAATAGAATGAATTTAAATTATAAAAGATTTGAATAAAAAATAATAGAAAAAAATTATAAAATAAGAGAATAGCATAGAAAATAATTGAAAAACAATTAATATAGAATAGAATAAAATAGAATATAACTATGTAATGTTTTTTCTGTTTTATTTGATTCTATTCTATTGATTTTCTATTCAGTTTTTTTCTCCTTTTTTCTATTCTATTCTAATCTTTTCTATTCAAATTCAAATTCATTCTATTCAAATTTTGGAAGATGTATATATATTTTTTCAATTTCTTTTCTATTTTGTTCTAATTTTTTTAATTGTCAGACAGTCAGTATCGATAACCTAATGCAACAGCTGCATTTAAATGGAAAAAAAATGTGAATTTGAATATCGAATTATACCAATAATTGTTTTCAAAGTCAGATTTTTGAATTTGGTTGAATTTTTACAATTCGAATACAAAACTAAACAAATTCGAAAAAACGAATAAAACAAATTTAACAAATTTAACTAAACTAATTAATTTAAATAACGAATCAAATAAAATGATTTTTTTTTTTTCGTCCTGCACATGTCTACACAAAGCCACAGGTCTTCATTGTGCACCATTATGACCTTCTACCTGCCGACCTCCTCCTTGACCCTCCCTTGCCTCTCTTTATCAGCATTGGGGTCACATTAGCTGAGTGATGGAGAAAAACTGAGGGAGAAGAGAAACATTGGCATACTAGTCAGTACCAGTTTGCAAAAGTGTATTTGCTTTGGTTGAATAAATCACCTCTAACGTTGGGTGTACTACTTGTGTGGATGTTGCTGCATTATGTAAAACTATTAGAATAGTCTTTACATTTTAGAATGCGGTTCCTAAAACTGTCTATGATTTTGGAGGGTGCCTCAAGTCTGTCTATGATTTTGGAGGGTGCCTCAAGTCTGTCTATGATTTTGGAGGGTGCCTCAAGTCTGTCTATGATTTTGGAGGGTGCCTCAAGTCTGTCTATGATTTTGGAGGGTGCCTCAAGTCTGTCTATGATTTTGGAGGGTGCCTCAAGACCTTCTATGATTTTTGGAGGGTGCCTCAAGACCGTCTATAATTTTGGAGGGTGCTTCAAGACTGTCTATGATTCTGGAGGGTGCCTCAAGACTGTCTATGATTTTTGGAGGGTGCCTCAAGACCGTCTATGATTTTGGAGGGTGCTTCAAGACTGTCTATGATTTTGGAGGGTGCCTCAAGACATGGCAATGGGGTGCTGCATTAATGGCAATGGTGGGGCTGCATTCATGGCAATGGTGGGGCCGCATTTATGTCAATGGGGGTTCTGCATTCCTGGCAATGGTGAGGCTGCATTCATGGCAATGGTGAGTCTACATTCATGGGAATGATGAGGCTGCATTCATGGCAATGGTGGGGCTGCATTCATGGCAATGGTGAGTCTGCATTCATGGCAATGGTGAGGCTGCATTCATGGCAATGGTGGGGCTGCATTCATGGCAATGGTGGGGCTGCATTCATGGCAATGGTGGGGCTGCATTTATGGCAATGGTGAGTCTGCATTCATGGCAATGGTGAGTCTGCATTTATGGCAATGGTGAGGCTGCATTCATGGCAATGGTGAGTCTGCATTCATGGCAATGGTGAGTCTGTATTTATGGCAATGCTGAGGCTGCATTCATGGCAATGTTGAGGCTGCATTCGTGGCAATGGGGGGGCTGCATTAATGGCAATGGTGGGGCTGCATTCATGGCAATAGTGGGGCTGCATTCATGACAATGGTGAGGGTGCATTCATGGCAATGATGAGGCTGCATTCATGGCAATGGGGGGAGCTGCATTCATGGCAATGGTGGGCCTGCATTCATGGCAATGGTGGAGCTGCATTCATGGCAATGGTGAGTCGGCATTTATGGCAATGGTGAGGCTGCATTCATGGCAATGGGAGGGCTGCATTCATGGCAACGGTGGGGCTGAATTCATGGCAATGGTGGGGCTGCATTCATGGCAATGGTGAGGGTGCATTCATGGCAATGGTGAGGCTGCATTCATGGCAATGGGGGGGGCTGCATTCATGTCAATGGGGGTGCTGCATTCATGGCAATAGTAAGGCTGCATTCTGCATTCGGGCAGTGGTGAGGCTGAATTTATGTCAGGGGGGGGGGGCTGTATTCATAGTAATGGGGTGCTGCATTCATGGCAATGGGGGTGCTGCATTCATGGCAATGGGGTGCTGCATTAATGGCAATGGGGGTGCTGCATTCATGGCAATGGGGTGCTGCATTAATGGCAATGGTGGGGCTGCATTCATGGCAATGGTGGGGCCGCATTTATATCAATGGGTCTTCTGCATTGCTGGCAATGGTGGGGCTGCATTTATGTCAATGGGGGTGCTGCATTCCTGGCAATGGTGGGGCTGCATTTATGGCAATGGTGAGGCTGCATTCATGGCAGTGGTGGGGCTGCAGATGGGCACTGATTAGGCTGCATTGATGGGCACTGACCCTTATTTTGCTTCACAGTTCTTTACCATTTTTTTTCTAAAACTTTCCTTTTAAAGTGAAGGTTCGTGTTATACGCCGATAAATACGGTATATCCAAATGACACGCCCGAGCTCATCTCTTCACCACACACAGCCACAAAGGCAAGAGAATTCTTGTTGGGCCGTGTATTGGTGCTCGGACGAACACACTAAAGCCCCATACACACGCGCGGATTATCCGAGGACCAGGTCCGTCAGACCATGTCCGTCATGGTTCAAAGAATGTCAGGCAAAATGGTCGGCCCTCAAGGTCGGCCATGAATTGTCACTTCATTTTCCGACAACATTGTAGGATAGGACAGAATCCATCGGCCCTCTTTGAAAAAAGTTTTGGACACCCCTGACCTACACACTACTCTGGGGACCTCTAGTGGCTACCTAGGTACCCCCCTGAAAGGGAACTACGTAAGCTTTCATTCCTAAACTTGTGCTTGAAAATGCTGGTGGTCTGGCTGTCCTGTGGGCCCTCAACTACCCGTCAATGATTTCTGAGTCACTGACCTGCAACAAGCTTGCCAAATCAAGAGCTCCGATATCAGTACCTTGCTGGCTGCATGCTTGTGCTGAGTCCGTGACTTAGGGATCATTTACACTTGATTGGACTTTAACGCACATTACCTCTTCAACGTGCTTTTTTTTATGTGTATTTGTTGCTTCTGCGATGCATTCTTGAAGTTTAAATAAAGCCATTATTTCTTATGGGCAAATTCGCTTTGATATACAAGTGCTTTGAATTACAAGCATGTTTCCGGAACGAATTATGCTCACAATCCAAGGTTTTACTGTATTTCAAAAGCCCCCTATAGGTCATCATCAGTTTAGCCTTACAGAGGAGGTCTCATGCTAGTAATATCGCTTTCACTCCAGCGTACAAAGCGATATGTAACATGTGTATCGCAATTGGTGTTATATGGGGGGGGGGTGGGGGGCCTCAAAATATCTTGGGGAATATTTTATGTGCTTGGGTGTAACTTATATTTTTTACAATTTAAAAAAACGAATTACTTTAAACGGAGCTCTGCCCCCTATCCATCTACACAGGGCGCCAAAACATTTATTCCAATGGGGGGGAGGTTGAAGCATGTGATTAGCGCCTGAGGCTCTAATAGGCTCTTCAAAAAAAGGGTGGGCTCAGGGCGCAGAGCACTGTTTTCCTATTGGCCTATGAGGAGGAGACGTACGGCCGAGGAGACGCATTCTGGGACACAGACGAAACGCATCCTGGGACACGGAGAGACTAAGGGGGGAAGCCGCTGACGCCGCCTGTCAGTACAGGGTGTGTGGAATTGCGACAGGGGGGGGGGTGCAGTGCGGGCTGGAGCGAGAGGGGGTGTCAGGTCCATTTGTCACCCCCCCGACCGATGGAGCACCAGCCGCCAATGGTGACAGCATACCTCCCAAAATTTTGAGATGGGAATGAGGAACACCTACTAGCAAATGTATTTAGGCATAGGACACGTCCCCTTAAAGGAGGATTAACACAAAAAAAAGGTTAATTAAATCCACAACTATCCACTTCTATTCCTTTATATTGGCTTGTAAAATGTACAAATGCAGCAATTTAGAAATTGGATGAAAGATTCAGCTCTGGGAAACACTTTTTGAAAGATGAAAAGTACATTTTATATTCAACTATATAGGATAGACCAGAATGAGGGACAAATGAGGAGGAATGAGGGACAGAGGGACATTGTTCCAAATCAGGGACAGTCCCTCGGAATCCGGGACAGTTGGGAGGTATGGTGACAGGTTCTCTTTAATGAGACATCCGGGGTCTCCTCTGAGCTCCACTGAATGTAATGCAATGCACATCGCTCTGCACTACATTCTTCTCTATCTTCTCTATTCTTCGGCTATGCTGGGTGGGGGGAAATGAATTGGGGACCCGGAAGTGACATTTTACATGTTTCCGGGTCGGCAACATGAAGGGGAGGAGAGCAGATGTGTGTCCAGGGGGGGGGGGGGATGTTCAGATTCTAGGTCCCGAAACCCAACTTGGTTCAAACGTAAGCAATCCCGAGTTTTACCGTATATACTCGAGTATAAGCCGAGTTTTTCAGCACATTTTTTTGTGCTGAAAGTGCCCCCCTCGGCTTATACTCGAGTCAAGCACTTTTCTGCAGCAAAAAAAAAAAAAAATTTCCAACCCGACTTTGGGGCCCCGTATCTCGGGGCCACTTGGGTCTAGGAATCCCAATTTGGTGTGCCAACCCAGTGGACCTAGCACTACAACATATCCAAATATGGGGTTCCTAGCGCTAAGTGGCCCCGAGATACGGGGCCCCAAAGTCGGTTCGGAAAATGTCATTCTCTGCTGCAGAAAAGTGCTTGACATTTTCTGACCCGAATTTGGGGCCCCATATCTCGGGGACACTTAGAGCTAGGAACCCCAAATTTGGCATTCAAACCCAGTTGAACTAGCACTACAACATATCCAAAGATGGGGTTCCTAGCACCAAGTGGCCCCGAGATACAGGGCCCCAAAATCGGTTCATAAAATGTCATTCTCTGCTGCAGAAAAGTGCTTGAGATTTTCTGACCCGAATTTGGGGCCCCATATCTCGGGGACACTTGGTGCTAGGAACCCCAAATTTTGTATTCCAACCCAGTGGAATTAGCACTACAACATATCTAAAGATGGGGTTCCTAGCATTAAGTGACCCTAAGATACAGGGCCCCGAATCGGTCAACTGTGTCCATCTGCATGGGCACAGTGAGGCTGCAAATGGGCATCGTTGACCCTCTTTTCCACTTACAGTAGCTGCGCATTTCTCTCACCCTAGGCTTATACTCGAGTCAATACGTTTTCCCAGTTGTTTGTGGTAAAATTAGGTGCCTCGGCTTATATTCGGGTCGGCCTATACTCGAAGAGGTCATTTTTTTTTCTTCATTTTTCTCCCACTTTCTCACTGCAGTGATGTCCCGTGATCTGCAGCTCAGGAAATTGTTTTAGGGTTCCCCGGGACCCCCATTTTTTCCCCCCAGAGTTCCACCAAAGGTAGAAAGGCTGAGAAAGTCTGATATAAACAACGCCGTTTTTCTGATATTTCATAAGACTCAAAACAAGGGTGGAGTAATCCAGAAGCCCCACTGCGGATGTTGGTGAAGATGGCGGTTCTTCATAAGGTCGTGGTTAGCAGTTTATTCCGGAGGGTTCCGGAGAGACAAGCAGCGGCCCCCGGCTCTCGGGGTGAAGAAGAACACGTCAGACGTGTAGACAGCCGGTGACAGCTCCTCACTGGGAAGGTCGGATCTGCCATTGTCTGGAAGGAAACACACAAATTAGGGAAAAAAAAGAGACCTGGGGCCGTTCACTGGGCGTATGGAGCCGACACGCGCTGCAGAGAGGTGCCGGCACACGCGGCGGTGTATATCACCCAACTTATCCCACATCTGTCACTTCTCTTCTCTGGGAAGTCTTCGTGGTTGTTTCTTGTTTATTCTTCTTTTCTTCTATTAAAGGGAACTACGTAAGCTTTCATTGCTGACATGGTGTTTGAAAATGCTGGTGGCCTGGCTGTCAGGTCGACCCTCAATGACCCGTCAATGATCTCTGACCTACCTGCAACAAGCATGCCAAATCAAGACCTCCGATATTAGTCCTTTGCTGGCTGCATGCTTGTCGTAAGTCCTTGACTTAAGGCTCATTTACACTTGCTAGGACTTTAAAGCGCCTACCGCTTCAACATGCTTTTTTGATGTGTTTTTGATGCTTCAGTGATGCTTTTTAAGCTTTAATGAAGCTTGGCAAATAACCCGATGTGTGTGCTGTTTTTTTTTTTGTTTTTAAACCACTTCAGCCCCGGACCAATTGGCAGCCAAAGGACCAGGCCCCTTTTTGCGATTCGGCACTGCGTCGATTTAACTGACAATTGCGCGGTCGTGCGCCGTGGCTCCCAAACAAAATTGGCGTCCTTTTTTTCCCACAATTAGAGCTTTCTTTTGGTGGTATTTGATCGTCCCTGCGGTTTTTATTTTTTGCACTATAAACAAAAATAGAGCGACAATTTTGAAAAAAAATGCATTATTTTTTACTTTTTGCTATAATAAATATCCCCCAAAAATATATAAAAAAACATTTTTTTTCCTCAGTTTAGGCCGATACGTATTCTTCTACATATTTTGGGTAAAAAAAATCACAATTAGCGATTATTGATTTGTTTGCGCAAAAGTTATAGCGTTTACAAAATAGGGGATAGTTTTATAGCATTTTTATTAATATTTTTTTTTTACTAGTAATGGCGGCGATCAGCGATTTTTATTGTGACTGCGACATTATGGCGGACACATCGGACATTTTTGACACATTTTTGGGACCATTGTCATTTATACAGCAATCAGTGCTATTTAAATGCATTGATTCCTGTATAAATGACAGTTGTAGTGAAAGAGTTAACCACTAGGGGGAGGGGAGGTGTTATGGGCTGTGACGTGTGTGTGTTTTTTTTTTTACATCAGGGGGCGGGGCTGACGTCTGACGTCATTGATCGGCTTTACCGATGACCGGGAACAACCAATCAATGACAGACAGAGTAGGTAGCGCAGGGAGAGGTTTGTTTACACAGACCTCTCCCCGTTCTTCAGCTCTGTGACCCGATCGCGGGACACCAGCGGCGATCGGGTCCGCTGGTCCCGCGGCCGGGGTCACGGAGCTCCCGACTGGGTCACGAGCGCGCCGCTGGCGGCGAGCGCGTGCCCCACGGGCAGGCACTTAAAGGGCCACGTACAGGTACGTGATTTTGCCTGCCCGTGCCATTCTGCTTACGTATATCTGCGTGAGGCGGTCGGGAAGCGGTTAAAGAGTCCCAGTAGAACACCAGCTTGGTAAAACCTCCAGCTCATTAGTACCCTTGTTCAGCAGATCCCTGGCTCAGTAATACCCCCAGCTCTGCTGATCCCCCGCTCAGTAGTACCCCCAGCCCTTCTGATGCCCCACTCAGTAGTACCCCCAGCTCTACTGATCCCCCGCTCCTTAGTAACCTCTAATTCTGCTGATTCCCCAGCTTATTAGTACCTCAGTTCAGCTGATCCCCAGCTCATTAAAAGTACCCTTGTTCAGCAGATCCCTGGCTCAGTAGTACCACCAGCTCTGCTGATCCTCCACACAGTAGTAACCCCAAGCTCTGCTGATCCTCTGGTTCATTGATTCTATTCTGTCTCCAGGCCCTGCTCATCTCCTGCTATACGTCTTTAGTACCCTTGTTCAGCAGATCCCTAGCTCATTAATACCCCCAGCTTTTCTGATCTGCTCATTAACTCTGCTAATCCCCTACTCAGTAGTAACCCCCAGCTCTGCTGATCCCCCCTCAGTAGTACCCCCAGTCCTTCTGATGCCCCACTCAGTAGTACCCCCAGCTTTACTGATCCCCCGCTCCTTAGTAACCTCTAACTCTGCTGATCCCCCAACTTATTAGTACCTCAGTTCAGCTGATCCCCAGCTCACTAGTACCCTTGTTCAGCAGATCCCTGGCTCAGTAGTACCAATAGCTCTACTGATACCCCACTCAGTAGTAACCACAAGCTCTGCTGATCCTCTACACAGTAGTAACCCCAAGCGCTGCTGATCCCCTGGTTCATTGATTCTATTCGCTCTCCAAGCCCTGCTCATCTCCTGCTATACTTCTTTAGTACCCTTGTTCAACAGATCCCTAGCTCAGTAATACCCCCAGCTTTTCTGATCCGCTCATTAGTAACCCCCAGCTCTTCTGATCCCCCACTCAGTAGTATACCCCCAGCCCTTCTGATGCCCCACTCAGTAGTACCCCCAGCTTTACTCATCCCCTGCTCCTTAGTAACCTCTAAGACTGCTGATCCCCCAGCTTATTAGTACCTCAGTTCAGCTGATCCCCAGTTCATTAGTACCCTTGTTCAGCAGATCCCTGGCTCAGTAGTACCACAAGCTCTGCTGATCCCCCACTCAGTAGTAACCACAAGGTCTGCTGATCCTCCACACAGTAGTAACCCCAAGCTCTGCTGATCCTCTGGTTCATTGATTCTCCTCTCTCTCCAGGCCTTGCTCACCTCCATCTCTACTGTTTTAGTACCCTTGTTCAGCAGATCCCTAGCTCAGTAATACCCCCCAGATTTTCTGATCCGCTCATTGGTAACCCCCGACTCTGCTAATCCCCTACTCAGTGGTAACCCCCAGCTCTGCTGATCCCCCACTCAGTAGTATCCCCAGCTCTTCTGATCCCCTGCTCATTAGTAATCCACAACTCTGCTAATCCCCCCATGCTACTCAACACATGCAACATTGGCTAGTTTCTCCTGCTCTGGCCCCCCAGCTCTGCTGATCCTCTGTTGCTCAGTCATCTCTCTCTGGTCCCAGCTCAGCTTGCACTATAGTGTTCCCATGTTGCGCACCACGTGTGCCACCTGATAGTTGCTCCGCTCCAGTCCGGACCCCGCTCACCTTCTTGCTGCTCCACACTGCACACCACATGTGATGTCTGCACCAGACACTCCCAGAATATATACACATGAACCGAAAGTGACTGCTGATGATGTTTTTTTTGTTCAGTAGTTGGCTTCCCAGTGCATCCTGGGATATCTCATACCTGCAATACCTCAGAAACAAAGTGAAGCTAAAGCCTCCCAAATGCTGCAGGGGCTGTTAGCGAGTGTTGTCATAGACTTCTATGGAGGCTTTGGAGATGCTTTAAAGCATCAAGAAAGGGACATGGGGGATAATTTTTGAAGCGAAGCAAACACAACGTGTGACCAGGACTGTAAGGTCACCATTTTATTTAGTGACAGGAGCTTTGGCTCATTTCATATCTATCTGTTTTGGTTGTGCCTCGTTGGGGGGGTACAGAACCCGGAGTTGGGTTTTAAATCATTATTTTAAAATATCTGGAGTTCTCCTTTAACATTGCTTAGCATTTGGTGAGGAGATATGATTCGCCTTCTTGTAGGACGCTCAGTGCAGACGCTATAATCAAAACCTCAAAGTTAGGAAGAAAAAACTTTGGAAAAAAAAACCTCTGTGCTTCTTTATGGGAGTAATAACCGGTAGGAACACAGACGCACTTTTTGCCGCGATGTACTTTAACGGCCTCTATAAAGCTGTCTAGCCCGGAGACGGTCTCTGGATGGCGCCGGAGGCGTGCTGGGCCTTTATTTGGCTCTGTATGGGGAGGAGATGACCGCATGTTTCACATGAAAGGACATCAGTTGGTAATACATCAGTCGTCCCTCCGATAGTCATCTCCCGGTGATTTCCAGCCGGCGTCTAAGAGAACATTTCTATCTCTCCATAGGTGGTAGAGAGGAGCACAATCACCAATAAAACTCAGACGGATGGACAGAAATATCTGCAAAACAAACAAAAAAAAAACCCCAGAAAAACAATCCTGACATCGATGGATCATTTACTGCAGGAAAACTTCACTTTCTGGTAGCCAATGAGGCCACACGAGCCAAATGTAGAGGGAGGAAATGTCTATTATATTGAATCTAAGCCAAGCCAATTACACAGCTAAAGTACATTATCTTCCAAAGAATCTGTAACTCAATCAATCCAGTCCTGTGATCCAGAGAGTTCCTGGACCTTCCTGCAGACTGTACTGTGCTTTACCTAATCATTACCCTTGAACTCTGTGCATTGCTTAATCCTGACCTCTGGCCTATCTGTGTTACTTAATCCTGACCTCTGAACTCTCTGTGTTATTTTATCCTGACCCTTGAACTCCCTGTGTTACTTACCCTTGACCTCTCTATAGTATTTAATCCTGATGCCTGAACTCTCTGTGTTACTTACTCCTGACCTCTGAACTATCCGTGTTACTTAATCCTGACCTCTAAACTCAGTGTTACTTACCTCTGACCTCTGAACTCTGTGTTGCTTACTCCGAGTCCTGACCCTTGGACTCTCTGTGTTACCTAATCCTGACACCTGAACTCTCTGTGTTACTTACCCCCGACCCTAAAACTCTCTGTTTCCTAATCCTGACCTCTGAACTCTGAACTGACTCTGTGTTACTTTCTCCTGACTTCTGAACTCTATGTGTTACTTAATCCTGACCCCTGAATTATATGTGTTACTTACTCCTGACCCCTGAACACTTGGTGTTACTTACTTCTGACCCCTGAACACTTGGTGTTATTTAATCCTGACCCCTGAACTCTATGTGTTACTTACACCTGACCCCTGAACTCTATTGCCGCGTACACACGTTCGGACTTTGTATGACCTAGTCCAGCGGACAATCCGCCGGACTTTCCAGCGGGGCTTCGCCGGACTTTCCAAACGTGTGACTTGCCCACACACGCCCGGACTTCTCCGGCGGACAATCCGCTGGACAATCACTTTTGAAAATGAACGGACTTGCCCACACACGGAGCAGTCCGTTCATTTAGAACGTAACTTTAGGTACGTAGCTAGCGTAGGCAGTAAATGCCGGCGCGCCAGCTCCGTCACCTGGCATGGATTTAAAGGGACTCCCCACGCCGAAAAACGGCGTGGGGGTCCCCCCCAAATCCATCTCCGACCCTTATCCAAGCACGGAGCCCGGCAGGCCAGGAAAGGGGTGGGGACGAGCGAGCGCCCCCCCCCTGAGCCGTACCAGGCCGCGTGCCCTCAACATGGGGGGTGCCCTGGGGAAAGGGGGGCCGTGCGGCCCCCCCACCCCAAAGCACCTTGTCCCCATGTTGATGAGGACAAGGGCCTCTTCCCGACAACCCTGGCCATTGGTTGTCGGGGTCTGCGGGCGGGGGGCTTATCGGAATCTGGGAGCCCCCTTTTATAAGGGGGCCCCCAGATCCCGACCCCCCACCCTATGTGAATGAGTATGGGGTACGATGTACCCCTACCCATTCACCTAAGGTGTAAAATGTAAAGTAAAAAAACACACTTTTGAAAAAATATTTTATTGCACTGCTCCGGGGGTCTTCTTCCGTCTTGGGGGTCTTCTCGCCGGACTCCTCCGCCATTTACCTAGCTCTTTTACTGAGCGGAGAAGTCCGGCTACCTTCTTCGTCGTCGCCGCCGTCGTCTGGGGGTCTCGATCCGCCTTCGGGGGTCTTCCGGGGTCTTCCGGGGTCTCTTCTGTTCTTGCCGCTGTCGTCGCTTTCTGCGCCGCCTTCTTCTTCTTCCACCTTCTTCTTCTTCTTCTTCTTCTTCTTCTTCCGATGTTGACACGTCGCTCTCTCTGGCCGGAATGCCAGAGCCGTGCTGTGCTGGGACTTATATAGGGACATGTCCCTATATAAGTCCCAGCACAGCGCGGCTCTGGCATTCCAGCCAGAGAGAGCGTCGTGTCAACATCGGAAGAAGAACAAGAACAAGAACAAGAAGGCGGAAGAAGAAGAAGGCGGCGCAGAAAGCGACGACAGCGGCAAGAACAGAAGAGACCCCGAAAGACCCCCAAAGGCGGATCGAGACCCCCAGACGACGGCGGCGACGACGAAGAAGGTAGCCGGACTTCCCCGCTCAGTAAAAGAGCTTGGTAAATGGCGGGGGAGTCCGGCGAGAAGACCCCCAAGATGGAAGAAGACCCCCGGAGCAGTGCAATAAAATATTTTTTCAAAAGTGTGTGTGTTTTTTTTTTACTTTACATTTTACACCTTAGGTGAATGGGTAGGGGTACATCGTACCCCCTACTCATTCACATAGGGTGGGGGGCCGGGATCTGGGGGCCGCCTTATAAAAGGGGGCTCCCAGATTCCGATAAGCCCCCCGCCCGCAGACCCCGACAACCAATGGCCAGGGTTGTCGGGAAGAGGCCCTTGTCCTCATCAACATGGGGACAAGGTGCTTTGGGGTGGGGGGGCCGCACGGCCCCCCTTTCCCCAGGGCACCCCCCATGTTGAGGGCACACGGCCTGGTACGGCTCAGGAGGGGGGGGGGCGCTCGCTCGTACCCACCCCTTTCCTGGCCGGCCGGGCTGCGTGCTCGGATAAGGGTCGGAGATGGATTTGGGGGGGACCCGGCGTGGGGATTCCCTTTAAATCCATGCCAGGTGACGGAGCTAGCCCGCCGGCATTTACTGCCTACGCTAGCTACGTACCTGAAGTTACGTTCGAAATGAATGGACTGCTCCGTGTGTGGGCAAGTCCGTTCATTTTCAAAAGTCCCGCGGACTTTGTCCAGCGGATTGTCCGCCGGAGAAGTCCGGGCGTGTGTGGGCAAGTCCACACGCTCGGAAAGTCCGGCGAAGCCAGCTGGAAAGTCCGGCGGATTGTCCGCTGGACTAGGTCCGCCGGGAAAAGTCCGCACGTGTGTACGAGGCATTAGTCTTGCTTAATCATGACCCCTGAACTCTATGTGTTACTTACTCCTGACCCTTGAACTCTATGTGTTACTTACCCCTGACCTCTATGTGTTACTTAATCCTGACCCCTGAACACTTGGCGTTACTTAATCCTGACCCCTATACTCTATGTGTTACTTACTTCTGACCCCTGAACAGTTGGTGTTACTTACTTCTGACCCCTGAACACTTGGGGGCTGATTTACCAAGATGAATGCGCTGCACCGGTTCATACCACAATTGGTGCGCCAGATAAATTATTACTTGAGCGTATGAACCGGCGCACACATAAGTGCAACACATAATATACCGGCGCACCGCGAATAGCGCATGCCGTTATCATTAACAGTCTATTCACACACGGGCAACACGACTTCCAGCGCGACTTACAACACGACTTGGGGCGACTTTACAACACGACTTCCAGCACGACTTGCAACACGACTTGGGTCAACTTACAACATGACTTTAAGTCGCCCCCAGGCCAGGCGACTTTAATTAAAAAAAAAAACGGCATGGGTTCCCCTCCAAGAGCATACTAGGCCCTTCAGGTCTGGTATGGATATTAAGGGGAACCCCACGCCAAGAAAAAAAAAATGGCGTGGGGGTCCCCCTCAAAATCCATACCAGACCCTTAACCGAGCAGGAAAAGAGGGGGGGTGAGAGAGCGCCCCCCCCTCCTGAACCATGCCAGGCCACGTGCCCTCAACATTGGGAGAATGCTTTGGGGTCCCCCCAAAACACCTTGTCCCCATGTTGATGAGGACAAGGGCCTCATCCCCACAACCCTGGGCGTTGGTTGTGGGGGTTATCAGAATCTGGAAGCCCCCTTTAACAAGGGGACCCCCAGATCCCGGCCTCCCCCCTGTGTGAAATGGTAAGTACCCCTACCATTTCACCAAAAAAGTGACAAAAGAGTTAAAAATGACAGGAGACGGTCTTTGACAAGTCCTTTATTAAAGTCTTCTTTCTTCTGGTCTTCTTCCTTCTTCCTTTCTTCATCCTTCGTTTTCTTCATCTTCTTCCTCCATCTTCTTATTCCTCCGATCCGCTTCTTCTTGCTCCGGTGTTCTCGTCCGGCATCTTCCTCCACGGTGTCTCTTCTTCGTTATCGGGCCACTCCGCGCAATGGGATTCTCCCGCTGTTTGACGCTTCTCTTCTTCTTCATCTTCTTCTTCCTCCGATCCGCTTCTTCTTGCTCCGGTTTTCTCGTCCGGCATCTTCCTCCACGGCGTCTCTTCTTCTTTATTGGGTCGCTCCGCGCAATGGGAGGCTCCCGCTGTGTGATGCTTCTCTTCTTCTGACAGGTCTTATATAACGGAGGCCGGGTCCACCCGGTGGCCCCGCCCCCCTCTGATGCATGGAACCGTGCGTCAGAGAACTCTCTCTGATACTTACTTCAGACCGTTGAACTATCTGTGTTACTTCTGTGCCCTGCACTCTGTGCATAACTAAATCCTGACTTCTGAACAGCACAGATTCAGGTTTTATTTACCCATACCCCTTTAAACTCCGCCCACTGATACTGCCCACTGATACTGCAGACTGACCACACCCACAATTTACCACAGTGCATGTAGCATGCCACAATATTCCCCTTCTCATGGTGCCCACGTTTTTTTGTTATTCCTTAAATGTCTACTTTTTATTCCAAAAATCTGTGACCAATTGTTTCTGGGGGCGTGGCTACATGAGGGTGTGGTTTTGTGGTTAAAGGTGGGCATAGCCAATAGGGAGTCCCTGGATTTAATGTTGAAAATCTTATAATGTTACTTTAAAGTGAGCTTATTACTTTGCTCCATGCGGAGGGTATAGAGTTCCCTACTCAGTAAGACTGTAAAAAAAAAAAATTCAGCAACCAATTGAAAAACACCCTTCACCAATCAGATGAATGATGATTGGTTGATTTATTTTTGCTGTGGGCTCCATCGCCTGCCCGCTGTGTACATCTGCCAGGTCCCGGCTGCTCTCTCTCTCTCTCGGTGTGCAGTGATCAAATATTAAAATAGATTTTGTGATAAACCGCGAGGATGAACTTTGAATGGAACAGCGGCAGAATCGCTCATCGCTCCCGACGTGTTTACACCGCAGATTTTTTTCATTAGCATTCGCGGCATTGAAGTGTCAAATTGAAGGCGTGATTTTTATTTCTCCCTTTTGAAGTGCACTGAGTATCACGCCGGGCTCACGATCAAACGCCACTGCGACAACATTGATGGAGTCGTAATGTATCGCACGCCGACTGCTGACATCTCACTCTGCACCTCCCAGCGGGAGAGAACCCACCGCGCAACGTGCCGCCATCATAAACACACCATCCCATTATTATCACTGATTCAGTTATTGGCCAGATCATTTTTCTTTCTTTTCCGATTGGGCAAATTACATTTTCTTTTTTTCAGTTCAATCAGAATTTAATATTTTTATTAATATTTCCTTATTATTTTATTGTATTATTATTATTATTATTATTTCCTTATTATTTTATTGTAGTATTATTATTATTATTATTAATATTATTATTGTTATTCAGGATATGTATATATATATATATATATATATATATATATAACTATATATATACACACAGGGCTTTTTTTCTCAGATAAAAGGTGCTGGAACTCTGACTTTGAGTCTCCGCCCCTACCCACCTCCGAGCACCGTCCCTTCATTCCACCCCTATCCACCTCCGAGCACCGTCCCTTCATTCCACCCCTATCCACCTCCGAGCTGGTCCCTTTGGTTCTACCCCCTTCCCACCTCCGAGCACCGTCCCTTGGTTTCACCCCCTTCCCACCTCCGAGCACCGTCCCTTGGTTCTACCCCCTACCCACCTCTGAGCACCGTCCCTTGGTTTCACCCCCTACCCACCTCCGAGTACCGTCCTTTGGTTCCACCCCCTACCCATCTCGGAGTACCGCCCCTTGGTTCCACCCCCTACCCACCTCCGAGTACCGCCCCTTGGTTCCACCCCCTACCCACCTCCGAGTACCGCCCCTTGGTTCCACCCCCCTACCCACCTCCGAGCACGTCCCTTTGGTTCTACCCCCTACCCAACTCCGAGCACCGTCCCTTGATTCCACCCCCTACCCACCTCCGAGCACGTCCATTTGGTTCCACCCCCTACCTACCTCTGAGCATGTCCCTTGGTTCCACCCCCTACCCACCTCCGAGCACCGTCCCTGGGTTCTACCCCCTACCCACCTCCGAGCACGTCCATTTGGTTCCACCCCCTACCTACCTCTGAGCATGTCCCTTGGTTCCACCCCCTACCCAACTCCGAGCACATCCCTTGGTTCTACCCCCTACCCACCTCTGAGCACCATCCCTTGGTTTCACCCCGTACCCACCTCCGAGTATCGTCCTTTGGTTCCACCCCCTACCCACCTTGGAGTACCGCCCCTTGGTTTCACCCCCTACCCACCTCCGAGTACCATCCTTTGGTTCCACCCCCTACCCACCTAAGAGTACCGCCCTTTGGTTCCACCCCCTACCCACCTCCGAGTACCGTCCCTTGGTTCCACCCCCTACCCACCTCTGAGCACCATCCCTTGGTTCCACCCCCTACCCACCTCCGAGCACGTCCCTTGGTTCCACCCCCTACCTTCTTCTGAGCACCATCCTGTGGTTCCACCCCCTACCCACCTGCTATTGTTATTTTTAATCAAAATAAATCAAGATCAAGATTTTAATATCATAATATATTTTTTGCAAACAATTTGCATTTGAAATACTGCCGCGTAAATACCGTGTGACATTAAAAAAATTGCATAACCCACCATTTTATTCTCTGGGGTCTCTGCTGAAAAAAAAATGTGTGTGTATATATATATATATATATATATATATATATATATATATATATATATATACACACAATGTTTGGGGGTTCTAAATAATCTGCTAGCAAAAAATACAGATTTTATCTGTAAACAAAAAGTGTTATAAAAGGCAAGTGGATATCCAAAATAAAATCTATTTAAATTCCAAAAAAATTATTCTGTTAAAAACCCGATTTGATTCCTTTTCAGTGAAATTCAGAGTCTCGAATACGAGAAAAAAACAATTTCTTATTTCACAATCATGAAAAGCAGGGGGCAGTTTTTTTCCGGCTTCTCTGATTGCTTCTATTTTAGTCGGACCTGAAAAACAAAACGATTAAAAATAACAAAAGTAACAAAAAGTACGCGGCTTGTTTTCCTTCACTTGATGCAATCGATTGGATGGAATTCTTGGATTTCATCATATTTGGATACATTAAAGTGGACCTAGCGTCAGATATACAGAGTCCTTCTGTGTTAGGTGCTCAGTAATGTGTCAGTGTCCCCCTTCCAGGTATTTACCTCTCACAAAGATCACAGAACCCCCCCCCCCCCCAACAATGCCTTCATTTGCATTTTCTCTCCAGAAGGACGGCACCATTCAGGGTCACCATCTACTTTCTGGACTGAGATGCCAGCTAAGGGATGGCACAGTCATGCAAATCCTGGTACCTGTGCAGTTCTTGGCTGTACTCACAAATGTCTGACACAGATCAGCCCCTAATACAGCCTCTCACCTTGTGACTTGTTACAAAGTTACAATGTACAGTCTGATCACTGGGGGAGGGGAGACTGAGGAAATGCTTCCTGCTCCTTCTACAAAGTTACAATGTACAGTCTGATCTCTGGGGGAAGGGAGACTGAGGAAATGCTTCATCCCTCTTCTACAAAGTTACAATGTGCATTCTGATCACTGGGGGAGGGGAGACTGAGGATATTCTTCCTCCGCCTTCTACAAAGTTACAATGTGCAGTCTGATCACTGGGGGAGGGGAGACTGAGGAGATGCTTCCTCCTCATTCTACAAAGTTACAATATATATTCTGATCACTGAGGGAGGGGAGACTGAGGAAATGCCTCCACCCAGTGGCATAGCGTGGGGGGTACGAAGGGGGGCCGTGGCCCCGGGCGCAACATTTTGGGGGACGAAATTCCACGTGTGTGTTACTCCGTCAGAATTCCGATATACTGTGCCCCGGGCTCCGGCCACCGTGTTCAATCTCAAGCTGGGCGGCCAGCGCCCTGAGATTGGGGCGAATGGGGTCATGTGCAGTTGCAGGGCTGGCCTGTCCGCGATCGCGGGTGGCACATGCACAAAGGTTGCTCTTGGAGTCCCGCCTCCGCCTTGATATGACCCGCCTCCGTCTTCTCCTCCTCCGGATCTCTGATCATTTCCCCGTTGTGGTAGGCAGTCTGTCAGTGTGGCAGAGGAGATCGATCATGGATGGAAGACACAAAGCAAATGAGACCCTCATGAGAGTCAAGTCATGTTGCTGGCCTGGGGGGAGGAAGCAACCAACCAGAGAGAGTAAACAAGCATTCAGAGTCACGCCGTGTAGTGGTCAGTATGGGAACACTATAGGTAGGTCAGTGCAGTGTAGTGGGGTAGTGTGGTGTAGTGGGTAGTGCAGTGTAGTAGGTAGTGTGGTGTAGTGGGTAGTGCAGTGTAGTGGGTAGTGCAGTGTAGTGGGTAGTGTGGTGTAGTGGGTAGTGCAGTGTAGTGGGTAGTGTGGTGCAGTGGGTAGTGCAGTGTAGTGGGTAGTGTGGTGTAGTAGGTAGTGCAGTGTAGTGGGTAGTGTGGCACACCTCCCAACTTTCTGAGATGGGAATGAGGGACACCTATAAGCAAAAGTATGTAGGCATAGTGTCAGGGGCGGACTGACAACTCATGGGGCCCCTGGGCAATAAGAGATTATGGGGCCCCTAGACAATCACAGATTATGGGGCCACACAGTATACACACACACAGTATACAATCACACAATATACACATACATGTACACACAGTATACACAGACATGTTTCTATTGGCTGAGAAGGTACTGGAGAGGTGGGGCAGCTATAACCTCGGGAATCAGGTAGGTTAGTGTAGTGGTCAGTGTAGGAATCAGGTAGGTTAGTGTAGTGGTCAGGTACTGTAGGTCCTTGTAGGAATCAGGTAGGTCAGTATAGGCATCAGGTAGGTTAATTTAGTGGTCAGGTAGGTCAGTGTATTAATCAGGTAGGTCAGTGTAGTGGTCAGTGTAGGAACCAGGCTGGTCAGGACTACTGTACTAGTGGATAGACATGGGAACTGTCAAAAAATTGGTTTTGTTTCGTTTCATTCGGTTTCGTATATAAAAAAATTCGTAATTCATAATTGGTATACGAAATTCCGTTCGAATTCCCGCCCCCTCTGACGCACGGGGACGTCATGGGGAATTCCCTATGGCTTTCCCCATGACGTCAGAGGGGGGGTGGGGTCACCAGGTGCCCTCCGTTATAAAAGAGCTGTCAGCCGAAGCGAAGCCTCACACAGCGGGAGCCTCCCATTGCGAGGAGCGGCCCGAGAACAGACGCGGACGCCATGGAAGAAGATGCCGGACGAGAAGGACGAGAAGACCAGAGCAAGAAGAAGCGGATCGGAGGAAGAAGAAGATGGAAGAAGAAGATGGAAGAAGATGCCGGAAGGAGAAGATGAAGAAACCGAAGGATGAAGAAAGGAAGAAGGAAGACCAGAAGAAAGAAGAAAGAAGATTTTAATAAAGGAATTGTCAAAGACCGTCTCCTGTAATTTTTACCATTTTTGACACTTTTTTGGTGAAATGGTAGGGGTACTTTTGTACCCCCTTACCATTTGACACAGGGGGGGGGCGGGATCTGGGGGTCCCCTTGTTAAAGGGGGCTTCCAGATTCCTATAAGCCCCCCGCCCGCAGACCCCCAATACCAATGACCAGGGTTGTGGGGATGAGGCCCTTGTTTAGGGGGACCCCACGCCATTTTTTTTTTTTTTTGGCTGGGGTTCCCCTTGATATCCATAGCAGACCTGAAGGGCCTGCTTATTGAATTTGGGGGGACCCCCACGCTTTTTTTTATCAATGACTTCAATGAATGACTGTTCTCTGTGTTACGGATCCGACAATTCATTCGCCGGCAATAGCCGCAAGTGATTTTAAATAGCTTTTTTTTCCTGCAAAAATGACATTGTGCAGGAACAGTTCTCTATATTAGATATACTGAATCTCGAATCATTCGAATCATTCAAAGCATTCGTTATATCCGCTATTATAATTTCTTTCATATTAGTTGAAATTAGATATTTGGTAGTTGTTGGATTCAAATTGTTCTTTGTGTTACGGGAACCGGCAATTAGCATCCAATCAACTACCAAATATCTAATTTCAACTAATATGAAAGAAATTATAATAGTGGATATAACGAATGATTCGAATGATTCGAGATTCAGTATATCTAATATAGAGAACTGTTCCTGTACATGTCATTTTTGCAGGAAAAAAAAGCTATTTAAAATCACTCGCGGCTATTGCCGGCAAATGAATTGTCGGATCCGTAACACAGAGAACAGTCATTCATTGAAGTCATTGATAAAAAAAGTGTGGTGGTCCCCCCAAATTCAATAACCAGGCCCTTTAGGTCTGGTATGGATATTAAGGGGAACCCCAGCCAAAAAAAAATGGCGTGGGGTCCCCCTAAATATCCATACCAGACCCTTGAGGTCTGGGATGGATTTTAAGGGGAACCCCAGCCAAAAAAAATGGCGTGGGGTCCCCCTCAAAATCCATACCAGACCCTTATCCGAGCACGCAACCTGGCAGGCCGCAGGAAAAGAGGGGGGGGACGGGAGCGGCCCCCCTCCCACCTGAACCGTACCAGGCCACATGCCCTCAACATTGGGAGGGTGCTTTGGGGGTCTGAGACCCCCAAAGCACCTGGTCCCCATGTTGATGAGGACAAGGGCCTCATCCCCACAACCCTGGCCGGTGGTTGTGGGGGTCTGCGGGCGGGGGGCTTATCGGAATCTGAAAGCCCCCTTTAACAAGGTGACCCCCAGATCCCGGCCCCCCCGTGTGAAATGGTAAGGGGGTACAAAAGTACCCCTACCATTTCACCAAAAAAAGGTGACAAAAATGGTAAAAATGACAGGTGACGGTCTTTGACAATTCCTTTGTTAAAATCTTCTTTCTTCTGGTCTTCCTTCTTCATCCTTCGGTTTCTTCATCTTCTCCTTCCGGCATCTTCTTCCATCTTCTTCTTCCATCTTCTTCTTCCTCCGATCTGCTTCTTCTTGCTCTGGTCTTCTCGTCCTTCTCGTCCGGCATCTTCTTCCCTGGCGTCGGCGTCTTTTTGGGCCGCTCCTCGCAATGGGAAGCTCCCGCTGTGTGAGGCTTCGCTCCGGCTGACAGGTCTTTTATAACGGAGGGCACCTGGTGACCCCTCTCCCCCTCTGACGTCATGGGGAAAGCCATAGGGAATAATTGCTGGTTCCCGTAACACAGAGAACAATTCGAATCCAACAACTACCAAATATCTAATTTCAACGAATATGAAAGAAGAAGCGGATCGGAGGAAGAAGATGATGGAAGAAGAAGATGGAAGAAGATGCCGGAAGTAAAAGATGAAGAAACCGAAGGATGAAGAAAGGAAGAAGGAAGACCAGAAGAAAGAAGATTTTAATAAAGGAATTGTCAAAGATTGTCTCCTGTCATTTTTACAATTTTTTACACTTTCTGGTGAAATGGTAGGGGTAAGTACCCCCTTACCATTTCACACAGGGGGGGGGCGGGATCTGGGGGTCCCCTTATTAAAGGGAGCTTCCAGATTCCGATTAGCCCCCCGCCTGCAGACCCCCACAACCACCGGCCAGGGTTGTGGGGATGAGGCCCTTGCTGGGGTTCCCCTTAAAATCCATCCCAGACCTGAAGGGTCTGGGATGGATATTTAGGGGGGACCCCACGCCATTTTTTTTTTTTTGGCCGGGGTCCCCCTTAATATCCATTCCAGATCTGAAGGGCCTGGTTATTGAATTTGGGGGGACCCCTACGCTTTTTTTTTTATATCAATGAATGACTGTTCTCTGTGTTACGGAGCCGACAATTCATTTGCCGGCAATAGCCGCGAGTGATTTTAAATAGCTTTTTTTCCTGCAAAAATTACACTTTGTCATTCGAATCATTCGAATTCATTCGAAATCATTCGTTTTATCCGCTATAATAATTTCTTTCGAATTAGTTGAAATTCGATATTGGTAGTTGGATTTGAATAATTTGTAGCTGAAATTCGTAAACTGAATTTTTCCTGCAAAAATTACACTTTGTCATTCGAATCATTCGTTATATCCGCTATAATAATTTCTTTCATATTAGATGAAATTCGATATTTGGTAGTCGGATTCGAATAAATTCGGCGAGGAAATTCGTAAACGGAATTTCGTATTCCGTACGGAATTCGTATTAGAAAAAATTCGTACTACGGATTCGTAAATTCGTACGAATTTCGAAAGATTCGTACGAATTACGAATTTGTACGAAACTAATCGCACATGTCTACTAGTGGAAGGGGGTGCTAAAAGTCCACAGGTTAGGGGCGCAAATTACTTGCCTTGCCCAGGGCGCTGATAACCCACACTACGCCACTGCCTCCACCTGCCTGCTACAAAGTTACAATGTACAGTCCGATCACTAGGGGAGGGGAGACTGAGGAAATGCTTCCTCCTCCTTCTACAAAGTTACAATGTACAGTCTGATCACTTGGGGAGGGGAGTCGCATAGTCCCATAGTTCATAGTCCTATAGTTCCGTTGTTCCATTGTCCATTGTCCCATAATCCCTGGTCCCTAATCCATAGTCCATAGTCAATACTCCCTAGTCTATAGTCCATAGACCCATAGTCCATAGTTCCTGGTCCATAGTTGCATAGTCCAATAGTCTATTGTCACATAGTCCATTGTCCCATAATCCCTGGTCCCTAATCCATAGTCAATACTCCCCTAGTCTATTCCCCAAAGTCCCTAGTCCATAGTCCCATAGTTCATAGTGCATAGTCCATAGACCCATAGTCCATAGTTCTTGGTCCATAGTCTATAGTGCTTAGTCCCATAGCTCCATAGTACATAGTCCATAGTTCATAGAACTATAGTCCATGGTTCCTGGTCAATAGTCTATAGTGCTTAGTCCCATTGTTTATAGTTCATAGTCCATAGTTCAATGGTTGCATAGTCCCATAGTCCAAAGTTCATAGTCCCATAGTACATAGTAGACATGTGCGATTAGTTTCGTACGAATCCGAATTACGAATTTTTACGAATACGAATTCTGTACGAAATACGAAATTTCGTTTACGAATTTCGGATCCAAATTATCCGAATCCAAACTACCAAATAACTAATTTCAACTAATAGGAAAGAAATTATAGCGGATATAACGAATGATTCGAATGAATGAGAGGATTCAGTATAACGAATATCGACACTCTACGAATAATAACGAATTATCCGAAAATGTATTAACGTTACATAACACAAGTCTATTGTTCACCAATCACTCAGAGGAAGAATGAAATACAATTTTTTTTTATACGGAACGGAACGAAACAAAACAAAACTAATTTTTTGACGGCTCCCATGTCTAATACATAGTACATAGTCCATTGTCGCATAGTCCCAAAGTCCCATAGTTCATAGAACATATTATCATAGTCCATAGTCCCATAGTTTATAGTCCATAGTCTATAGTGCTTAGTCCCATAGTTTATAGCTCATAGTCCCATTGTTGCATAGTCCCATAGTCTAAAGTTCATAGTCCATAGTTCAATAGTTCATAGTACATAGCCCCATAGTTCTAGGTACATAGTCCATTGTCCCATAGTCCATAGTTCATAGTCCATAGTCCCATAGTCCATAGTTCCTGGTCCAGAGTCTATAGTGCTTAGTCCCATAGTCCCATAGTCCATAGTTCATAGTCCATAGTCCCATAGTCCCATAGTCCCTGGCCCATAGTCTATAGTGCTTAGTCCCATAGTTCCATAGTTCATAGTTCATAGTCCATAGTCCCATAGTCTGATAGTCCATAGTCTATAGAGCTTAGTCTCATAGTTCCATACTCCATACTCCATAGTTCATAGTCCATAGTCCCATAGTCCCATAGTCCATAGTTCATAGTCCATAGTCCCATAGTCCCTGGCCCATAGTCTATAGTGCTTAGTCCCATAGTTCCATAGTACATAGTCCCATAGTCCATAGTTCCTGGTCCATAGTCTATAGTGCTTAGTCCCATAGTTCCATACTCCATAGTTCATAGTCCTTAGTCCCATAGTCCCATAGTCCATAGTTTCTGGTCTATAGTGCTTAGTCCCATAGTTCCATAGTACATAGTCCATAGTCCCATAGTCCATAGTTCCTGGTCCATAGTCTATAGTGCTTAGTCCCATAGTTCCATACTCCATACTCCATAGTTCATAGTCCATAGTCCCCATTGCTAGTCCCCATTGTCCTATAGTCCCTGGCCCATAGTCTATAGTGCTTAGTCCCATAGTTCCATAGTACATAGTCCATAGTCCCATAGTCCATAGTTCGTGGTCCATAGTCTATAGTGCTTAGTCCCATAGTACATAGTCCATAGTCCATAGTCCCATAGTCTATAGTGCTTAGTCCCATAGTCCCATAGTCCCATAGTCCATAGTTCCTGGTCCATAGTCTATAGAGCTTAGTCCCATAGTTCCATAGTCCATAGTTCATAGTCCATAGTCCATAGTCCCATAGTCCCATAGTCCATAGTTCCTGGTCCATAGTCTATAGTGCTTAGCAGTGGCGGCTGGTGCTCAAAATTTTTTGGGGGGCGCAAACAAACAGCCTCAAACAGCCATCAAACGCTGCCACTGTGCCCCAAGTGCTGCACTGTGCCCCAAGTGCTGCCACTGTGCCCCTCAAGTGCTGCCATTGTGCCCTCAAGTGCTGCCATTGTGCCCTCAAGTGCTGCCACTGTGCCCCTCAAGTGCTGCCATTGTGCCCCTCAAGTGCTGCCATTGTGCCCCTCAAGTGCTGCCAATGTGCCCCTCAAGTGCTGCCATTGTGCCCCTGCAAGTGCTGCCATTGTGCCTCAAGTGCTGCCACTGTGCCCCTCAAGTGCTGCCACTGTGCCCCTCAAGTGCTGCCACTGTGCCCCCTCCTGCCCTCTGCACTTACCTTGTCTCGGTGTGCAGCGCGCAGTGTCCCCTCATCTTCCCCTCATCTTCCGATATCTTCTCCCGCCCTCCTATCTTCTGCTATGATTGGACGCCTAGCGTCCAATCACAGCGCCTGTGACTTCAGCCAATCAGGTGACAGGTAACAAACCCGGCAACCTGATTGGCTGAGAGGCGGGTCTGTGTTAGGGAAGCGATGTATTCGCTTCTCTAACACAATACTGTGTAATCAGCGAACGCACAGCAGTGCGCCCGCTGTTTGCACTTATGGAAGCCTATTAGAGCCCACCGCTCTAATCAGGTTGCCTATTAGAGCTTACAGCTCTAATAGGGCGCTTCCAAAATCATCCCCCCCGCTGTAATTCAGATGCCCGGCGCCCGACAAGGGGCCGGACACCTGAATAGGGGGCGGCAGCGGTGACAATAGATAGATTCATGCAATGCATGAATCTATCTATTGGTGATAGAGCGGTGCAGGAGAGGGGGGGGGGGGGGGCGGCGCTCCTGCACCCTCTATGCACGCACCGCCACTGGTGCTTAGTCCCATAGTCCCATAGTACATAGTCTATAGTACATAGTTCAGGGGAGGCTGAGAGCCGTAGAAGAGACTTTTCTGAGATAAGAATACAGACCGGAATATCATTTTTTTATGCAGTAGTTTAGTGTCACTTTAATCGGTGTAATTGGAAGGATTAGACGTTTTAGGTTCGTGTTTTTTCTCCTTATCGGATGACAGGAATAGAGAGCGTTCTGTATGTTTATAGAAGAGGAGCGGAATATTTTATTTTATCCGGGAAGTTTCTTGTGTCAGAATTTCTTCCAGAGGCGGGAGCGCCGAGCGCAGTAATTGATGGAGACGGATGACTCAGGCCGGTTACTTTATCTGGGAAAATCCCTCTGTTCTGAAGAACCCTCCATATGGCGCGGCGCGGCTCCGAGAAGAAGAGTAAAGTGGGCTTTCCGGAGATCTTCTCTCTACAATTGGCTCTCCGATACTTCACAACATACTGGAGGGCTTTATCTCAGCCCAAAACAACCTTCCTCTCCTTTTATTACAATGACTTTGTGTGTCGGAGACAAGAAAGGTCCATTGTCCTCGGAAGGAGCCGAGGACTCGGAGCTCTCGGATCAAGAGATATTATGGGCTTTATTTATTTCCTTTCCTAGAAATCTGATTAATTCGCCGTTCTCAGGGCATTTAAATTTGATTTGAATCAGAGATGAACCAGTAATGAAAAATGCTTTCCACCAAAACCCCCCCTCCAACCATGGCAAAGATTTCCACCCCGCAGACCAGGATTTAAAGTGATACTAAACACACACTGTTTATGTAGTTACATAGTTACAAAAGTCAGTACACCCCTAAGTGTAAATGTCCAAATTGGGCCTAAAGTGTCAATATTTTGTGTGGCCGCCATTATTTTTCCAGCACTGCCTTAACCCTCTTGGGCATGGAAGTCACCAGAGCTTCACAGGTTGTCACTGGAGTCCTCTTCCCCTCCTCCATGATGACATCGCGGAGCTGGTGGATGTTGGAGACTTTGCGCTCCTCCACCTTCCGTTTGAGGATGTCCCACAGATGATCAATAGGGTTTAGGTCTGGAGACATGCTTGGCCAGTCCATCACCTTTACCCTCAACTTCTTTAGCAAGGCAGTGGTGGTCTTGGAGGTGTGTTTGGGGTGGTTATCATGTTGGAATACTGCCCTGCGGTCCAGTCTCTGAAGGGAGGGGATCATGCTCTGCTTCAGTATGTCACAGTACATGTTGGCATTCATGGTTCCCTCGATGATCTGTAGCTCCCCAGTGCCGGCAGCACTCATGCAGCCCCAGACCATGACACTCCCCCCACCATGACACTCCCACCACCATGACACTCCCCCCACCATGACACTCCACCATCATGCTTGACTGTAGACAAGACACATGTGTCTTTGTCCTCCTCACCTGGTTGCCCCCACACACGCTTGTCACCATCTGACACCAAATAAGTTTATCTTGGTCTCATCAGACCACAGGACATGTCCTTAGTCTGCTTGTCTTCAGCAAACTGTTTGCAGGCTTTCTTGTGCATCATCTTTAGAAGAGGCTTCCTTCTGGGACGACAGCCATGCAGACCAATTTGATGCAGTGTGTGGCGTATGGTCTGAGCACTGACAGGCTGACCCCCCCACCCCTACAACCTCTGCAGCAATGCTGGCAGCACTCATACGTCTATTTCCCAAAGACAACCTCTGGATATGACGCTGAGCACGTGACCTCAACTTCTTTGGTGGACCATGGTGAGGCCTGTTCTGAGTGGAACCTGTCCTGTTATACCGCTGTATGGTCTTGGCCACCGTGCTGCAGCTCAGTTTCAGGGTCTTGGCAATCTTCTTATAGCCTCGACCATCTTTATGTAGAGCAACAATTCCTTTTTTTTCAGATCCTCAGAGAGTTCTTTGCCATGAGGTGCCATGTTGAACTTCCAGTGACCAGTATGAGAGAGTGAGAGCGATAACACCAAATTTAACACACCTGCTCCCCATTCACACCTGAGACCTTGTAACACTAACGAGTCACATGACACCAGGGAGGGGAAAATGGCTAATTGGGCCCAATTTGTAGATTTTCACTTAGGGGTGTACTGACTTTTGTTGCCAGCGGTTTAGACATTAATGGCTGTGTGTTGAGTTATTTTGAGGGGACGGCAAATTTACACTGTTATACAAGCTGTACACTCACTACTTTACATTGTAGACAAGTGTCATTTCTTCAGTGTTGTCACATGAAAAGAGAGAAGAAAAGATTTACAAAAATGTGACTGAGGGGTGTACTTACTTTTGTGAGATACTCTAGTTAGTCTGGTCGAAAAAAGACACAAGTCCATCTAGTTCAACCAATAAAAGGTTTAATGTACATTCCCCCTTCTATTTCTATATGTGGATAATGGCGCTGTAATTATTTTAATAAAAAAAAATAATAATAATAATACATCTAAGAACCCTTTTCCTAATAGATATCCAGCTGTCACATGACCCAGCTCTCTCCCAGCATGTTTGCAGGGAAACATAAGCAGGAGGAGCTTCTAGTCCTCTGCTGCTGGTCACATGTTAAAAAACAAAAAACAGCCTTTAGAATACAGAGTAAAAATAAATATTTAATATCAATAAATTGTTTTCAATTGCCATACAAATATATATTTGAAATGTAATCTTTATTATTTTTTGGCAATGACATGGTGTGGGGGCGGACTCCTCCCAGTCACAAGCTGTGCCATGCCCGTGTCTTAGAATAAGAGGGAGGTGAAGCCTCCATCTATCTACATGTAATATGACGCCCCCTATTGTGTTTAGTGGGCGTGGAGGAGGAGGGAGGGAGTGGGCTGTCATTTACCACTGTGTATACTCCCCCATGTGTGGCTCTAAAGTCACATGGGCTGCTCAGATGTGCTCAGCATAGAAACTCACTGAGAACTGAGCATGTGCAGAGCTGCCAACACGGCTCTGCAAAATCTCTAGCTGAATTGGGGACATGGACAGAAGGGGGATGATAGAGAGCAAAAGGATGAACCAGGTTTTTTTGCAGAATACAGAAAAGGAATCTCATAGTGACTGAGTGAGTATGATAAGCATGGAAGACACCATTTATTGAGAGTTTCTTTTATGATTTGGGTTTAGTGACACTTTAAGGGTTTTCTTTAACCACTTCAGCCCCGGACCAATTTGTAGCCAAAGGACCAGGCCCCTTTTTGCGATTCGGCACTGCGTCGCTTTTTTTTTTTACTGCGTCGCTTTAACTGACAATCGCGCGGTCGTGCGACGTGGCTCCCAACCAAAATTGGCGTCCTTTTTTCTCCACAAATAGAGATTTCTTTTGGTGGTATTTGATCGCCCTGCGGTTTTTATTTTTTGCGCTATAAACATAAATAGAGCGACAATTTTGAAAAAAAAGCAATATTTTTTACTTTTTGCTATAATAAATATCCCCAAAATATATATAAAAAAAACATATTTTTTTTTCCTCAGTTTAGGCGATACGTATTCTTCTACATATTTTTGGTAAAAAAAATCACAATTTGCGATTATTGATTGGTTTGCGCAAAAGTTATAGCGTTTACAAAATAGGGGATAGTTTTATAGCATTTTTATTAATATTTTTTTTTTACTAGTAATGGCGGCGATCGGCGATTTTTTTATTGTGACTGCGACATTATGGCGGACACATCGGACATTTTTGACACATTTTTGGGACCATTGTCATTTATACAGCAATCAATGCTATTTAAATGCACTGATTCCTGTATAAATGACACATGCAGTGAAAGAGTTAACCACTAGGGGGAGGGGTTATGGGCTGTGACGTGTGTGTTTTTTTTAACATTAGGGGGCGGGGCTGATGTCTGACGTCATTGATCGGCTTTCCCGATGACAGGGAACATCCGATCAATGACAGTCAGAGTAGGAAGCGCGGGGAGAGGTTTGTTTACACAGACCTCTCCCCGTTCTTCAGCTCTGTGACCCGATCGCGGGACACCAGCGGCGATCGGGTCCGCTGGTCCCGCGGCCGTGGTCACGGAGCTCCTGACCGGGTGCGCGCGCCCCCACGGCTAGGCAATTAAAGGGCCACGTACCTGTACGTGGTTTTGCCTAGCCGTGCCATTCTGCCGACGTATCTGTGCAGGAGGCGGTCGGGAAGCGGTTAACAAATGTTTTTTTTTGTGAAAACTGAAGAGATTATGGAAGGTCAATTAAAGCATGTACGTATCTGGAGAGCTACTGACCCCATCCTCCACCCTACTGACAGTGGTAGTGGAGGGGCCCCGGGTCAACTTTTGCATCAGGGCCCACAAGCTTCAAACTAGACCCCTCGCGTCTCAGAAATGTTATCAAAATGAATTAGAATTAGTGGGGATGTCCGTGGAGTCCAGAGGGCTTTAAATGACTCCTCAGGGTTAGGGAAGCTCCTTTCAACTAACAACCATACCTGGCCGCATGCCCTCAACATGGGGGGTGGAGGCTTTGTGCCCTACCACCCCAAAGCACCTTGCCCCCATGTTGATGAGGACAAGGGTCTCCTCCCGACAACCCTGGCCGGTGGTTGTTGGGGTCTGCGGGCGGTGGGGCTTATCGCAATCTGGAAGCCCCCATTAAAGTGGGGGGCCCCCCATACCCCCCCCCCCATGTGAATGGGTATCGGGTACATCATACCCCTACCCATTCACCAAAAAAATGGTGAAATGTTAACAAACTACAAGAGCCGGTTTTTTGACAAGTCCTTTATTAAATAAGGAAGCCCAGAGTTGTCATCTCCCGGTGCCGTCTTCTTCTTCTTGTGCTGTCTTCTCCCATGGAGCTGTCTTCTTCCTCGCCGCCACCATCTTCTTCTTCCTCGCCACCACCGTCTTGTTCTGTTAACATTTCACATTTTTTTTTGGTGAATGGGTAGGGGTAATATGTACCCGATACCCATTCACATCAGGGGGGCCGGGATCTAGCGCCCCCCTTGCTAATGGGGGCTTCCAGATTCCAATAAGCCCCACGCCTGCAGACCCCCCACAACCACCGGCCAGGGTTGTCGAGAAAAGGCCCTTGACCTCATCAACATGGGGGCAAGGTGCTTTGGAGAGGGGGCGCAGAACACCCCTGTCCCAAAGCACCCACCCCCCATGTTGAGGGCATGCGGCCTGGTATGGTTCAGGAGGGGCGTGCGCTCGCTCGTCCCCTCCCTTTCCTGACCTACTGGGCAGCATCCTCGGATAAGGGTCTGGTGTGGATTTTGGGGGGACCCCACATCATTTTCTTTTAAAATTTGGGCGTGGGGGGCTCGAAATCCACACTACACCTGTAGGGCCTGGTATAGGCCTGGGCAGGAACCCTACGCCATTTTTTTTCTCACAATTTTCTTTTTGCTGCAATTTTTTATATTCAGCTTTCAGTGGGGAAGCCCGCTGACAGCTGATGACTCATCAGTTGTTAAGGATGCAGCGGCGGGCATTCTGGCCCCCTCCCTAGCAACCACCTATATACAGTGGGTTTACAGTGCGTTTAACTATTTTCCGACCAGCCGCCGCCGTTATACGGTGGCAGGCTGGCCCCCCTGCGCGAATCACTGTAGCTGTATGACGGCTGCTTAAAGGGCTATAGGGAGCCCGCGGCGCAACGCCGATGCGCGTGGCCAAGGGCCGTGATGTCCACCGGCCACCCGCGATCCATCCTCAGAGAGCCACAACGGGGATCTGTCAATATAAACAGACAGGCTCCCGTTCTGACAGGTGAGTAGAGAGAGATCTGCTGTTCCTGGTGATCAGGAACAGCGATCTCTCTCTACTCCCAGTCAGTCACCTCCCCCCACAGTTAGAAACACCTCCCTACTTAACCCCTTGATCGCCCCCTTGTGTTAACCCCTTCCCTGCCAGTGACATTTATACAGTAATCAGTGGCTATTTTTAGCTCTGATCGCTGTATAAGTGTCCCTGGTCCCAAAAAAAGTGTCAAAAGTGTCCGATCTGTCTGCGGCAATCCCACTAAAAATCGCAGATCGCCGCTATTACTAGTAAAAAAAAAATGATTATAATAAAAAATGCCATAAATATATCCCCATTTTGTAGACGTTATAACTTTTGTGCAAACCATCAATATACGCTTATTGTGTTTTTTTTTTTCCACCAAAAAATATGTAGAAGAATACGTATCGGCCTAAACCGATGAAGAAATTTGTTTTTGTTTTTTTATATTTTTTTGGGGATATTTATTATAGCAAAAAGTAAAAAACATTGTTTTTTTTTAAATTGTAATTTTTATTTTGTTTAAAGCGCAAAAAATAAAAACCGTAGAGGTGATCAAATACTACCAAAAGAAAACTCTATTTGTGGGGAAAAAAGGACGTAAATTTGGTTTGGGTACAGCATCGCGCAATTGTGAGTTAAAGCGACGAAGCGCCGTATCTCAAAAAATAGCCTGGTCATTACTAGTAAAAAAAAAAAAAAAAAATAATAATAAAAATACCATAAATATATACCTACTTTGTAGACGTTATAACTTTTTCGCAAACCAGTCAATATACGCTTATTGCGATTTTTTTCACCAAAAATATGTAGAAGAATGCCTAAACTGATGAACAAATTTGAATTTTTTTTAAAATTATTTTTGGGATATTTATTATAGCAAAAAGTAAAAAAATTTTTTTTTGTTTATAGTGCAAAAACTAAAAACCACAGAGGCGATCATTTTTTAGTAAAAAAAAATAAAAATGAATAATAATAATAAAAATACCATAAATATATCCCTATTTTGTAGATGTTATAACTTTTTCGCAAACCAGTCAATGTACGCTTATTGCGATTTTTTTTCTTCCACCAAAAATATGTAGAAGAATGCCTAAACTGATGAAGAAATTCGTTTTTTTTTTTTTTATTATTATTTTTTGGGATATTTATTATAGCAAAAAGTAAAAAATATTTTATTTATTTCAAAATTGTCGCTCTTTTTTTGTTTATAGCGCAAAAAATAAAAACCGCAGAGGTGATCAAATACTACCAAAAGAAAGCTCTATTTGTGGGGAAAAAGGGACATCAATTTTGTTTGGGCACAGCGTCGCACGACCATGCAATTGTCAGTTAAAGTGACGAAGCGCCGTATCTCAAAAAATGGCCTGGTCATTACTAGTAAAAAAAAAAAAAATAATAATAAAAATACCATAAATATATCCCTATTTTGTAGTCTTTTTTTGTTTATAGCACATAAAATAAAAACCGCAGAGGTGATCAAATACTACCAAAAGAAAGCTCTATTGTGGGGAAAAAAAGGAAGTCAATTTTGTTTGGGTACAGCATCGCGCGACTGCGCAATTGTGAGTTAAAGTGACGAAGCGCCGTATCTCAAAAAATGGCCTGGTCATTACTAGTAAAAAAAAAAAAAATAATAATAATAAAAATACCATAAATATATCCCTATTTTGTAGATGTTATAACTTTTTCGCAAACCAGTCAATGTACGCTTATTGCGATTTTTTTTTTTCACCAAAAATATGTAGAAGAATGCCTAAACTGATGAAGAAAATTTTTATTTATTTTTTTGGATATTTATTATAGCAAAAAGTAAAAAATATATACCCGGTATATTTTTTTTTCAAAATTGTCACTCTTTTTTAGTTAATAGCGTTTAAAAAAATTAAAACCGCAGAGGTGTTCAAATACCACCAAAAGAAAGTCTATTTGTGGGGAAAAAAGGACCTCAATTTTGTTTGGGTACAGCGTCGTGCGACTGCGCAATTGTCAGTTAAATCGTCGCAGCGCCGTATCTCAAAAAATGGCCTGGTTATTACTAGTAAAACATAATAATAATAATAATATCCCGGAAAAAAATAAAAATAAAAATAATAATTTTAATAAAAATACCATAAATATATCCCTATTTTGTAGTCTTTTTTTGTTTATAGCGCAAAAAATAAAAACCGCAGAAGTGATCAAATACTACCAAAAGAAAGCTCTATTTGTGGGGAAAAAAAGGAAGTCAATTTTGTTTGGGTACAGCATCGCGTGACCGCGCAATTGTGAGTTAAAGTGACGAAGCGCCGTATCTCAAAAAATGACCTGGTCATTACTAGTAAAAAAAAAAAATAATAATAAAAAATACCATAAATATATCCCTATTTTGTAGATGTTATAACTTTTTCGCAAACCAGTCAATGTACGCTTATTGCGATTTTTTTTCTTCACCAAAAATATGTAGAAGAATGTCTAAACTGATGAAGACATTTTTATTTAATTTTTTTGGGATATTTATTATAGCAAAAAGTTAAAAATATATTATTTTTTTTTCAAAATTGTCACTCTCTTTTAGTTTATAGCGTTTAAAAAAATAAAAACCGCAGAGGTGATCAAATACTACCAAAAGAAAGCTCTATTTGTGGGGAAAAAAAGGACGTCAATTTTGTTTGGTTACAGCGCCGCGCGACCGCGCAATTGTCAGTTAAAGCGTCTCGGCACGTATCTCAAAAAATAGCCCGGTCATTACTAGTAAAAAAAAATAAAATAATAATAATAATAAAAATACCATAAATATATCCCTATTTTTGAGTCTTTTTTTGTTTTTTAGCGCAAAAAAATAAAAACCTCAGAGGTGATCAAATACTACCAAAAGAAAGCTCTATTTGTGGGGAAAAAAGGACGTCAATTTTGTTTGGGTGCAATGTCGCACGACCGCGCAATTGTCAGTTAAACCGACGTATCTCAAAAAATGGCCTGGTCAGGAGGTGGGTAAATCCTTTCGGGGCTGAAGTGGTTAAAGAGAAAAAATTTTTTAAATGCAAAATGCCTGAAAACTGCATGCAAAAACACATAAAAAAACGCAAAACGCACTGCAAAACATGCCCGAAAAACACATCAAGCGCAGCGGCATAGATGTGAACGTAGACGTAAGAAATACCTCTGCCTTGCGTTTTAGGCACCGTTTGCTTTAAGAGACCCCCGGAAATTCATGGACTCTTTCTTCTCTTTGCTGTTATTTAACAAAACAAGCACATCGCCGTGCTCCGGGTTCAGTTGCTTTGTTCTACTCTGTGCGGGTTTATTATTCATACTAAGTGCATTGAGCTCGGTATTAAGGATATCTTAGCTGCAAGCACCAATATTTTTTCTCAGTTGCTCTATAAATCTCTCGACTTCAAATAATCTCCCTTTGAATGTTCATTATGCATCGTTGTGCGCAGCCTTCCAATGCAAATCTTCCCATAAACCCATTCCCCGATAACCTATACTTTTTATTTCTTTGTTTTCAAAGGGAATGAAAAGTAATCCAGAGCGTAAACAAGCGATAAAACGAAGGTGTGCTAATACAATACCAATGCATTCGAAGGCCAAAAAAAGCCGTGCAGACATCAAACTCACAATGATTATTTTTTTTTTAGGGGAAATGTTTAAAATGAAATGAAAGGGATTTATTTAATGAGTATAACAGCTTCATTTTTATAATTTCGACTGAATGTCCCGAGTTTTACATAAACCAAGCTGTGGCTTTCTACAATAATAGCCCTTTCACGCATAAGCCAAACAGTCCGGTTTTAGATTAGATCCTTTGTCCGGGTTTCAGTCCACCTAAAACCCGGACACATCAGTGGCAGCACTGCAGCACCAGTCCTCCTATCCCCCTCTTCCCTCCCATCTGCTTCCAGTGCTTTTAATTATATTGGTGGGGGATGCTTTAACTGGGATACAGCCTGGCCTGGGGGGATTATACTGGGGGACAGACTGACCTGGGGGGGTGTACTGGGGGAAAGACTGACTGGGGTGGATCTACTGGGGGACAGAGTGACCCTGGGGGGATGGTGTACTGGGGGACAGACTGACCTGGGGGGGACTGTACTGGGGGACAGACTGACATGGGGGGGACTGTACTGGGGGACAGACTGACCTGTGGGATTTGTACTGGGAGACAGACTGACCTGGGGGGGTTGTACTGGGCAGCAGACTGAACGGGTGAATGTACTGGGGGACAGACTGACCTGGGGGTTGTACTGGGAGACAGACTGACCTGGGGGGACTGTCCTGGGGGACAGACTGACCTGGGGGTTGTACTGGGGGACAGACTGACCTTGGGGGGTTGTACTGGGCGACAGATGGACCGGGGCGGATGTACTGGGGGACAGACCTACCTGGGGGGTATGTACTGGGGGACAGACTGACCTGGGGGGATGTACTAGGGGACAGACTGACCTGGGGAGGATTGTGCTGGGGGACAGACTGACTTGGGGGGACTGTACTGGGGGACAGACTGACCTTGTTTGATTTAACTACGCTCCCTAAGCTTCTCCCATTAGTAATATGATTTGGCCACACCCACTGTTCATCACAGGATGCTACATGTGCTGCAATTCCACTTTTATTGGGGCACCCAAAGATGTCCCAGGTCTTTTACAATCCTATAGTGTAAATTGCAAAAAAAAAAATCTTGCCGTGCGTGCCACTAAAGTGTTCGGGTTTGACTTGAAGAAAAGGTGGCAACCCTACTAGGAACTCCAGCACTGGATGCAGCCGTCCTCCATCTGGCTCTGCCTGGAGATCCGGTAGCGGTGCGGGGAGATCCGGTAGCGGTGCCTGGAGATCCTGTAGCAGTGCCTGGAGATCTGGTAGCGGTGCCTGGAGATCCGTTAGCGGTGCCTAGAGATCCGGTAGCGGTGCCTGGAGATCCGGTAGCGGTGCCTGGAGATCCGGTAGCGGTGCCTGGAGATTCGGTAGCGGTGCCTAAAGATCCGGTAGCGGTGCCTAAAGATCCGGTAGCGGTGCCTGGAGATCCGGTAGCGGTGCCTCCTCATGCTGGGCTCACCGTTCCTCTCCAGCAGTTTTCGGGGTCTGAGACAGCCATCCATCTCCTTCATCACGGAAGGTGGGAGTCACGGTGCTTACAGGGCACTTTCCTTCTTCCTCTGTGTATACAGTTCAAATACATTTTTGATACTTTGTCTCCTTGTGTATGTCCTTTTTATCTGCAATTAAAGATTGTTACTTTAAAAAAAAAAAAAAAACATTTCAAACTTGCTTTCATCAATCCACTGGAACAGCGCTCCTTGTATTGATATTTTGCGCCTTTTCTCATTTGGTCTCTTGAGTTTGGGAGCAGTGGGCGGAGTATAATATCCCTTGTAAGGATATTGATTGTAAGGGTTTTTTTTTTGTCATACTTCTACATTCTATTGTTTTTTTTTCTATACTGTTCTGTCGTTTTCTAGTCTATGCTACTTTATGCTACTTCTATTCTATTCAAATTCAAATTGATTCTATTTGAATTTTGGGAAATGGATATATTCTTTCTATTCTATTCTACTGGTTTTTTTTAATTCTGTTATTTTGTATTCCATTCATTTCTATTCGAATTTTAGAAGATGTTTATATTCTATTTTATTCTATTCTTGTTTTTATTCTATTCTATTCTATTTGATTCTATTCTGTTCGATTCTATTTTTTTATTTTTTACTCTATTATATTCTATTCTTTTATTTTCTGTTATATTCTTTTCTATTCTATATTTTTTTTCTATTCTATTCCTTTATCTTCTTTTTCTACTTTTATTCTCTCTGGAAATTGGAAAACAAATCAAAAACTTTTCAAATTCGAGTTTAAAGCGTTTTAAATTCGAATTCGGAAACGATTTGAATTTGGGAAATTCCAATCGATTAGAATACGAATAATGGAAATCAATTTCCGAAAACAAATTAAACAGATTAAACAGATTTAACCAAACAAATTTATGTAAATAACGGATTGAAACGAAACAAAACAAAACAATTTTTTTTCGTGCTGCACATTTCTACTGTTTATGTCCTCTATCTTGTGAGTATCCCATTATGGGGGGAAAATAAACGTTTCTGTTATCATTATGATATAAAAAGAATAAACACAGATGATTGATAATAAATGGCTTCAGCCAAACACTAACCATGAGGGAAAGAAAAGTTTTTGTGTTATCATTCATATTCTCTGAGAAATGGCCAAGAAATCATAAATTCTGCCAGGGTATGTAAACTTATGAGCACAACTGTATAGCCTCCCCGGCAGTGGTGGCCGGTCCATAAGGGGTGCCCCCCCCCCCCCCCAAAGCTTTGACCAAAAGGAAAGCGATGCATAGAATGATTTATTTTAAAATAAATTATAATATTGCAAAAAAAATGTAACATCTTATGCCCCATACACACGGTCGGATTTTCCGACGGAAAATGTCCTATCGGACAAAGTTGTCGGAAATTCCGACCGTGTGTGGGCTCCATCGGACTTATTCCGTCGGACAAAGTTTTATCTCCTGCTCTCAAATTTTCCGACAACAAAGTCCTATCGGACTTTTTCCGATCGTGTGTAGCGAATTCCGACGGACAAAGTGCCACGCATGCTCAGATCACATTACAAGACCAAAGCTATTGGCTACTAGCCTCTACGTAGTCCCGTCGTACGCAACGAACGTCACCACGTTCAGAATGATCGGATTTTCCGACAACTTTGTCCGACCGTGTGTATGCAACACCAGTGTCGGGCAAAATCCGTCGGAAAAAGTACGACGGATTTTGTGGTCGGAATTTCCGACCGTGTGTACGGGGCATTACAGTTAAAAAATGTTAGTCATATTATGATTTATTTAAAAATAAATTGTTCTATGTGTGTACAGTGCACTGCAGGGAGACGGACAGTGGGGGTGTGTCCATAGAGGGCGCAGGAGCGCCGCCCCCTCTCTCCTGCACCGCTCTATCACCAATAGATAGATTAATGCATTGCATGAATCTAGCTATTGTCGCCGCTGCCGCCCCCTATTCAGGTGTCCGGCCCCTTAGTCGGGCGCCGGGCATCTGAATTACAGTAGCGGGGGGTATTTTTGGAAGTTGGTTGAGAAAGGAGCGCGACTTGTAACAAGATCCAAGTGCGCATGCTCGTGAAACGCGTCCTACACTGATGATGATATCTTCCTGAGCCAGCTGCTTCCTGCTTCTCAAGCCTCGCTTTGAGGCCGCCTTCCGGAGCCGGCTATACCATCTACACGGAAGTGGATACGAGTACAGAGAGACACAGCACAGCGCCGGAGATACGTTTATCCATGCCTGTATACCATGCCTGATTCCTTGCATAAATTGTGAGTGATACTATTGAGTCTTATTAAAATTTGTCCTTTGTTAAAACTATTGCACCCAGAGGCGCCTTTCCATTTGTATTTTTGGAAGTGCCCCCTACAGGAATATTTAAATACAAAAAAATGCTATATTTCTTATTAATCAGCATGATATATTGGGGTATATAATAATAAATTGTGTTTGCTGCTCTCCTTAGACAAAGTATTATATGTGACGAGCGTAGACAGACCTGACTGATGTCAAGGTGTTTCTGCAAGTGATTTTAAACATACCATCACATTTTCTGGATAGGTTTCAAAAAAAAAAGGAGGAGGATTTATGCTTTCCAACATAACGGACGGAATTGTCCTTTTTTAATTGTCAATTAAAAGCGGAGAGTATGTGCCGGTCATTGCCGGTCCCCGTCCCAGAGCTGCGGTGAAGGACATCTTACATTTTAAACTCACAAAATGTCAGACCTGCAAACCTGTCATCCCACCTTGATTATCCAGAATGTCACTGGAAATAAAATACGGCGGCTGTCAGAGAGGAAGAACGCTTAAAGAGACACTTTGCCCTGAATGTCTGCTGACAGGTGTTGATAGCTCCAGATTCTAACAGGCCCCCCCGTCCACAGACCACCAAGATCAGAGTTGGGGGGGGGGGGGGGGGGGGGTAGAGGCACTTTTCTCCGTTAGCATAGGGACAAGTTGCTTTGCCCCGGGGGCGTTGCTAGGTAGCAAAAAGACCAGAGGCTGCAGTCCGAAGTCCAAGCCGGCCAACGGGGTGGGGGGGGGGATCAGGTGTCGTGTTTTTTTTTTGGCTGGGAGGTGGGGTTGTGTGGAGTGGGGGAAGGCCTCCTCTGTAACTCAAAACATGTAGCCTGTAAAAATGTAAAAGCGTCGCCTATGGGGATTAATAAGTACCGAAGTTTGGCGCCATTCCAGGAGCGTGCGCAATTTTGAAGCGTGACATGTTAGGTATCTATTTACTCGGCGTAACATCATCTTTCACATTATGCAAAACAATTGGGCTAAATTTACTGTTTTTTTTAATGCATGAGAAGAAGTTTGAAAAATTACTGCGCGAATACCGCATGAAATAAAAATTTGCAATGACCGCCATTTTATTCTTTATGGGTCTCTGCTAAAAAAAAAAAAGAAGTGGAAATGGGGGTCTCTGCTAAAAAAAAAAAAGAAGTGGAAAAGTGGTTGAGAGGACCAGGACATTGGGATTTATTATTATATAATAGTATTGAGATATAAATCAAGGTTATTGATACCTATGTTATGGAACATTTAAGTTGAAGATAAAAATGTATCTAATGGAATGTTGTTATGGATAAGGTGGTATAAATAAAAAAATAAAATTTTTCGAAAAAAAAAAACATACATACTGTCTGGGGGTTCTGTGTAATTTTCTAGCAAAAAAAAATGATGTGTTTTACTTGTAGGAGCGAAGTGTTAGAATTGGCCCAGTAGGCAAGACGCTGGTGGTTCAATCCGAGATGGAGCTTGTATCCCTTATGCCACGTACACACGACCGGACATTGCGGCAGACTAAGTCCGATGGTCTTCCCGACGGACTTTCCACGGAGTTCTGACAGACTTCCGAACGAACGGACTTGCCCACACACCAACGGACTAAGTCCGTTCGAAAGTCTGTTCGTTTTGAACATGATGGCGTAAGATGGGACTAAAAAAGGAAGTTCAATAGCCAGTAGCCAATAGCTTCCCTTGCGTCGTATTTGGTCCGTCGGACCAGCACACAGACGAACGGTTTTCTCGATAAGAATTGAGTCCGTTGGACAGATTTCTATTTCTAGGACCGTCTGATTTTTTAAATATAGAGACGACCGGATTATCCCACACAAGATCAGAATGTCCGACAGACTGATCCCGTCGGACCTAGTCTGCCAGAAAGTTCGGTCGTGTGTACTCGGCATTAGAGGCCATTGATTTTGAGCGCTTCTGACCATTTATAATTTAATGGTCCACATTATTTGGTAAGAGGCCTTTTACTGTGGTGCATCGTCGTGGAGGCACTGATTTACACCTTGGGAATAAAGTGCGGATTTACATGGGAGTCACCATATGAACTGTTTTTCCCCCTTTCAAATCGTTGGTTTTATTTTAACTTGGTGGTCTTTTATGGACTTATGGTTGGTTTGTTGCACGCTGCAGCTTTAATATATATATATATATATAAATTAAAAATAAAAATGTATATATATATATATATATATATATATATGTATATATATACATATGTTATAATATATATATAACATTTATTTTATTATTATTTATTCTAAATATATATTTATATATATATATATATATATATATATTTATATATGTATTATATATATATATATATATATATATTATTATTTTTATTTATATGTGTGTGTATATATATATATATATATATATATATATATTTATATATATATATACATGTGTATATATATATATATATATATATATATATATATATATATATATATATTATATATATATATATATTTATTATTATTTTTTTATATATATGTGTGTGTATATATATATATATATATATATATATATATATATATATATATATATATATATATATATATATATATATATATATATATTAATATATTATTATATATATATATTTTTATATATATATATATATATATATATATATCGCTGCATATATATATATATATATATATATTATATATATATATATATATATATATATATATATATATATATATATATATATTATATATGCAGCTATTAATATATATATATATATATATATATATATATATATATATATATATATATATTTTTATATATATATATATATATATATATATTATTATTATTATTATTATTATTTTTATTTATATGTGTGTGTGTATGTATATATATATATATATATATATATGTTACGCTGCAGCTTTAATATATATATATGTGTATGTATACATATATATATATATATATATATATATATATATATATATATATATATATATATATATACACACACACATATAAATAAAAATAATAATAATAAATATATATCTATATATATATATATATATATATATATACACATAATTTGAGGCGCTTTGCACTTTTTTATACAGTATATGAATTATATTTTTTATTATATGTATGTTTTGATTGTTTTAATTTTATTTATATTTATGGTAATTCATTTCCAGAGCACTCTGAATTTAGAGCTACTTTGATGATTTTTTTTTAGTAAATAAGAGAGGGTTTGGGATTCATACTTGTGCTTCCTGATTAGCAAATCAATTGATTTTACTTCAAGTTTTTAAGGCAGTAATCAACAAAACTTGTATCTATTTATTTTTTCCCCCCTTCTACTTCTAGATCAGTTTGTAAAAAGTTTACATTGAGACATTGAAGTTATGGCGGTGTATTTCCTGTAGAGACTTGAAAAATGATAACACCCGGTAGGGGGTCTGACTTTTTTATTGTTTTAATTTAGTTTGCCCAGCTGGTAACCAGTCAGGAGGATGGTATATGGCCCCCCGGTGTCATTGTAATACAGAGACCCGTTGCATAAATCTCAGACGATCGTCCACGCACACAGAAACTGTAATGTGAAGCAAAAGCCATTTCCTCCGGGAAGATCACAGTGATATTGAAAATAACTTGACTTACCCGTTTTGCTTGGAAATAACACAGTCTGTTCCCAGGCGTTCCACCTGTAGACACAATGGGGGGTTGATTTACTAAAACTAGAGAGTGCAAAATCTGGTGCAGCTCTACACAGAAACAAAACAGCTTCCAGGTTTTTTTTCTTTTTGTCAAAACTTGATTGAAAGAGCTGAAGTTAGAAGCCGATTGGCTGCCATTGGAACCGTCAAAAAATTTGTACCGTTTCGTTCTGTTTCGATTCGTAAAAAAAAAAAATCGTAATTCATAATTCGTGTACGAATTCCGTTCGAACTCGTATGAAATACGAATTTCGTACGAATCGTTAAAAAAAATTTAAATCGTTACTAATCGTTAATAATCACTCGCGGCTAATGCATTGCCGGTTCCCGTAACACATAGAATAATTCGAATCCAACTACCAAATATCGAATTTCAACTAAACAAAGGAAATTATTATAGAGGATATAATGAATGATTCGAATGATTCGAATGATAAAGTGTCATTTTTGCAGGATAAAAAGCTATTTAAAATCAATCTTGTCGGCTCCGTAACACAGAGAACAGTCATTCATTGATAAAAAAATAAAAAAAGTGTGGGGTCCCCCCAAATTCAATAACCAGGCCCTTCAGGTCTGCTATGGATATTAAGGGGAACCCCAGCAAAAAAAAAAAAAAAAAAAATGGCGTGGGGTCCCCCCTAAATATCCATACCAGACCCTTCAGGTATTGGCCATTGGTTGTGGGGGTCTGCGGGCGGGGGGCTTATCGGAATCTGGAAGCCCCCTTTAACAAGGGGCCCCCCAGATCCCGGCCCCCCCTGTGTGAAATGGTAAGTACAAAAGTACCCCTACCATTTCACCAAAAAAGTGTCAAAAATGGTAAAAATGACAGGAGACGGTCTTTGACAATTCCTTTATTAAAATCCTCTTTCTTCTTTCTCTTCCTTCTTCCTTTCTTCATCCTTCGGTTTCTTCATCTTCTCCTTCCGGCATCTTCTTCCATCTTCTTCTTCATCTTCTCCCTCCTCCGATCCGCTTCTTCTTGCTGGTCTTCTCGTCCTTCTCGTCCGGCATCTTCTTTCATGGCGTCGGCGTCTGTTCTTCTGTCGGGCCGCTCCTCGCAATGGGAGGCTCCCGCTGTGTGAGGCTTCGCTCCGTCTGACAGGTCTTTTATAACGGAGGCCACCTGGTGACCCCGCCCCCCTCTGACGTCATGGGGAAAGCCATAGGGAAGTCCCCATGACGTCCCCGTGCGTCAGAGGGGGCGGGGTCACCAGGTGGCCCCGCCCTCCGTTATAAAAGACCTGTCAGACGCAGCGAAGCCTCACACATAGCCTCCCATTCCGAGAAGAGACGCCGACGCCATGGAAGAAGATGCCGGACGAGAAGGACGAGAAGACCGGAGCAAGAAGAAGCGGATCGGCGGAAGAAGAGGATGGAAGAAGAAGATGGAAGAAGATGCCGGAAGGAGAGATGAAGAAACCGAAGGATGAAGAAAGGAAGACCAAGAAAGAAGAAAGAAGATTTTAATAAAGGAATTGTCAAAGACCGTCTCCTGTAATTTTTACCATTTTTTCACTTTTTTTTTGGTGAAATGGTAGGGGTACCCCCCTTACCATTTCACATGGGGGGGGGGGATCTGGGGGTCCCCTTGTTAAAGGGGGCTTCCAGATTACGATAAGCCCCCCGCCCGCAGACCCCCACAACCAATGGCCAGGGTTGTGGGGATGAGGCCCTTGTCCTCATCAACATGGGGACAAGGTGCTTTGGGGGGGACCCCCAAAGCACCCTCCCAATGTTGAGGGCATGTGGCCTGGTACGGTTCAGGAGGGGGGGGCGCTCTCGTCCCCCCCTCTTTTCCTGCGGCCTGCCAGGTTGCGTGCTCGGATAAAGGGCTCTGGTATGGATTTTGAGGGGGACCCCACACCATTTTTTGTTGGGGTCACCACCCTGGCATGGCCCACACCCCAACCACCTACCACACTCCCTGCGGCTGGTACCAACCTTGGATCCAGGGCCAGGACCCATGGTAACTCCGGAATGCCATGTCTGGCCAACACCGCTCTCTAACGCTGGCCATCCACCTGGGGCTGGACACCACACACCCATGCTGGAATCCCGACCAGGCTACCGTCCGGTGGGGAGGAAGGCACGTGACAACCCACGCCCAGGCCGATGGCACCGTCCACCCAACCACCTGGTTCGGCCCTGCCGGCTAAGTGCCTTCCCAAAGCTAGGGGGCACCCCACTAAACCTAAATTTGTCCATGCTGCGGCCCTGTCCGCCCCTCAGCCACTCTGGCCGGCTGCCCTCTCCTGGGCGGTTCGGACCTGACCTTCAAGGCCCCATGGTTGAGCTAACACAAGGTTTCTAACTGGGACCTCACCGGGTGCGCAAATGGGATCCGCCCCACCCAGGCCATGACCCCCGGCCCCAACCTGCCCCACGGTGCCCTGCCCTGGCACGAACATGGTTTCGTGCCCAGCCGGCCACTCCCATCCACCCGGCCCCCTCTCCCCCCCCCTACCTGGATTCTGGCTCACTGACCCTGTGCCATGCACCCTCACCCCCACCCCAATGGTCACCTCTGCATTCCGGCCCCCACCCCCCCCCTGCCATGCCACCACCCCTGCCCGCAGGGTCCTCTGCACTGCCAACCCCCTCAACCCCTGCCAACTGTCTCAATGCTGAACCCCTGCCCCTGCCTGGCACCTTCTGCCAGGTCCGGGTTCTCCCCCTGGCCCCCACCAACCTCTGGATTCGGAATTAACCCTCCCCCCCCAATCTCCCTTGAGCATGCTGCTGTCCCTGGCTCCCACTCCCTCCGGTGAACGCACTAGGCACCCCACAACACCCCATGGGTATCCTGCTTGCTGCCCTGGTTATGCCTGACCCCCCCAGCCACCCCTGGCTCCTGCAAATCCCCCCACTGCATTTTTCGTGCTGGTTCTGCCTGACCACCAAACCCCTGGGCCCACAGGCCGCCACCTGCCCCACCCCTATATGCTATGCAGACCCCCTGAACACCGGCATGGTACGTCTGCATGGGCGGCCCGGCCTCCCATCCCCCACTGCCTCTCAACCCACCCCCCACACGAAACCTCTGGTTATGCTGCCTCCCACCCACACACCTGAAATGCTGCAGACCCACCCTCCCCACTACCATGCACTCTACCCCTCATTGCTCCGACTGCCTTGCCCATCTGGACCCGGACCCGGGGTCCCCCCCCGTCTGGAATGGCCAACAGGGGGTACCATCCCCCCCGGGCCCCCCCCCACCCCCACCCCCCACCAATCCCCTGCCCTGGTTCAATGACTACCCGCGGTCCTCTCCGGGCCTCTCTGGCTGCTCACCTCCTGCCCACACCCCCCCCCCCCCTGCACCCCCTGTCCACTCAATAACCCCTACCATCCCCTGCCCAAAGCCAGCACTCCTAACCTGTACCCATGCCCCTGGCCACCCCCCACTGGTGTTGATGCCTGCTGCTGCTGCTAAACCTGGCCACCCCCCACTGGCACCCCATCCCCGGCCCAACACCTGCTGGTTCCTCCTCCTATGGGTCCTCTCTGCTCCACTGCTGACTGGTTCGGGCTCCCCCACCCCCAACCCCCCCCCCTGCTGGAACGGGCGGCTGCCACACTAACGGTTCCTGATCGGGCAAATGGCGGCAAACGGTCCCCCCCCCCACTCCCGCACCCTGGTCACGGGCCCTCCCTGATGGCTGGTTGCCCATTACACGGCTGCTGGTCCACGAGGCCGGGCCCGGGCCACCCTTGCTCCATAGGTAGCGGACTCCCTACCCCGCGGGAGGCTCCCCCCCCACGGGTTACCTGACCCCCTCAATATGCACTCAGGGCTGGTCCTGGCTGCCCTGCGCATGCTCCCTCCCCTGCTCACCTGCCATGGTCCACCCCCACTCCATGCCTTCCTACCCTGCTCCCACCCCTCCCCCACTCCCTCCTCCCTGCCCCCTGCTGGTTCCTGGCCTGGCTGCCCCCCATGCCATCCTCCTACCTCCCAACACCCACCCTGCAGTGACCCCCAATGCCTCTAACAACTCCCCACGGATGCCTGCCCCCATGCCTCCCCTTCCACCATGCGGGGTTGCACACGGTTGTCCTCATCCCATTGCAAGGCCTCTGCCCCACACACCCCCACTCCACTCACATCCCCCCCACCCCTCCACTGGTCCCTCACTGCCATGCCACCCCGCGGGCCCCCTGCTGCCCCCCTGCATGGTCCTCCCTGGTTCCGGGTTTTCCGCTGCCCCCTGGCCACCCCACCTTGCTGGCCCCTGAATCCCACCAACCGCCTCCCCCTGCTGCTGCTCCCTTCCCCCTCCTACCCTGCTCCCCCCCACTGGCCTGGCACCCCCCCCCCTCCCCTCCTTGACAGGCCTCCACTGTCTGCAACCCCCCTCTACCCCCCCCCTGAACTGCCTACCCCCCCTGAACGGGTTCCCTTGCCCCTCCTATCAATGGTTCCTGGCCCCCACGGTCTTTGGACCTGGCAACTGCCTCCTGCTCCTGGCCCCCCTGTGCCTACTGGTTCCTCTCTCCCTCTGCCCATCTGGCCAACCCCCATCATGTCCCACCGGTTCCCTGCACTGCTTCCCCACTGCAACCCCCCCCCCCGCTGGCCCTACCCTGGCACCCACCCCATGGTGATTCCCCTGCCTGACTGGCGCTGCGGGACTCGCCCCCCACCAATGGTCCCTGCATCCCCACCCGCATGCGGCGCCCTCTGGGCCTCCTGACACCTCCCCAACCACTGCCCCCTGCACCTCATGCGGCCGGCTGCCAACCCATTTCCTGGCCATGCAATGAGCAATGCCACACCTCTGGAATATACCTGCCCACGGGACCTCCTCCCACCCAAACGCCATCAATCGGATTTCGCCTGGGACCCAACCAACAAGGTTCCCACCTGGCTCCCACTGCCTGGTTCTCACCCCCCTCTCCCTCCAATCCTGGTCCGGCACCTGTGCTGCTGGTTCGGCCCCCTCCCACTCCAACCTGCATCTCACCAACTGCACTGGTTTACCCCCGAAACTATGGCCCTGGTTAACTGCTGGACCCTGCCCACCCCCCCCACCCCTTCCCAGGACACTGCCCCCCTGGCTCACAATGGTTACATGGTCCTGCCCCTGCATGACCCCTGCTGGTCCCACTGCGGGTTCTACCCTGCTGGTTCCTGACCCCCTGCTCTGGCCCCATGCTCACCCCCTGCTGCATGCCCCAACGGCCCACCATCCTCCCACTGCACCACCACATGCCTCTCGCCTGCTCCTGCCACCCCCCCCCCACCTGCCTGGTTGCCTCTCCCCCTGGCACCCCACTCCCCTACTGCTTGCCCCTCCCCCCTGCCTCCACCTTGGTTATTCCCACACCCTTTTTTCACTTTCCCCCACTCCCTCCCCACCCCTACCCCCTCCCCTGCTGATGGCCCCCTGGCTGCTCCCCCCTCACTACTGCTGGTTACTGCATACTGTTCCCTGCCCCCCCCCCCCCTCTGCAATCCCCCCCCATACCCCCAAGTCCTAATGCTGCAACCCCCCCCTCTGACCCTCCCATCACCTCCTCTGCCCTGCCTGGATTGGACTGGACCCCCTGCCTGCTGAACCTGCTGCTTCTGCCACCCCATCTGTCCCCACCTCCCCCCCTGCCCCATGGCCCTGCTGAACCTGGCGGAACACTTCATGGCGCCCCATCACCCACGCTTCACCCACCGGCCCCCCAGATGCCCTCCCCCCTGCTGTCCCTGCTCCCCTGCCATCCCACCACCCCCCCCTCCACCTGTGCATCACTGCTTACCCCTCCGGTGAGGGTTACCCACCGCTGGCCCCGGCTGTTCCTGGCCCGCTCACTCTCGCCCATCCCCCTCTACCAAACCTGCTGCTGGCTGCTCTGCACTACCCTCCCTGCCCCCCCTATGCTGGCCGGGGTTCCCCTTAAAATCCATCCCAGACCTGAAGGGGCCTGGTTATTGAATTTGGGGGGACCCCCACGCTTTTTTTTTTTTTTTTATCAATGAATGACTGTTCTCTGTGTTACGGAGCCGACAATTTATTAGCCGGCAATAGCCGGCTAGTGATTTTAAATAGCTTTTTTTCCTGCAAAAATTACACTTTGTCATTCGAATCATTCGAATTCATTCGAATCATACGTTATATCCGCTATAATAATTTATTTCAAATTAGTTGAAATTCGATATTGGTAGTTTGATTCGAATAATTTGGAGCTGAAATTCGTAAACGTAATTTTTCCTGCAAAAATGACACTTTGTCATTCGAATCATTCGTTATATCCGCTATAATAATTTCTTTCATATTAGTTGAAATTCGATATTTGGTAGTCGGATTCGAATAATTTGGCGACGAAATTCGTAAACGGAATTTCGTATTCTGTACGGAATTCGTATTCGAAAAAATTCATACTACGGATTCGTAAATTCGTACGAATTTCGAAAAATTCCTATGAATTACAAATTCGTACGAAACTAATCGCACATGTCTAGCTGCCATGCACAGCTGCACCATATTTTGCACTCTCCAGTTTAAGGCTATGTTCACACGATTCCAACATTACTTTTTATCTGACTTTACCCTGCGACTTCATGTCCGACTTCCATGCAGTTTCAATGAATGGGATCCGACTTTGAGTCTGATATGGATTTTGAGGTGGGACCCCAGGACCAAAAAAAAAAAATGGCGTGGGGTGCCCCCCAAGTCGCATGACATGTCAAAATGAATGATTCCCTATCAGAGTCGTCTTAATTGGTCTGACTTTGAAAATGCTCTCTGCACTACTTTGGTTCGGCTTGGGCACGATTTCAGCCCATTGATTTGAATGTAAGTCGCAGACAAGTCGGGTCACCGTCTTAACTGATCCGACTTGTGGCATGCAACTTGTTCTCTGAGGATCTTGAAGGGGAACCCCACGGCAATTTTTTTTCTGAATGGTGTGGGGTCCCCCCCAAGAGCATACCTTTGGATCTGGTATGGTTTTTAAGGGGAACACCATGCCAAAATAAAAGAAAAAAACAGCGTGGGTTGCCCCCCAAAATTCATACCAGACCCTTATCCGAGCATGCAGCCCAGCAGATCAGGAAGGGGGAGGTGATGAGCAAGAGCCCCCCCCCCCCCCTCGGACCAAACCAGGCCACTTGCCCTCAACATGGGGGTTTGGTGCTCTGCGTCCCCCACCTCAAAGCACCTTGTCCCCATGTTGATAAGGGCAAGGGCCTGTTCCCGAAAACTCTAGGCAGTGGTTGCAGGGGGCTGCGGACAGGGGCTTATCAGAATCTGGAAGCCCTGCCCTCAGATCCTGCCATCCTATAGGGTGTCATCCAGAGACCCCACCTCCCTGGGGCATAATAGGGTGGTGAAGTCATAAGGGGGCAGGGGTCTCCAGATTACGTCACCTGATGGTTACGCCCCATGTCTATAAAAGAACTGGCAGAGAGCAGAGCTGGCACAACTGCGGGAGCTAGTATCGGGAGAAGAAGCAGCAGAAGAACCGGCGGAAGAAGACATTGGCAGCCGAGGGAGAAAAACCGGAGGAAGAAAACATTGGCAGCAGAGGGAGAAAAAACAGAGGAAGAAGACATTGGCAGCAGAGGGAGAAAAAACGGAGGAAGAAGACATTGGCAGCAGAGGGAGAAAAAACGGAGGAAGAAGACATTAGCAGCAGAGGGAGGGAGAATACATCAGCAGTGGAGGGAGAAGAACCGGAGGAGGAAGAAGACCACCGAAGAATTTGGTGAAGGGGTAGGGGTACAATGTTCCCCATACTCATTCACATAGGGGAGGGCCAGAATCTAGGGACCCCCTTGTTTTTACATCTGCCAAGCTCCCCAGTCGAGATCCCGAAAGAGGCGCTGGTGGACTTCCCCTCCCACTGCCTGTAAAAGCAATCCAGCAGCTAATTATCCGCTAGGATGTCTTTTACATTTTAGGGAATCGTTGGCTGGAAAAAAAAAAAAAGCAGCTTCAGACATCATCCCAGTATGACCACATGACGTCCTATGGGCAGGAAGTGGATAGGTGGGATAGATTTGTTCTCAGAGCCCTTGGAAGGTGAGTACATGGCAGAAGAACTAGTATATGGCCAACGACATTGGCCGCCATGGACAAAGCATGCGAAATGAAATACATGTATATACAGTATATAGTAAACAATACATGTACAGTATATACTGCAGCTGGAATGGAGGAGGTTGGCTGAAGAAGTCCTCAGTGTGTAATTTATTTTAAATCTCATAAGAGAATAATTTAGTTAAAGCCCCACTGTACATCCCGAGTCACAGAGAAGTGATTTATAACATCGTACAACTTTCACCCGCAATATCATCGGTCAGGTCGTGGTAATTAAGCCCGGCTGGCAGTGGTACCCTCATTTTTTCCCCCCTCCGCATTTTTGAATTAAAAATGGGCTGAAGTGAGAGGTGAGCCATCGCCGTCATATCTATCTTGTAAATATGCAATATAATCAATAGACATCTCAAGAAACATTATTCTGCCTGAGATAAGATCAAGGACATTACTGCAATGCAATCACATCAGCGGCATTGGCTGCGCAGCGCCGGGGTCCTCCATCCGCCATTCGCAGGCCACGACTTAATTATGCGCCTTCCACACAATAATTCAGCTTCAAGTGGGTCTTGTGATTATTGCTTTAATGGAAGGTCAACAGAACTGAATAATTCAGTCTAAAAGAGATTCCGTGTACAGGCGAGATTAATAGAAAGTTTGGTGAGCCAAGAAGGCCGCATATCATTTACATATATACAGATTTCAGGAAGAGGAGCGCCGCCGGGATTTGGGGGAGACACGAGAAAATCATTGCGTGGGATCAAATAGGAAATATTTTCAAATAGTGATACATTATTTTTTGTGTTTTTTTCTTCTCTTTTTACTCCATATATTTGTAATTTCATGAATCTTCTCCGTTAGTTTTATTTGTCCCTCTCCCTCCACTTTCTCTCTCACCTCTCTGTCTCTCTCCACTCTCTCTATCTCTTCTCTTCCCTCTTTTATCTCCCCCTCTCATTCTCTCTCTCGCTTTACCTTTCTCTCTTCTCCCCTCTTCTCTTCTATTTCCCCTCCTTTCTTCTCTCCCTCTTATTCTCTCTACCCTCCCTCTCTTCTCTCCTTCAATCTCTCTCTTTCCTCTATACTTCTATCTCTTTCTCTCCTCTCCTTCTATCTCTCTCCTCTCACTCCTCCATTGCTATCTCTCTTCACTCTCTCTCTACCCCCTTCTATCTCTCTCCTCTCTCTACCCCTCTCCTTTTCTCTCTCTTCTCTCTCCTCTCTTTCTATCTCTCTCCTCTCTTTTTATCTCTCTCCTCTACTGCTATCTCTCTTCACTCTCTCTCTCTACCCCTTCTATCTCTCTCTCCTCTCTCTATCCCCTCTCCTTTTCTATATATTCTCCCTCTTCTCTTTTTTATCTCTCTCCTCCACTGCTATCTCTCTTCACTCTCTCTCTCTCCACCCCTTCTATCTCTCTCCTCTCTTTCTCCCCTCTCATTTTCTCTCTCCTTTCTTTCTATCTCTCGCCTCTCTTTTTATCTCTCTCCTCTCTCCCCTCCACTGCCATCTATATTCACTCTCTCTCTCTAGCCCCTTCTATCTCTCTCCTCTCTTTCTCCCCTCTCATTTTCTCTCTCTTCTGTCTCCTTTCTTTCTATCTCTCTCTCTCTCTTCCTCTCTCTTTCACCCCTCTCCTTTTCTCTCTCTTCACTCTCCTCTCTTTCTCCCCTCTAATTCTCTCTCTCTCTCTCTCCTCTCTTTCTCGCCTCTCCTTCTATCTCTCTCCTCTCTCTCTTCCACCGCTATCTCTCTTCACTCTCTCTCTCTCTACCCCATTCTATCTCTCTCCTCTCTCTATCCCCTCTCCTTTTCTCTCTCTTCTCTCTCCTCTCTCTTTCTATCTCTCGCCTCTCCTTTTATCTCTCTCTCCTCCACTGCTATCTCTCTTCACTCTCTTTCTACCCCCTTCTATCTCTCTCCTCTCTATCTCCCCTCTCCTTTTCTCTCTCTTCTCTCTCCTCTCTTTCTCCCCTCTACTTCTTTCTCTCTCTCTCCTCTCTTTCTCTCCTCTCCTTCTATCTCTCTGCTCTCTCTCCTCCACCGCTATCTCTCTTCACTCTCTCTCTCTCTCTACCCCCTTCTATCCCTCTCCTCTCTCTATCCCCTCTCCTTTTCTCTCTCTTCTCTCTCCTCTCTTTCTTTCTTTCTCCTCTCTTTTTATCTTTCTCCTCTCTCTCCTCCACTGCTATCTCTCTTCACTCTTTCTCTCTACCCCTTCTATCTCTCTCCCCTCTTTCTCCCCTCTCATTTTCTCTCTCTTCTCTCTTTCTCCCCTCTCCTTTTATCTCTCTTCTCTCTCCTCTCTTTCTATCTCTCTCCTCTCTTTTTAGACCTCTCCTCTCTCTCCTCCACTGCTATCTCTCTTCACTCTCTCTCTCTCTCTCTACCCCCTTCTTTCTCTCTCCTCTCTTTCTCCCCTCTCCTTTTCTCTCTCTTCTCTCTCCTCACTTGTTTTCCCTCTCTTCTCACTCCTCTCTTTCTCCCCTCTCCTTTTCTTTCTCTCTCCTCTCTCTATCCACTCTCCTTTTCTCTCTCTTCTCTCTCCTCTCTTGTTTTCCCTCTCTTCTCTCTCCTCTCCTTCCAACTCTCTCATCTATAGAACGGAGGACACTTTGTAAAAGAAGAAGAAAATGTTGCACACACCCGAATAGTAACAGAAGAAAGGGAATTGTCCCCCCAAGGTGGGGCTTTCTAGGCAACAACAGGATGATTGAATGATGACAATAATAAAAAATTGAATAAACTTTAATGGGACATATATTCTTAAATGGTAACAATGACAGTAAAAATATGAGCTGTGATCCAGGAGATAAAGGCACAACAACACATGTGAAGTTAGACACAATATTACAAAATGTTCAAGCACTAGGGTTAAATGGTTTAAAGGAAACTGACACGTTTCGACCCCACCGGGTCGTCTTCAGAGGACTGAGTGCTAAAAGAAATTAAAATAATAAAATATATCGTTATAACCACTCCAAAATAAAAATTGTACAGAATAAATATAATAGTGGTATAACATTTTACTATTTTAGATATAATTACCAATCACGTGTTTAGCGATTTCTCCTGAGTTTAAGATCCTCTCTGGTTTTCTACTATACCGGTCCCGGTATAGGTCCTCGGTCACGCGGGCACACCAAGGGAGAGAGCAGAACACCACTTTTTTTTTTTTTATCTCTCTCATCTATTTCCTCCACTGTCTCCCCTCTCCTTTTCTCTCTCTTCTCTCTCCTCCTCTTCTCCCTCTCTCTCTCCTCTCCACTCCTTTCTTCGCTCTTCGCTCTTTTCTCCTCTCTCTCTTCCCTCTCCTATCTTCCCTCTTCTCCTCTCTTCCTCTTCTCCTCTCTTCCTCTCTTCTCCTCTCTTCCCTCTTCTCCTCTTCTCTTCCCTCTTCTCTCTTCTCCTCTCTTCCCTCTTCTCTCTTCTCCTCTCTTCCCTCTTCTCTCTCTTCCCTCTTCTGTATTCTCCTCTCTTCCCTCTTCTCTCTTCTCCTCTCTTCCCTCTCTTCCCTCTTCTCTCTTCTCCTCTCTTCCCTCTTCTCTCTCTTCCCTCTTCTGTATTCTCCTCTCTTCCCTCTTCTCTCTCTCTCTCTCTTCTCCCTCTCTTCCCTCTTCTGTATTCTCCTCTCTTCCCTCTTCTCTCTTCTCCTCTCTCCCCCTCTTCCCTCTTCTCTCTTCTCTCTCTTCACTCTTCTCTCTTCCCTCTTCTCCTCTCTTCCCTCTTCTCTCTCTTCCCTCTTCTCTCTTCTTTCTTCCCCTCTCTTCCCTTCCTCTCCTCCCCACTCCACTCCTCTCTCCTCTCTCTTCCTTCTTCTCTCCTCTCTGTCTCTCTTCTCCAATTCAAATTTTAAGAGTTTTTTGGCCAGCACCAAATACATCTTAACACTTAACATTGCCAAAGCAGTTTTTTGCATGAAAAAAAAAAGGGGGGGGGGGGAGAGGTTCGTTCTATAGCAGCTTTTTCTTTGGGGGGGGGGGGGGGGGGGGGTGGCAATGGGAAATGTAAAGGGGAAGTGGTCCTCATCCTCCAGGACCCCCTGGTCACATTACTAGCACAGTCTACTCTCCCTGGGCTTGTATGTCTCTCTGTGCCGTCCTAATTCGATTTCCAGGCTGTGAGCGCTCAGTCTGTACAGGTTCAGGGTCTGTCTGTCTTTGGGGTCTTGTAGTCTCTCTCTGCTTCTTTTATCTTTCTCCTCTCTCCTCTCCTTCTCTCTCTCTCCTCTTCCTCTCTCTCCTCTCCCTCTCTCTCTCATCTCCTTCTCTCTGCTCTCTCTTCTCTCCTTCTCCCTCTCCTCTCACCTTTTCTTCTCTCTCTCTCCTCTCATTCTCTCTCTGCTCTCCTCTCCTCTCCTTCTCTCTCTAATCTCCTTCTCTCTCTCTTCTCTATCCTCTCCTTCTCTCTCCTCTCTCCACTCCTTCTCTCTCTCTCTTCTCATTCTCTCTCTCTCTCTTCTCCTTCTCTCTCTCTCTCTCCTCTCTCTCTCCTCTCCCTCTCTCCTTCTCTCTCCTCTCTCCACTCCTTCTCTCTCTCTCTTCTCATTCTCTCTCTCTCTTCTCTCTCTCCTCTCTCTCTCTCTCTCTCTCTCTCTCTCAATCTCTCTCTCCTCTCCCTCTCTCCTTCTCTCTCTCTCCACTCCTTCTCTCTTCTCTCTCTCTCTCTCTTCTTCTCTCTCTCCTCTCTTCTCCTTCTCTCTCTCTCTCTCTCTCTCTGCTCTCTCTCTCTCCCTCTCTCCTTCTCTCTCTGACAGTAATCTGTATAGAGAGGACAAAGTGGGATGATTAGCCTGACTCCTTGTGGGTACATTGTAGCAAACACCAGAACATCACTGAAAGAACTTCCACTCCAGAGACCTAAACAAGAAGAAGAACCAACTTATCAAAAATACATAGAAACAAACACGACAAAAGTATCAACAACAAGAAAAACAAGAACAAGACAGTCAGTACTCTTGTTTTAACTTTTGACGTGTTTTGTTTTTATGGTTCTTTTAATGATGTTCTGGTGTTTGCTACAATGTAAGGAGTCCGACTAATCATCCCACTTTGTCCTCTATACAGATTACTGTCATAGTATATATACAGTGGAGGATATATGGTGCGGTCAGTGTAGTATACAGTCAGGGGCGGACTGACAACTCATGGGGCCCCCGGGCAATCAGAGATTATGGGGCCACACAGTATACATACACACACACAGTATACACAGACATGTTTCTATTGGCGGAGAAGGTACTGGAGAGGTGGGGCAGCTATAATCTCTGGATTTTTAGACCAAAAGGATGTCGGTAAGGGACATTTCAGAAACAGATGTAAAAAAAACACAGATTTTTACATACTGTCCCTGGTTTTACTGAGGCTGGCAACCCTGATGGGGCCCCCTAGTGGCCCGGGGCCCTCGGGAAGTGCCCGAGTGGCCGAATGGTCAGTCCACCTCTGTATACAGTAGTCACCCGGCACTTTCGTTATGCTTTTTTCGGGTTCCTGTTTGCATAAATCAACTTACTTGCTACTAAGTTACTAGATGTGTTACTATATACAGTATCTCACAAAAGTAAGTACATCCCTCACATTTGTGTAAATCTTTTTTTCTCTCTTTTCATGTGACAACACTGAAGAAATGACACTTGTCTACAATGTAAAGTAGTGAGTGTACAGCTTGTATAACAGTGTAAATTTGCTGTCCCCTCAAAATAACTCAACACACAGCCATTAATGTCTAAACCGCTGGCAACAAAAGTCAGTACACCCCTAAGTGAAAATGTCCAGATTGCGCCCAAAGTGTCAATATTTTGTGTGGCCGCCATTATTTTCCAGCACCGCCTTAACCCTCTTGGGCATGGAGGTCACCAGAGCTTCACAGGTTGCCACCGGAGTCCTCTTCCCCTCCTCCATGACGACATCACGGAGCTGGTGGATGTTGGAGACCTTGCGCTCCACCACCTTCTGTTTTAAGGATGTCCCACAGATGATCAATAGGGTTTAGGTCTGCAGACATGCTTGGCCAGTCCATCACCTTTACCCTCAGCTTCTTTAGCAAGGCAGTGGTGGTGTTGGAGGTGTGTTTGGGGTGGTTATCATGTTGGAATACTGCCCTGCGGCCCAGTCTCTGAAGGGAGGGGATCATGCTCTGCTTCAGTATGTCACAGTACATGTTGACATTCATGGTTCCCTCAATGATCTGTAGCCCCCCAGTGCCGGCAGCACTCATGCAGCCCCAGACCATGACACCCCCACCACCATGCCTGACTGTAGACAAGACACACTTGTCTTTGTCCTCCTCACCTGGTTGCCCCCACACACGCTTGTCACCATCTGACACCAAATACGTTTATCTGGGTCTCATCAGACCACAGGATGTGGTTCCAGTAATCCATGTCCTTAGTCTGCTTGTCTTCAGCAAACTGTTTGCGGGTTTTCTTGTGCATCATCTTTAGAAGAGGCTTCCTTCTGGGACGAAAGCCATGCAGACCGATTTGATGCAGTGTGCGGCGTATGGTTTGAGCACTGACAGGCTGACCCCCCCACCACTTCAACCTCTGCAGCAATGCTGGCAGCACTCGTACGTCTATTTCCCAAAGACAACCTCTGGATATGACACTGAGCATGTGACCTCAACTTCTTTGGTGGACCATGGTGAGGCCTGTTCTGAGGGGAACCTGTCCTGTTATACCGCTGTATGGTCTTGGCCACCGTGCTGCAGATCAGTTTCAGGGTCTTGGCAATCTTCTTATAGCCTCGGCCATCTTTATGTAGAGCAACAATTCTTTTTTTCAGATCCTCAGAGAGTTCTTTGCCATGAGGTGCCATGTTGAACTTCCAGTGACCAGTATGAGAGAGTGAGAGCGATAACACCAAATATAAACACCTGCTCCCCATTCACACCTGAGACCTTGTAACACTAATGAGTCACATGACACCGGGGAGGGAAAATGGATAATTGGGCCCAATTTGGACATTTTCACTTAGGGGTGTACTGACTTTTGTTGCCAGCGGTTTAGACATTAATGGCTGTGTGAGTTATTTTGAGGGGACAGCAAATTTACACTGTTATACAAACTGTAAGACTAGATGTCCTCCTGTCTGCTGCTAACTGCTGAGATGGGGGGCAGAGATGAGCCTCCCACTGATGCACGGAGAAGCTCAGGATCTGGTGAAGGCGTTCTATATGCTAAATGCTAAGACCAGAGGAAGGCAGAGAGAAGGGGGTGCTGTGGTTGCACAGAGAGGTGCAAGATCTGTAGGAGGAGTTATGTCCTCCTCTCTGATGCCAACTGCTGAGATGGGGGACAGAGATGAACCTCCCACGGATGCACAGAGAAGCTCAGGATCTGGCGGAGGCATTCTATATGCTATATGCTAAATGCTAAGACCAGAGGAAGGCAGAGAGGAGGGGGTGCTGTGGTTGCACAGAGAGGTGCAGGATCTGTAGGAGGAGTTATGTCCTCCTCTCTGATGCCAACTGCTGAGATGGGGGACAGAGATGAACCTCCCACGGATGCACTGAGAAGCTCAGGATCTGGTGGAGGCGTTCTATATGCTAAATGCTAAGACCAGAGGAAGACAGAGAGGAGGGAGTGCTGTGACAGAGGGGCGCAGGATCTGTAGGAGGAGTTCTGTCCTCCTGTCTGCTGCTAACTGCTGAGATGGGGGGGGGGGGGGTGTGGCAGAGATGAGCCACTCACACATGCACAGAGAAGGGCAGGATCTGGTGGAGGAGTTCCATCCTCCACACTGCTGCTGACTGGGACAAGACAAGGTGGGGGTGGAGACGAGCTGGGTGCTGCAGCTACAGGGAAGGTGCGAGGGCCGCATGAAATGGCCTGGCGGGATCAATCTACCTTGTGAAAATCCTGCTGAATTTAGCTGCAATTTGTTATGTATAACCAATAACGGATTTCTGATGTCACTGTCAGCGTAGCATTCATTGTCAGCTTGGTGATGGAGGACAATTGTCGTGTATTGAAGCTCTTTACCTTGACATGCAGCCATCTGTATTTCATACACCTTCTCAGAGGGGGCGCTCTCGCTATACGTCTCTCCACTTGTGCCACCCAAATATATACGGAGCCCACAGAAGACTGATTTTAGTGTAACAAATTACGAAGGCAATTCAGCCTTCAGCCCCGTTGATGCTACCAAACCATCCATCACAGCACTTCATCTTTTTTAGTGGTTTATAGACGGCATCTTTTTTATTTATTGGGATTCCAATTAAGTCGGATGAGAACTGTATCACTTTCACACATTGTTACTTTTTATAGGTGTTTTCAAAGTCAAAATAATCATAAAGCTCCGGAGAAAATAACGGCATTTGCATTTTCATTATCTAAGTTACTGTATGGAACATGCAAAGCAAGATCCCGGGTATGCCGGGCAATGCTGGGCCAGCTGCTCTTTTTAGGGAAGGCGGGGGTCAGAGGTGAGTATAGGTGATGGGCTCCAATCACTGAACTCCTTACCCACTTAGGCTCTAGACAGAACTACCTCTACTACAAATATTAGACGTGTGGAGAATGACATTTTTTTTTCTTTTGTTTCATTTCGATTAGATATTTACAAAAATTTGTTTAGTTAAATT
>CM053028.1:7989496-8011996 GCA_028564925.1 Lithobates sylvaticus | reverse complement strand
TATTTTTAAGGGGCTTTCCATTATTATTATTATTATTGTTGTTATTATTATTATTATTATTATTATTATTTATTAATTTGAATGGGCTATTCATTTCTTTTTTTTTCTTTTTTACTTTATTGGGCTTTTGATTATTTTATTTATTTATTTGTTTTGTGTCAATGGGCTATTTTTTTCCATTTCAATGGGCTATTCATTATTATTTTTAAGGGGCTTTTTCATTATTATTATTATTTATTAATTTTAGTGGGCTATTCATTTTTTTTTTACTTTATTGGGCTATTCATTATTTTATTTATTTATTTGTTATATGGCAATGGGCTTTTCATTATTATTGTTATTATTATTATTTATTAATTTGAATGGGCTATTCATTTTTATTTATTTTTTTTACTTTATTGGGCTATTCATTAGTTTATTTATTTGTTGGTTTTATGTCAATGGGCTATTTTTATTTATTTTTTTACATTTCAATGGGCTATTCATTATTATTTTTATTATTATTATTTATTAATTTTAATGGCCTATTCATTTTTTTTTTTTTTACTTTATTGGGATATTCATTATTTTATTTATTTATTTATTTGTTTTATGGCAATGGGCTATTTTTTTTGTTACCTTTCAATGGGATATTCATTATTATTTTTAAGGGACTTTTCATTTATTTTATTATTATTACTATTAATATTATTATTTTTCATTTTTTTTATTTTCTTTTTTTTTATTTACTGGGTTTTTACATATTTTTTTACATTTATTTTATTGAGATATTCATTTTTATCTCATTATTTTGGGCAGAACTTCTGCTGCTTTTTTTTTTTTTTGTGGCCAGACAAACTTTTCCTACACCTTGGGGGTCTATTTAAAAATAAAAAATAAAATAATTACATTGCTGTGCAAATGTCTCAAACCCTCATGAATAATCATTGTAATCTGTGTAGTACATTTATTTCCTATGATCATCAGCTCCATCTAGTGGCCCGAAAAATTTGGTATTTTCCTGATTGAGATTTCAAGAAAATACTGCATTGTGCCCACCGGATGGAGCTGATGATCCGAGGAGATGAACAAATTGCGGGGATTTTTGTGACGGCTGCGGAATGCCAACAACACACAGTATGTTTGCAACTTGAGCGGTGTACTGTACCGATAGTCTCCTGTTTAGGCCACCAATGAGACCACGCCTACCTCACAAACAGTCCTGATTGGCTGCTATCAATCATTGGATTCTGCCCGATCCATGAAATGGTGACCCCCCCCCCCCCCCCCAATGTAACGGGGTGTTCCTTGTCTTGCAGGTTATTGGTTGTTCACAACGTGCGGAGCCAGCGGTCCTCATGGGCCAAGCCAGAAGCTTTGCGACGAATCCTACGAGAACTTCAGCGTGATTGTCGGGACGGCGACACAGAGGGGCGTACAGATCTGGCGGGTGCCCGAAACCAACCGATACAGGTGATCATTGTGGCTGTTTAATTTTTTACATACTGTATTTTTACATATATAAAGTACACACAATATAAATAAATACAATATATAGATAGATAAATAAATACACAATACACAAAATATAAAAATAAATACAATAGATACTATAGAAAGGTATATAGATAGACAATACAAAAACATATAAATAAAAACACAATGAATATAAATAAATACAATAGATAAATAAATACACAATGCACAAAATGTAAAAATAAATACAATAGATACTATAGATAGATATATAGATAGACAATACAAAAAATATATAAATAAAAACACAATGAATATAAATAAATACAATATATAGATAGATAAATAAATACACAATACAAAATATAAAAATAAATACAATAGATACTATAGATAGATAGACAATACAAAAACATATAAATAAAAACACAATGAATATAAATAAATAATATATATATATATATATATATATATATATATATATATATATATATATATATATATATTATATATATATATATATATATATATATATATATATATATATATATATAATTTCCAAAACACAATGAATATAAATAAATAAAATAGATAAATAAATACACAATGCACAAAATGTAAAAATAAATACAATAGATACTATAGATAGATATATAGATAGATAAACAATACAAAAAATATATAAATAAAAACACAATGAATATAAATAAATACAATATAAAGATAGATAAATACATAATCCACAAAATATAAAAAAAAAAATACAATAGATACTATAGATGGATATATAGATAGATAGACAATACAAAAAATGCATAAATAAAAACACAATGAATATAAATAAATACAAATATATAGATAGATAAATAAATACACAATCCACAAAATATAAAAACAAATACTATAGATACTATAGATAGATATATAGATAGATAGACAATACAAAAAATATATAAATAAAAACTCAATGAATACAAATAAATACAATATATAGATAAATAAATACACAAAATATATAAATAATTATGAAAAATGTATTTGAATATATAGAATGTGTGTGTTTATATAAATAGATAGATAGATAGATAGATAGATAGATAGATAGATAGATAGATAGATAGATAGATAGATAGATAGGTAAAGATAAATAAATACACAATACACAAACTATATAAATAAATACTTAATGTATATAAATAAATACAATATGTAGATAAATAAATACATACACAATACACAAAATATAAAAATGAATATAATAGATACTATAGATACATATACAATACAAAAAATATATAAATAAATACGAAATGAATATAAATAGATACAATATATAGATATATAAATAAATACACAACACATAAAATATAAAAATAAATACAATATATAGATATATAAATACACAATACAAAAAATATATAAATAAAAACAGAATGAATATAAATAAATACAATATATAAATAGATGAATAAATACACAATATACAAAATATATAAATAAATACACAATATATATAAAAATATAAATATAAATGTACAATGAATATAAGTAAATACAATATATATATATATATATATATATATATATATATATATATATATATATATATATATAAAAATACACAATGTAATTATATCAACACGCACAATATTTTTAACCACTTCTGGACTGGCTCACGCCGATATACGTCTGCACTTTGAAGAGGAATATCGTTGTTATGGCAGCAGCTAGCTACCATAACCCCGATATCCTCTTCTTCAGGTGCGGTCTGGTTTCAGATAAAAGCGGTGCCAAGCGGCGGAGGCGATCAGGTCCTCTACCTGGCTTGGTATGGAGACGAGTGAGGGGAAGATGGCCCCCACCCGTCTCCTTACCATTGCAGGGCGGAAGCGACGTCAAAACGTCACTTCCGCCCATAGCTCCTAAAGATACTTTTTTTTTTTTTTATGACATTTCATTTTTTTTTTTTTTTTATTGCATTTTAGTGTAAATATGAGATGTGAAGTCTTTTTGACCCCCCAGATCTCACATTAAAGAGGTCCTGTCATGCTCTTTTTCTATTACAAGTGATGTTTACATTCCTTGTAATAGGAATAAAAGTGACACAATATTATTATTATTATTTTTTTTTTTTTTTTTTACAAGGCAGTGTAAAAATAAAAGGTAAAATAAATAAAAAAAACTATATATTTTTTTCTAAATGCACCCATCCCGCCGAGCTCGCGTGCAGAAGCGAACGCAGACGTGAGTAGCGCCCGCATATGAAAACAGTGTTCAAACCACACATGTGAGGTATCGCCAAGGTCGGTAGAGCGAGAGCAATAATTCTAGACCTAGATTTTTAAGGGTAAAAGTTTGTCGCCATTTCACGAGCAGGCGCAATTTTTAAGCATGACATGTTGGGTATCAATTTACTCGGCGTAACATCATCTTTCACAATTTAAAAAAAAAATCGGGCTAACTTTACTGTTGTCTTATTTTTTTCATTCAAAAAAGTGTATTTTTTCCCCCAAAAAGTGCGCTTGTAGGACCGTTGCGTAAATACAGTGTGACAGAAAGTATTGCAACGACCGCCATTTTATTTTCTAGGGTGTTAGAAAAAAAATATATAATGTTTGGGGGTTCTAAGTAATTTTCTAGCAAAAAATAACTGTATTTAACTTGCAAACACCAAATCTCAGAAAGAGGCTCGGTCCTTAAGTGCTTAAATAAATACATAATATATATTAATAAATACACAATGTATATAAATAAATACACAATTTATATAAATACATAATATTTATATAAATACACACTGTATATAAATAAATACATAATATATAAATAAAATAAATACATAATATATAAATAAAATAAATACATAATATATATATATATATAAATAAATACACAATGTAAATACACAATGTATATAAATAAATACATAATATACAAATAAATATACAATGTATATACATAAATACATAATATATATATATATATATATATATATATATATATATATATATATATATATATATATAATTTATAAATACACAAGGTATATAAATAAATACACAATGTATATAAATAAATACATAATATATAAATAAAATAAATACATAATATATAAATAAATACACAATGTAAATACACAATGTATATAAGTAAATACATAATATACAAATAAATATAAATAAATACATAAATACATAATATATATATATATATATATATATATATATATATATATATATATATATATATATATTTATAAATACACAAGGTATATAAATAAATACACAATGTATATAAATAAATACATAATATATAAATAAAAAAAATACATAATATATAAATAAATACACAATGTAAATACACAATGTATATAAATAAATACATAATATACAAATAAATATACAATGTATATACATAAATACATAATATATATATATATATATATATATATATATATATATATATATATATATAAATAAATACACAATGTATATAAATAAAAACACAATGTATATCGATAAATACATAATATATATAAATAAATACATAATATACAAATAAATATACAATGTATATACATAAATAAATAAATTATATATATATATATATATATATATATACACACACAATGTATATAAATAAATAAATAAATAAATATATATATATATATACACACACACAATGTATATAAATAAATAAATATATATATATATATATATATATATATATATATATATACATACACAAGGTATATAAATAAATACACAAGGTATATAAATAAATGTGCCTGTGCCCATCCCTCCCATTCACAGCTTTCCATCCTAAGAAGAAGGTTCTATTTTTGAATTATTATAATATGTGCACGGTTGGTAGAAATTCACCAGAAACTCGAGGGCCACAATTATAAATCATGGGGCCCCATACAGCCTTTCTAAAATCCCTCCTGTTCCAATAATTCCCATATGTGTCCTCAGTCACCCCCGCCATGCTGTCAGAGCTGTCACACCCCCCGCTCCTCAGCCCGATCTTCCTTCCGCTCTCCCCAGGTTGGGCCCCGCTGGATCCCCATTCTTTCCCAGGACTTGTGGTGGGTGGGCTCCTGCTGACTACTGCCCCATTCACACTGACATTATCTACCCCCCCCCCCCCGGGGATAGACAGGGCTGTCAACAGAAACCATGGGACTCAATGTTGGACTGCACTGGGCCCAGTCCCCCCTGATGGCCCAATGGGGCCTGGGCTCGGTATGGAATTTCTGATTGATGGCCCTGATGAGCTCCATAAACCTTATTTATTATATTCACAGAAATGATTGCTTTTCTGTTGGGTGGTCAGCCGAGATGCAGATTGCGCTGGGTTCTTTCTCGCCCCTTTCCTGATCTGATCTCCTCTGTGTAACGAGTCGGATGGCCCCGTGTCACGTCTTCTGCTCTTCCCCTGTATGGGGTGAATACACGAGGCTCTTCATTCTCTGTAATTAGATGAGAGCTGCCGTACTCCGTACTTATCATTCACAAGAGTCTCTTCAGCCGAGTCGTTACTTCGTCATAATTAGATCCTTTCAGGTATTTATATCCTCCTCGCTGCTTTAAGAACGACTCGCTACTCATCACTCCGCGTCACCTGAATAATAATGTTTCCTCCACTACTCTGACAGAACCCCCCAAAAAGTATTGATTCTTAGATATCGTCATTATGTATCATTTTCAGGAATTAAAAAAAAATGGAACCTTCATTAACCGCTTCCTGTCCAGCGATGTGCCGACATATCACTGGTTAGGAAGGATGATACAGTGGGGATCGAAAGTTTGGGCACCCCATGTAAAAATGTGTATTAACCACTTTCAGCCCCGGATCAATTGGCAGCCAAAGGACCAGGCCCCTTTTTGCGATTCGGCACTGCGTCGATTTAACTGACAATTGCGCGGTCGTGCAACGTGGCTCCCAAACAAAATTGGCGTCCTTTTTTTCCCACAAATAGAGCTTTCTTTTGGTGGTATTTGATCGCCCCTGCGGTTTTATTTTTTTGCACTATAAACAAAAATAGAGCGACAATTTTGAAAAAAATTCAACATTTTTTGCTTTTTGCTATAAGAAATATCCCCAAAAAATATATAAAAAAACTTTTTTTTTTCTCAGTTTAGGCCGATACGTATTCTTCTACATATTTTTGGTAAAAAAAAATCGCAATTAGCGATTATTTATTGGTTTGCGCAAAAGTTATAGCGTTTTACAAAATAGGGGATAGTTTTATAGCATTTTTATTAATATTTTTTTTTACTAGTAATGGCGGCGATCAGCGATTTTTTTTTTGTGACTGCGAAATTATGGCGGACACATCAGACATTTTTGACACATTTTTGGGACCATTGTCATTTATACAGAGATCAATGCTATTTAAATGCATTGATTCCTGTATAAATGACAGTTGTAGTGAAAGAGTTAACCACTAGGGGGAGGGGAGGGGTTATGGGCTGTGACGTGTGTGTGTTTTTTTTTACATTAGGGGGCAGGGCTGACGTCTGACGTCTTCAGCTCCGTGACCCGATCGCGGGACACCAGCGGCAATCGGGTCCGCTGGTCCCGCGGTCACGGGCAGGCATTTAAAGGGGACGTACAGGTACGTGCTTTTGCCTGCCCGTGCCATTCTGCTGACGTATATATGCAGTGGGCGGTCGGGAAGCGGTTAATGTGCATAACGAAGCCAAGAAAGGATGTAAAAATCTCCAAATGGCATCAAATTACAGATTAGACATTCTTATAATATGTCAAAAAAAAGTTAGATTTTATTTCCATCATTTACACTTTCAAAATTACAGAAAACAAAAAAATGGCGTCTGCAAAAGTTTGGGCACCCTGCAGAATTTATAGCATGCACTGCCCCCTTTGCAAAGCTGAGACCTGCCAGTGTCATGGATTGTTCTCAATCATCGTCTGGGAAGACCAGGTGATGTCAATCTCAAAGGTTTTAAATGGCCAGACTCATCTGACCTTGCCCCAACAATCAGCACCATGAGTTCTTCTAAGCAGTTGTCTAGAAAACTGAAACTGAAAATAGTTGACGCTCACAAAGCTGGAGAAGGCTATAAGAAGATAGCGAAGCGTTTTCAGATGTCAATATCCTCTGTTCGGAATGTAATTAAGAAATGGCAGTCATCAGGAACAGTGGAAGTTAAAGCAAGATCCGGAAGACCAAGAAAAATATCGGACAGAACAGCTCGCAGGATTGTGAGAAAAGCAATTCAAAACCCACGTTTGACTGCACGATCCCTCCAGAAAGATCTGGCAGACACTGGAGTTGTGGTACACTATTCCACTATAAAGAGATACTTGTACAAATATGGTCTTCATGGAAGAGTCGTCAGAAGAAAACCTCTCCTACGTCTTCACCACAAAAATCAGCGTTTGAACTTTGCAAATGAACATATAGACAAGCCTGAGGCATTTTGGAAACAAGTTCTGTGGACCGATGAGGTTAAAATAGAACTTTTTGGCCGGAATGAGCAAAGGTACGTTTGGAGAAGAAAGGGCACAGAATTTAATGAAAAGAACCTCTGTCCAACTGTGAAGCATGGGGGTGGATCAATCATGCTTTGGGGTTGTATTGCAGCCAGTGGCACAGGGAACATTTCACGAGTAGAAGGAAAAATGGATTCAATAAAATTTCAGCAAATTTTGGATGGTAACTTGATGCCACCTGTGAAAAAGCTGAAGTTAAAGAGAGTATGGCTTCTACAAATGGATAATGATCCTAAACACACCTCAAAATCCACGAGGGATTACATCAAGAGGCATAAACTGAAGGTTTTGCATTGGCCTTCACAATCTCTTGACCTCAACATTATTGAAAATCTATGGATAGATTTTAAAAGAGCAGTGCGTGACAGACAGCCCAGAAATCTCAAAGAACTGGAAGACTTTTGTAAGGAAGAATGGGCAAAGATACCTCAAACAAGAATTGAAAGACTCTTGGCTGGCTACAAAAAGCGTTTACAAGCTGTGATACTTGCCAAAGGGGGCAGTACAAGATATTAACTCTGCAGGGTGCCCAAACTTTTGCAGACGCCATTTTTTTGTTTTCTGTAATTTTGAAAGTGTAAATGATGGAAATAAAATCTAACTTTTTTTGACATATTCTAAGAATGTCTAATCTGTAATTTGATGCCATTTGGAGATTTTTTCCATCTTTCCTTGGCTTCGTTATGCACATTAATACACATTTTTACCTGGGGTGCCCAAACTTTCGATCCCCACTGTACACTATATTGTCAAAAGTATTGGGCCATCTGCTTTTATACACACATAAACTTTAATGGCATCCCAGTCTTAGTCCGTAGGGTTCAATATCGAGTTGGCCCCCCCTTTGCAGCTATAACAGTAACACTACTATAACAATAGTAGTAGGAACAATCATCAACTCTCGACTCGACTACGCAAACTCCCTCTAAATAGGACTACCCAAATACCAGATTGCACGCCTACAAGTCATCCAAAACAGGGCAGCAAGACTAATCATGGGAAAAAAACCTGGGAATCCATCTCCCCTCCCTGAGGATCCTACACTGGCTAACCGTAAAGGATCGGATCACATTCAAGACCCTCTGCCTCACCCACAAATGCACACAAGGAAACGCTCCTCAAAACTTATACGAAAAAATAAAACTCTACACACCCAATCGCAACCTCCGATCAACCAACCAAAACCACCTCCTCGTCCCCAAGTCCCGGTACAAATCAAGGGGAGAACAAAGATTCGCAGTCCAAGGACCACGGCTATGGAATGCTCTACCCACGAACATCCTTTTGGAAGGAAACCATCGGGCCTTCAGGAAAAAACTCAAGACCTACCTCTTCTAAGAAGGATGAACGCAGGTCGGATCAAGCGCCTCGAGGCGATTCAGTTCGCATTTGCAGTGCTATACAAGTCATTCATTCATTCATTCATTCATTCAACAGCTTCAACTCTTGTCCACAAGGTTTAGGAGTGTCTCTATGGGAATGTTTGACCATTCTTCCAGAAGAGCATTTGTGAGGTCAGACACTGATGTTGGACGAGATGGCCTGGCTCCCAGTCTCCGCTTGAATTCATCCCAAAGGTGTTCTAATGGGTTGAGGTCAGGACTCTGGGCCAGTCAAATTCCTCCACCCCAAACTCGCTCTTCCATGTCTTTATGGACCTTGAGGGCAGAGGCCAACAGCACTCTGCCCTGTTGGTAGCTCTTCTGCTGGGTTGCTGTCAGTGGAGACCTCAATCCCACCCACCGATATCAGCTCGAGCTGCAGTTGTGAGGTGCCGATTGCATCCTCTCCCTGAAGCTCCTGCAGAGTTGATTGTTGTGGGCAGAGGTCCACAGCGCCATGCTCACCGGGTTGTTCCTCCTCAGCAGAAAAGGCTAATAAGTCCCCAGTCTCTGGAACTGGTGTCTTGGGATAGAGGTTCACCATCTACTGTCCATAGAACAAAGATGTTGTTACTGGTGCTGGGCAGAGGCTAGCAGAGCTCTGGGGATGGTCCATCTCCAGAGTTTCCGCTGCCGATTCTGAGGCATGCAGCTGAATGTGTTCTAGCAGTTTCCTGTATGCCCTTTCCAGATGCTGTTCTTTCCTTAGCAAATAGTCCAGATCAGGTTTAAGCTCTGAAACCCCTGCGAGACCGAGCATAGCCTCTCTATATTCTCGGAGGTCCTCAAGGGTAGGTTCCCCTTTAACAGCAAACACAAAACCATCTGTAAGGCTCTCCCACAGCAATCCAGGGCCGCCAAAGTCATATCCCTCCGGAGAGCATTCTGTTGTCTCCCCTAAATATTCCTGCTCTGCGTGCCATTGCAGAGCCTGATATCAATTGTCCAGCTATAGTAGGTGCCGCTGATATTGTGTTTCCAGCGCGATCCCGTCGCACTGGTTCTCGGCGACAGGGTTCTCGAACCAGCGCGATCCCCTCTCTCCAGTTCTTCTCCCGCTCACTCCGGCCTCTTCTACGGCTCTCCGGCCTCTTCTTCCGGGCTCCTCCGCTATCTTCTTGCAGCTCTTTTACTAGCGGAGGAGCCCGGTCTCCTCCGTCCTTCTTCCCTCTTCTCTCTTCTTTCTTCTTCCAATGTTGACACAACGCTCTCTCCCGCTGAAATGCGGGGCATGCTTGGACTATGATGCCATAAGGGGCGGGGTCACCATGTGGCATCACCCCGGTGTCCCCGCCCCATACCTATATAAGTCGCCGCGCACCTCGCACACAGCATTTCGTAGGGGGTTCCCCTTAAAATCCATACTAGATCTAAGGGTATGGTATGCTCTTGGAGGGGGAACCCATGCCAGTTTTTTATTTAAAATTTGGCGTGGAGTTCCCCCCTCAAGATTCATACCAAACACAGTGCCTGGTATTGGCAGGCATCTAAGTCGGATCCCCGCACCAGTGTGAACTGCGATGCTTGTCGCTCATTGGGAAAGGAAAAAACAAATTTTTCCTTTCCTGATGAGGATCGGCGCTGGCTCCCGCGACGGGGCTCGCAGATCAATCTCGCCGATAAAAGCGGCAAGATTGACACAATATCGCGGGCACCTACTGTATATCTCCTGCTGGCTTGGGTTTGGGTTGGGTTTTTTTCCTGGGCATTCCCCAGGCTTTGTAGTTATCTCCTGCTGAACCAGCCTGTCCAACTCGGACACCCATTGCTCCTGGGGCCGCTCTCCCAGGAATGCCATCCACAACTGCCATTGGTCACTGGCTCGTTGCTCTGGGGTTGGAAAGCACCTGCCCTGGTGTGTACCAGCGACCTGGAGGGCTCCAAGCCAGACCTAAACCCTAATCCACTGCCTGATCTCCAGGTATTGATCCGCAGACACAGTCCTGGGAATTGCTGAAAGAGCGCTCCGCAGCAGCCCTTGCAACTCTGATGCCAGGTCCATATCTCCACTTGGATGACCAAAGTCTGCTATCCTCAATCTTGTATCCCGGTGGTGGTTTGGATGTGTTCACAGCCAGGAAGCACAATCTCACCACTTGCCAGTTGCCACCAATGTGACGGACCCCCGTACTCAAGAAGGGTCTGTCCGCCCTTTAAGCTTCCTTGCCCGGTACCAGAACGATCCAAAACCCCTTAGCCCACTTGTCAAGACATTGTGTAGGGTGGAAAATATAAGACGTTTATTCAAACACAGACACAAAGAGATTTACACTCAGGGGACAACCCCCTTCTTGACATAATGACACAGGGTGGGGTAAACTTTACCTCCTCCAGTAACATGACACACAGGTATATTCAACTATCCAACAGGAGACCGTCATTAGGGGGGACTGCTGGAGAAATCCCCCCTCCCCTCTCATAGCTAATCCACATAGACATATACATCCCATAATAGGTTGCTCCCAAGGCAGACAGAAACAATAGAACAATGGGATACAGCCACACCTCAAACAATCTAGTACAAAGTGTACAACAGTTTATGAGACCAAGCTCATACAATATTCCAGCAGTCGGAAAGGTGGAATTCATTTATCTTCACATATTCCTTGAGGGATATTGTTTAGAAATATTACTGTCCCAAGTGAAAGAGCCCCTTCATTCATTCAACACAAACCACACATATAAGACCCTGGATAACAGGGGTAAAAGGAAATGCTGAGTCCGGTGTGGTTGTACAGTGAGTCTGATTAGTGCAGATCAGACTGGGGTTCTCGGTCACCCTGTGCCCCTAATAGACACAGGGTAACTTAAACATAAGAGGGCCGGAGGAGCTGGACAAGGAGTTTCCAGATCTCTCTAAGGTAAGCTGGGTTCCACAAGCCGCCCACCCAAAGTGACTCCCGCCACAGCCTCCGTCTGCCTGTGCCTGCACACAAATGCGAACGCCCGCACCGGTCCAACGCACATATGTAAACAGCGGTTGCACCACACATATTAGGTATCGCAACGAATGTCCGAGTGATAGCAATAATTCTATCTCCAGACCTCCTGTGTGACCCTAAGCTAGTAACCTGTAAAAGCTTTTAAATTGTGTCAACTATAGGGATTTTTAGGCACCGTAGTTTGCCGCTGTTCCACAGGTGGACGCAATTTTAAAGCATGACATATTCGGTATCTATCTACTTGGTGTAACATCATATTTTATATTTTACCAAAAAACTTGGTATTATATCATGTTTTTGGGCATTAAAATGTATTAAAGTGTATTCTTTCCAAAATATTTGTGTTTGCAAAAGGGCTTGCACTCAAGGGCTACATAAAAATATGCAACATCACCCACCACCTCTGCTTAAAAAAATCTCCCCATCTGTAACACAGACTGAAATAATTTGGGGGTCCTAGCCGTTCTACATTCTGCCTACAGCAAAAAAATAGAAAAAAAAATATTCCCACCATCTTTGTGCTGAGTTCCCGGGTCTGTACACCTGCTGTGCCCATTATGAGGGGTTGCCACCATCCCTGTACATAGTTCCTAGGTCTGTACACCTGCTGTGCCCATTATGAGGGGTTCCCACCATCCCTGTACATAGTTCCTAGGTCTGTACACCTGCTGTGCTCATTATGAGGGGTTCTCACCATCCATGTGCTGAGTTCCCCGGGTCTGTACACCTACTGTGCCCATTATGAGGGGCTCCAACCATCCCTGTGCTGAGTTCCCCGGGTCTGTACACCCGCTGTGCCCATTATGAGGGGCTCCCACCATCCCTGTGCTGAGTTCCCGGGTCTGTACACCCGCTGTGCCCATTATGAGGAGTTCCCACCATCTTTGTGCCGAGTTCCCGGGTCTGTAGACCTGCAGTGCCCATTATGAGGAGTTCCCACCATCCCTGTGCTGAGTTCCCGGGTCTGTAGACCTGCTGTGCCCATTATGAGTGGTTCCCGGCATCCCTGTGCTGAGTTCCCGGCTATGTAGACCTGCTGTGCCCATTATAAGGGGCTCCCACCATCCCTGTGCTGAGTTCCCAGGTCTGTACACCTGCTGTGCCTATTATGAGGGGTTCCCACCATCCCTGTGCTGAGTTCCCGGGTCTGTACACCCGCTGTGCCCATTATGAGGGGCTCCCACCATCCATGTGATGAGTTCCCGGGTCTGTACACCCGCTGTGCCCATTATGAGGAGTTCCCACCATCTTTGTGCCGAGTTCCCGGGTCTGTAGACCTGCAGTGCCCATTATGAGGAGTTCCCACCATCCCTGTGCTGAGTTCCCGGGTCTGTACACCTGCTGTGCCCATTATGAGGAGCTCCCACCATCCCTGTGCTGAGTTCCCGGGTCTGTACACCCGCTGTGCCCATTATGAGGGGCTCCCACCATCCCTGTGCTGAGTTCCCGGGTCTGTACACCCGCTGTGCCCATTATGAGGAGTTCCCACCATCTTTGTGCCGAGTTCCCGGGTCTGTAGACCTGCAGTGCCCATTATGAGGAGTTCCCACCATCCCTGTGCTGAGTTCCCGGGTCTGTAGACCTGCTGTGCCCATTATAAGGGGCTCCCACCATCCCTGTGCTGAGTTCCTGGGTCTGTACACCTGCTGTGCCTATTATGAGGGGTTCCCACCATCCCTGTGCTGAGTTCCCGGGTCTGTACACCCGCTGTGTCCATTACGAGGGATTCCCACCATCCCTGTACTGAGTTCCCAAGTCTGTACACCTGCTGTGCCCATTATGAGGGGCTCCCACCATCCCTGTGATGAGTTCCCGGGTCTGTACACCTGCTGTGCCCATTATGAGGGGTTCCCACCATCCCTGTGCCGAGTTCCCAGGTCTGTACACCGCTGTGCCCATTATGAGGGGTTCCCACCATCCCTGTGCCGAGTTCCCGGCTATGTAGACCTGCTGTGCCCATTATGAGGGGCTCCCACCATCCCTGTGCTTAGTTCCCAGGTCTGTATACCTGCTGTGCCCATTATAAGGGGTTCCCACCATCCCTGTACTGAGTTTCCAGGTCTGTACACCTGCTGTGCCCATTATGAGGGGTTCCCACCATGCTAGCACACAAAAGTGGGTGGGACTGGGAACACCAAAAACTCCCAGGTGGACAGGAGCAGAGACAGGATTATAGAAATCAGGTCCGGAGTCTCATCTTGGTAATACGTTGTGTTCTTCTTCTTCCAGGATATCCGGATACGGAGCGGCTGGCGGAATGGGAGTGAAGACCCCTACGAGGGCTCACGGCACCGCTCTGGTTGGGGTTTTCGAACTCCAGAAGGATGATATACTCTATATACTGGTCGGCCAGCAAGGGGAGGATGCCTGCCCCCGGGTAACTGCTCATATATATGGAGATTATTGGTGTGATGATGATGGCGCTATATAAGAAGTTGGTGTTTGGAAGGTCCCGTGTACCCCAAAGTCTTAAATCCTCCCTCCGGCTCACCCTTCAGTCTTGCACAGGTGGACCGGCTCCTCTCCTGGACTAAAGTGGCTTCCTCTGATCTCACCGCACATTTCTCATTAGTTGATGTGGCAGGAATAGTTGCCCAGGAACGGTTTTATTTACCACCTGCCGACCGTTCACCGTAAATATACTGCGAGCGGGTGGAAGGCGCAGGCTCGGCACCGAACATGTACTCTGCTGGCTTGCTTCCTGGTTTTGGGCGTGCACGCACACGCCCTCCCGCCCACCTGTGCTGTGATTGGCACACAGCACGAGTGATTGGCACACAGCACACAGAGGTACAACCACAAAGGATTCTGTGTACAGAAAACAGCGATCTGGCTGTTTCTTCTCCCTGAAAAGCAGGGAGAAAAAAACAGCCAGACCAGAAAGTAAAAGCACCGCACATTACACATAGTTAGGCACACATTTACCCCCTTGATTGACCCTAGGTGTTACCCCCCCCCCCCCCCCCCCCCCCTGCCAGCCAGTGTCATTAGTACAGTGATAGTGTATAGTATTATCACTATATTAGTGTCACTAGTGACTTCAGTGTCAGTCAGTTAGCTAGTCAGATTGTTCGCCACCATATCACAGTCCCACTATAAGTCACCGCCATTACCAGTATAGCATCATAGCTGCATAAATTCCAGTATATACTCCCACTGACACCAACAATGAGGCACTATTCCTCCCACTGATACCAACAATGGGGCCCTATTCCTCCACTGATACCAATAATGGGGGCACCATTCCTCCCACTGATATGGGGCCCTATTCCTTCCACTGATACCAATGATGGGGCACTATTTCCTCCCCTGACACCAATGATGGGGCCTTATTCCTCCCACTGATACCAATGATGGGGCACTATTCCTCCCACTGATACCAAATAATGGGGCACTATTCCTCCCACTAACACCAACAATGAAGCACTATTCCTCCCACTGATACCAATGATGGGGGCACTATTCCTCCCACTGATACCAATGATACCCACTGAATGATAATGAATAGAAAGTTTGGAGACCCCCGTTCTATATCATAGTTTGGAGACATCAGGATTGATCAATTTTTAGATATATATCCCATAGTTTGTAGACGTTATAGCTTTCACACAAACCACTTAATATACATTTCTTGGGATTTATTTTAAGACATGTAGCAGAAGACATTTTGGACTAAATTTATGATGACATTTGATTTTATTGGATACTTTTTATGATAAATAAGAATTATTTATTTATTTATTTTTTCCGTTTTGTTTTTCGTTTATATCACAAAAAAAAAAAAAAAAAAACAGTGTTGATCAAATACCACCAAAGAAGAAAAAAGCTCTATTTGTGTGAAAAAAAAAAAAAAATGATGACAATCCCATTTGTGTACAGTGTTGCATAACCGCGCAATTGCCGGTTAAAGTAGCGCAGTGCTGAATAGAAAACAATGGCCTGGTGATTAAGGGTTGGTTGGGGGTAAAACCTTTCCGGAGCTTAGGGTTTTTTTTTTTTTCTTTTTGACGTCGGTTCTTTTTATTCAGCTTCATTATCTACAAGAATGAAAGTGATATATACGTTTTAATCAAGCAAATTCCAGCCCCAATTTAATAAAACCGAAATATTAATTTAATGAAATGTAGCGGCAGAACAGATGTATTGACTGTTGGAGTAATTGGGTTCTGCGCCATTGGACAAGAGTTTATCTAACTAATTGGATTGTAATCAGCAGCTTTACAATATCCTCCTCGGCAGAAAGGTGCTCTATAATACGACTTTTATATATTTTTTTGCATTCTTGAAAGCCGGGGCATTTCGTTAGTCATTAAATCCGTCTCCGCATTCACACTCGAAAAAAACTCAATTAGCGTGAAGGATTTAGGAAGGGGAGAGCGACTCTCCGTCCATTATCTTCTTCTCCACTGAACCCCAGAGCATGATGGACTAATAAAGGGTGAAGGCACAAGAGGTGAAGATCCTCTTCACTCCCATCAGTAATCTGATCACCCAGGCGGGAGGAAGGCCTCTGATCGCGAGGCACTTGAAGACTGCAGCAATGCGCCAGCGATATTTTTGGACTTCTAGAACTTTTCTTTTTAGAGGTGAAATAAACACAGAGCTGGGAGGATTGAGAAATCAGACGTACGGTGGGGGGGGGGGGGGGGGGGGGGGGGGGGGGGGGGAGAATAATGATTTGTTCCCCTGCAGATTGTGTAACCACTTCCATACCAGGACCGAGACTATTCTGGCACTCCTCTCCTACATGTAAAATCATAATTTTTTTTGCCAGAACCCCCAAACGTTATATATATATATATATAAAATATAAAATGTGTTTTTTTTGAGAAAAAAAAAACGGTTTCGTGATCTATAAAATAGCAAAACAGTAAAGTTAGCCCAATTATTTTTTTGTGATATAAACGAAAAACAAAACGGAAAATAAATAAATAAATAATTCTTAGTTGTCATAAAAAGTATCCAATAAAATCAAATGTCATCATAAATTTAGTCCAAAATGTTTTCTGCTACATGTCTTAAAATAAACGCCATTTTATTCCCTAGGGTGTCTGCTAAAACACACACACATATATATATATTTTTTCCCTTCATCTCTCTCTTTCTTTCTTTGTTTCTCCCTCCATCCCTCGTTCATCTCAGACTCTAACCACACCCCTTTGAGTCACACCCAATAGTACGATTAAACCAAGCCCATACTTTGCCATGGCGCCGCATTTTTCATTCCCCACTAGGCCACCCCTACAAACAAATGTCCACCCCCTGATTTTGATAAGACTCCACCTACCGACAAAAAAATTGTCCAGGTGAGGATGAGGAATTTAAGTTTACTGTTAAGCCCCCCGGGCCCCTAGAGTCCGGCCGTGTCCCGACACACGCAGCTGTATACAGCAGGAGGCAGAAGCACAGAGTAGAGTGGGCGGGGCAGAACGCTCGAGCGCGCCTGTGAAGGGACATCGTTTTCGGCACATGAGGAGGCTCTGAAGTCTAGACAAGAGGTAGGAAGGGAGTGGGAGACAGACTGTCATCTGTTTTTCACAGTTCATTTTTTTTTTTGTGGGGGGGGGACTGTTTACAGGGGGGGGCCCATACAACATTTTGCTATGGGGCCCTGTGATTTCTAGTTACGCCCCTGATATATATATATATATATATATATATATATATATATATATATATGTGTGTGTTTTAGCAGACACCCTAGGGAATAAAATGGCGGTCGTTGCAACTTTATTTGCACGGTATTTGCGCTACAATTTTTGAAATGTGTTTTTTTTGGGGAAAAAAAAACGGTTACGTGATCTATAAAATAGCAAAACAGTAAAGTTAGCCCAATTATTTTTTTGTACAATGTGAAAGATGATGTTACGCCGAGTAAATAGATACCCAACATGTCACGCTTTAAAATTGCGCACACTCGTGGAATGACGCCAAACTTCGGTACTTAAAAATCTCCATAGGCGACGCTTACATTTTTTTTCCAGGTTGCATGTTTACAGTTACAGAGGAGGTCTAGTGCTAGAATTGTTGCTCGCGCTCTAACGCACGCGGCAATACCTCACATGTGTGGTTTGAACGGCGTTTACATATGTGGGCGGGGCTAACGTGTGCGTTCACTTCTGAGCGCGAGCTACCGGGGACAGGGGAGTTTTCAAATTATAATTTTTTTTATTTTTTTTTTTATTTTACTTAATTTTTTTTATTTTTACTTTTTTTTACATTTTTTTAGCACTTTTATTCCCATTACAAGGAATGCAAACATCCCTTGTAATAGGAATCTATCTTGACAGGTCCTCTTTATGGAGAGATGCGGGGTCAATAAGACCCCACATCTCTCCTCCAGGCTGGAAAGCATGAGATCGGAAAAAAAATCCTCGATCTCATGCTTACCAGCCGCGATCGCAGCTTTGTTTTCATCCGCGGCCCGGACGTGATGTCATAACATCGCGCCCGGGCCTCTGACGGTCACAAAGATGACTGGTGACCATATGGTCACCGGAAATCTCGATATGGTCGTCATTCGGCAGCGGCCAATTCTTTCTCCAGGTCCCCAAAGACACGGGAGAGCCCGGAGAAGCACCGGATGGCGGGGGGGGGGAGGGGGGGTGTCCCCTCCCGTCCCCTGTAAGAACTATCAAGCAGTGGAACTGCCACTACGATCATTCTTATGGTGCAGAGAATCGCCGGCTGCCCCCATCATTCAGATGTTCCCACTGAAAGTCAAAGATGTCATATGACGTCCTTGGGCGGGAAGTGGGTAAGTTTGCCCACTTACAAAGAAATTAAGGGTCTATAATTTTTATCATAGATGTATTTTATATGATAGAGACAGAATATCAACCAAAAATCCAGAAAAAACACACAATACAAATGTTATAAATTATTAAAATTAAGTATTTGATCCCCAAACAAAACATGACTTGGTACTTGGTGGAGAAACCCTTGTTGGCGATCACAGAGGTCAGACGTCTCTTGTAGGTGGTGATCAGGTTTGCACACATCTCAGGAGGGATTTTGGTCTTCTCTTCTTTACAGATCTTCTCTAAATCCTTAAGGTTTCTTGGCTGTCACTTGGAAGCTCGAAGTTTCAGCTCCCTCCATAAATTTCCTATAGGATTAAGGTCTGGAGACTGGCTAGGCCACTCTATGACCTTAATGTGATTGTTCTTGAGCCACTCCTTTTATGGTCTTGGCGGTATGTTTTGGGTCATTGTCATGCTGGAAGACCCATCCATGACTCATCTTCAGTGTTCTGGCTGAGGGAAGGAGGTTCTCATCCAAGATTTTACAATACATGGCCCCGTCCATTGGCCCCTCAATGCGGCAAAGTTGGCCTGTACCTTTTAGAAGAGAAATAGCCCCAAATCATAATGTTTCCACCTTCGTGCTGGACTGTAGGGATGGTGTTCTTAGGGTCATAGTCAGCATTTTTCTTCCTCCAAACACGGCGAGTCGAGTTAATGCCAAAGAGCTCAATTGAGGTCTCAGCTGACCACAGAACTTTCAACCAATCTTTCTCTGAATCATTTAGATGTTTGTTGGCAAACGTTCCTGTACATGTGTCTTCCTGAGGAGGAGGACCTGTACATGTGTCTTCCTGAGGAGGAGGACCTGTACATGTGTCTTCCTGAGGAGGGGGACCTGTACATGTGTCTTCCTGAGGAGGAGGACCTGTACATGTGTCTTCCTGAGGAGGGGCTCCTGTACATGTGTCTTCTTGAGGAGGGGGACCTGTACATGTGTCTTCTTGAGGAGGGGGACCTGTACATGTGTCTTCCTGAGGAGGGGGACCTGAACATGTGTCTTCCTGAGGAGGGGCTCCTGTACATGTGTCTTCTTGAGGAGGGGGACCTGTACATGTGTCTTCTTGAGGAGGGGGACCTGTACATGTGTCTTCTTGAGGAGGGGGACCTGTACATGTGTCTTCTTGAGGAGGGGGACCTTGCGGGGGCTGCAGGATTTCAGTCCATGTTGGCATATTGTGCTACTAATGGTTTGTTTGGTGACTGTGGTCCCAACTGCCTTGAGATCCTTCACAAGCTCCTCCCATCTAGTTCTGGGCGGATCCCTCACTTTTCTCATGACCATCCTCACCCCATGAGGGGAAATCTTGTATGGAGCTCCAGACTGAGGGCGATTGATGGTTATTTTTAGACATGTGCACAACAAAAAAATTTGTTTATTTTCGTTTAGTTTTTTTTAGTTTCCGAAAAAAAATTGTTTATTTTCGTTTCGTTTTCTTCGTTTCCGTTGATTCGTAACGATTCGTAAATTCGTAAGTCGTCGGTGTTCGTATTCGTAACGATTCATACATTCGTAAGAGTTATTTTTTCATTGATTCGTTTTTTCGTTAGTTTAATTTTCGTTTATTCGAAATTCGGACGCATTGTATTTATTCGTACATTCGTAACATTCGTAGATTCGTAATCGGAGCATAATTCATAATTTTATGTAATGTGTATGCTATTATTACATTTTAATAATTTACGAACCGAAAAAAAAAAGTTACGAATCGAAAAAAAAAAAGTTACGAATCGAAAAAAAAAGTTACGAATGTACGAATTTTTTCGTTCAATCTATTCGAAGCACGTTAAGCAGCGCCATTGTAAGGGACACGGAAAATTACCAATTCAACACAAAAAAAAAGTTACGAATGTACAAATTTTTTCGTTCATTTTCGTTGTTCCTGTTTTAGTTTTTTGGATTTTCTTCATTCGTACATTCGTTGTTTCTAATTTGGTTTTTCGGATTTTCGTTGTTTTTCGGATTCGTTCGATTCGAACGATTCGTTAATCGGATTCGTATGATTCGAACGATTCGTTATTCTGATTCGTTCGATTCGAACGAAAACGAACGAAAAAAACGAAAAACGAAAAAAAACTAAACTAATTGCACATGTCTAGTTATTTTGTATTTCTTCCATAATCGCTCCAACAGTTGTCTCCTTCTCACCGACCTTCTTGCTGATGGTCTTGTAGCCCATTTCAGCCTTGTGCAGGTCTACAATCTTGTCCCCGACATCCTCTGACAGATCTTTGGTCTTCCCCATGATGGTGAGGATTGGAGGGAAGAGATTCTGTGGACAGGTGTCTTTTATACACATAACGAGTTGTCGTTAGGAGAACCTTCTTACATTGACAGGACTATTTTGTGTACCACATGAGCCCCTACTGCAGCCAGTCTGTGGGGGGCAGAATTATTGTTGGTTGGCGGGGGATAAAATACTTATTTTACTGAACTGCAACTGCATTTAGCCGCATTGAGGGGCCAATTGACGGGGCCATGTAATGTAAAATCTTGGATGAGAACCTTCTACCCTCAGCCAGAACACTGAAGATGTGAATGTGAATGACCCAAGACATACCTCCAAGACCACAAAGGAGTGGCTCAAGAAGAATCACATTACGGTCATAGAGTGGCCTAGCCAGTCTCCAGACCTTAATCCTATAGAAAATTTATGAAGGGAGCTGAAACTTTGAGTTTCCAAGAAACCTTAAGGATTTAGAGATCTGTAAAGAAGAGTGGTCCAAAATCCCTTCTGAGATGTGCAAACCTGGTCACCACCTACAAGAAACGTCTGACCTCTGTGATCACCAGGTAAAGTAGTGCAGTGCTGAATAGCAAAAACATGGCCTGGTCATGAAGAGGGCGAAAACCTTCCGGAGGCGAAATGGTTAACAGACCAAAAAGGTGCAAACAAAAGAAGTTCATTTCTAGGGGATTACATGGACTTTCAACACAACAAACGCGCCGCAGAAACCCCTGCATCTCTTTTTGGGCGTAGAGCTTCGTGCATTTTTTTTAAACGCATGTAGAAATGCATATCTGCTGGGCACGTTTTGATGTGGCATTAAGATTTAATGGCATTGCAAGAGCGACTCGCGTTGTTCACATGTGGGGCCTAAAGTTTGGAAAGGTCACCACAATTCCATGAGAGATTTGTATTCTTTATGTTGTTATTTTGTATCTTTTATAAGAGTTTAGCTTGGTGTTGTAGCGGCATGTAGACATGTGCACTGCCGAAAAATGTGTTTGTTTTCGTTTCATTTGTTTAGTTTTTGGTTTTTTGGGTCATTCGTTATGATCGAAATTTGAAAACAATTTAAAAAATTTGGAAATTCGAAAATTGGAAATTCGAAAATTCGAAAATTCGAAAATTCAAAAATTCGTCAATTCTAAAACCGGAAATCCGTAAATTCGGA
>CM053028.1:7959566-7989058 GCA_028564925.1 Lithobates sylvaticus | reverse complement strand
GCTGTGGAAGATAGCCTTGGAAGAGTAGCCGGCTGGATCAGACGGTCGGTGAGCGATTCTACGTGGTCAGCATACAGCAGGGTTTGGGGGGAATGGATGGCATTGGTACAGCAGGTAGAGGGGGGGCGTGAAGAACAGGAGCTCCGTTTGTTAGTTTTGTATTTAGTTTCTAGGAATTTGGAGGCAGGGGTGTCTGTGTCCGGTCTGGACAAAAAATTGGCGGGGTTAGCGTTCTGGTCTAAGTTAAATGTTTTTCAGGACCTGACCAAGGATTTTTTGGTGCGGCAGGCGGTGAAGGGTTATAGGCCGGGATGCACGGGGCCCGGTTTAATTTGATTTATTTTGCAGGTTATTGGCACAATTAGAGGTTACATGCTCATCGGAGTATGAGGTAGTGTTATTCAGAGCAGCGTTCGTGCTGGCATTCTTTGTGGCCTTTCGGATCGGTGAACTGGTAAATTCCTCCACGAAGGTTCAAGGGGGGTTAGGGGTTTCAGAGGTAGCGTGTGAAGGGGATAGGCTGTCCTTACTGGTGCGCAGGTCAAAAACGGATCAGCGGGGCAAGGGACGGAAGGTGCAAGTATATTCACTGCCTGGTTCCCCCTTGTGCCCAATAGCTTTGGTGAGGGGTTTCCTGACTCTGCACCCGGAGGTAGGAGGGTCCCTCTTAGTGCACCGGGATGGGCGGTCCTTATCTAGATATCAATTTATTGCAGTTTTTAAAAAATGTTTGGAGGCTTTGGGTTTGGGGGATCAGAAGTTTTTGTCCCATTCATTCCGCATAGGGGTGGCTACGGAGGCGGTCAGATGGGGGCTGGATGAGGCTGCGGTAAAGAGGATTGGGAGATGGGGGTCTAGGAAGTTTAAATCATATGTTCGCCCCCATCTGCTGACAGGGTAAGGTAAACTGTTAAAGGATAAGCGGTTTATGCTGTGGTATGGTTTACAGTTTGTGACAGACCTTGCCGGAACAGAGGCTGTTGGAGGGGACTGAATGCGAGCCTCTTGCCTTGCGATTATGGGCCCTGACATTTGGGGGAACGGTGCTCTTTGTGAGCTGTATGCCTGGGGACCCCTGAGCTGGTGTTACTTGGATTCAGGTCCATGCCGCCGCCCCAAGACACATAGACTCTGTATATGTATATGCCATATTAGCAATAGACTGGATCACACTGTTGGGACACAAGCTGTCAGATGCTAATGTCATCAACTCCAGCCACCTGTCTGTTAATGAGTCTAGTCTGGCTTGTAAGAGTATTCCACACATTGTTGTTTGTGCTACCTAACCCTGTATTGATGTTTATGGTAATATGTATTGAATAGTCATTCAGTGAGCTAGGAGCCTTAAAGTCTTACCCTGAAAAGTCTTTTCTCAGTCAACTAGTCTGGGTCAATGAATAGATAATTAGCTCATGCTAATTAGGTTAGGTTTTAGTCATCCCGTTGTATATATTTGTGTGACATCTCAAATAAAAGTTATTCCTGATGTACTCCAAAGCTGGTGTTGTCTGGTGACTGGGTGAGCTAAGGGGTCTTGGATTGAGTGGTACCGGACAGAGGAAGCATTTACGGCGGACATCTTGAGTACAGGGTCCATCACACAGTTGATATTGATTTTTTTGGGAGTTGTCTTTTGTTCTTTTCTTTCAGGAAGAACACACGGATTGGTCTGGATTCTGGGCCACTCCTATGTGTGTTGGGGGGCTAGGAGGGGTGATGCTTGTCCAGAAGGTAGACAGTTGGTGTTTTGCACGGTCAGTGGAGAAAATAAATCGGGCCACGAAGAAGGTTAACAAGGAGATTAGTGGCTTTGTTGTCAGGAGCGGTGGGTTGGCTATCCGGCACTTGGATTTGGAAGTGGAGACTTGGCGGTATTTGAAGAGGGATGGAGTTCACCTGAACGAAGTGGGGACGGACTTGTGGGCCCTGGGTTTACAGGACGGGATTCAGCGAGCTTTGAGGGTTTGGCAGGGCACACAAGGGTAAGGTTTTCCCCTGGTGTGCTGTGGCATGATGTTGGTCTTTGCTGGTGAAGGATTAACCCCAGGTTTGGAAGAGTTCGGGACCCACTGGTGATATGGTACCCGAGGGTGGTATGCCAGCTAAAGGGTTTTCGCTTTGAAGTTGGTAGAGTGCACTGCGGGCAGTATTTGTTTTCTCTGAGCTAGAATGTCAGCTTGAGGCCTATTATAGTTTTAAAGTACCTACCGCAGTGCCAGAGTGGATCTGGTGTTAAGATTGGTGGGGTTTCCTGCAAAGACCAACAGGTGGAATTTAATGGAGGAGGTGGTTTAAAACAGGTTTACAGGGTTATGCTAATGTTAATGTTTACTTGAATATTTAATAATAAAGATAATTGGCTGCTACGGCCAAGTTTTTTCTCCAGATTGGTGTGGTCTCATTTTCTGGGGTTTTGAGGGGTTGGGGTACGTAGCAGTAGTAAGTGTGGGTGATGGTAATAGGAGTTAACATGACACCTCTGTTATACAATAGTCATGTGTAAGGTAAAGTCTACAGACTTGGAAATATACATTTGTAAATGGATACAAAACTGGCTAAAAGACAGAATTCAGAGAGTAGGGGGTTAATGATTCTTACTCTGAATGGTCTAAGGTTATCAGTGGTGTACCCCAAGGTTCAGTGTTGGGACCCTTACTTTTTAATATCGTTATAAAATTATACAAAGTCTGGGATTAAAAGTACCATTCCTGTCTTTGCAGATGACACCAAGCTATGCAGTGGAATAACGTCCTTACAGGAGGTCTCCAATTTACAAGCAGACCTCAATGCTCTGTCTAATTGGGTGACTATGTGGCAGATGAGGATTAATGTTGATAAATCTAAAGTTCTGCACTTGGGGGCTAAGAATATACATCCATCATACATACTAGGGGAGAGTACAACTGGGGGGATCCATAGTGGAGAAGGATCTGGGGGTTTGGTAGATCAAAAGCTCAATAACAACATGCAATGCCAAGCTGCGGTTACCAAAGCGAGCAAAGTCCTTTCTTGTATTAGGAGAGGGATGGACTCGGAAGAGAGAAAATTTTGCCCCCCCCCCCTACAAATCATTAGTAAGACCTCATCTGGAATATGCAGTTCAGTTTTGGGCTCCAGTTCTCAAATAGGATATCGGGGAACTGGAGAAAGTGCAGAGAAGGGCAACCAAACTGATAAGAGGCATGGAGGAGCTCCGTTGTATGGAAAGATTAGAGGAACTGAATTTATTCACTCTTGAGATTAAGGGGAGGGGGGGGGGGTAAGATCAACATGTACAAATATATAAGGGGTATATATATATATATATATAGTGAACTTGGTGTTGGATTATTCACTTTACAGTCAACACAGAGGACAAGGGTGCACTCTTTACGTCTAGAGGAGAAGAGATTATCTCTAAATACGGAAAGGTCTCTTCACAGTAAGAGCGGTGAAAATGTGGCATAGACTACCTGCAGAGGTGGTTCTGGCCAGCTCAGTAGATCGCTTTAAGAAAGGCCTGGATACTTTCCTAAATGTACAGAATATAACTGGGTACTGACATTTACAGGTACAGGTACAGGTAAAGTTGATTGCATCCCTGGATCAGGAAGGAATTTTTCCCCTGATGTAGCAAATTGGATCATGCTTTGCTGGTTTTTTTTGGCCTTCCTCTGGAAGAACTGCGTATAAGATTTTTTTTCTTTTTATGGTTGAACTAGATGGACTTGTCTCTTTTTTTTTCAACCTGACTAACTATGTAATGTCACCATTGGCCTCTCCCTTGAGGTTTTTCCTGTATTGTATGGGCAGTGTGCCGCACTGCTCTCCTGGCTTTATTATCAGAGTGGCTGTGGATGATGTCACAGAGGGCAGGTAGATGGGGCAGCACAGGGTAGTGACCAGGGCTGCTGATAAGGCAGTACAGCCAGCCCGCTTGTACTGGGGCCTGGACCCCATCAGTTCAAAAGGGGGGTGCCTGATGAGCAGGCTGTACTGTCTTATTGCAAACACCATTCCTCTCCTGCCTCCCCCTGCAGCGTTGCCAGCTTCTCCCCTTTTCTCCCTCTGGCTGCATTGCAGGGGGAGTGGTTCTAGCACATGCGTCCCTTCCATCTGCTGTCCAGGCCCCCTTTCTGAGCACAGCCGGCTTCCCTTCTCTCCTGCAGGCACAAAGGGGATGTTTAAAGCGGTTCTGCACTCGTTTTTTTTTTGGGCTGTATGCAAAGGCCATATAGCTCAATTGGGGGACTTACCTGTTCCATCTCGATCGCCGCCGGTTTTCCTCTGATAAAAATCTTCAATCACTTTTATGTCCATTCTTAACTGAAGCATAGGAAACTTTCCTATGCATCAGTGTGTGAATGAGCAGGAAGCCTCAGAGTGCTTCCTATTCATCTGCGTAACTGAGGCTACAGAGAAAGGGACTAAATAAATCTATGTCTTCAGTAGCTTTCGGCCAGGGAAGGGGGCCCCGTCACATAGAAATCATGTGGCCCCCCCAAAAGCAGCCCTGGTAGTGACCGCCAGTCACCAAGCAGTAGCTTAAACAGACTTCGAGCCAACAGAGGAACTGGATTCTCTCCTTTGCAGTCCTGACACTTTTCTCTTGTGAGATAAATACTTGTTGCCGTTTGATGAACACCGTGAGCGATCAGTATCAATCACTTTTTTGTCATTCTTAACTGAAGCATAGGAAACTTTCCTATGCATCAGTGTGCCCCTGGGTGGGCTGCCTGGGCTCACCTGCTACTTCTGAAGAAAGGGGGGGGGGGGGTTATTTTTTTTTTTTTAAAAAAGGGAAGGGGGCCCCGTCACATAGAGAATATGAGCTCACCACACCCATCAGTGCCACAGAAGACTAGCAAAAATGGTATGAGGGGGGGCAATGTGGGACATGTTTTGAAAGAGTGCCAATGAATGCAATGTATATGGGGTTAGAAAGTAGTTGGGTTTTGTCTCAGATTCGGCACCTCCTGTCTGCCCCTGGGTGGGCACAAGCTCACCTGCTACTTCTGAAGAAAGGGAGGGGTATTAAAGAAGGGCATTCCTCTCTTGGTGCAAGGCTCCTGTCATGCCCCTCAAGTAGCTTACGTGGCAATGGCTCACATGTGTTTAATTCAGCACAATAGAAAATGCCTTGCACAGCCCCATATTGGACCTGCATGCAGTCTTCAGTGACAGGAATTTAATTTGCCTCAAATGACAATGGATAAGGAAGCAAATACACAAATTATAAAGGCCGTAGTGGAAATGTATGCAGCAAATAGCCATCCCACAGGCCCAACCATTGCAAAAAAGCACACAGATCTTTCCAAAATGTGAAAGGAAAAAACCTTTTCCCCATAATGACTGAGTTAGAAGCTAATTGGTGAAGAATGGGAGAAATCTGATAAGACTAAAATTTGCAGTAAAAGGTCTCCAAGCTTTATCCAATATGGCTGCCTGATGCAAGTTTAAGCAATGCACTTCCATGAGTGGACGGGGCCTGCCGGCGTCTGGCACGCAAGTGTCTTTGCAATACCTTTAGGGCTCCTATAGATTTGAAAGTGGATTTAAGGTCCGAGTCAAAAAAAAAAAAAAAAAAAAAAGTTTACCATGAATGCCAATTGCCTACATCAGTATACTATAGAAGAATTGATCCCTAATGCAGTTCAATATGAGACATAAAATTGATGAAAGTGGGGGCACAACAGGCCTGTCACGCCAAAGTGTCATTGGTAAGATATGGAGTTATTTGGCTGAAGGTGGACTTTGTTTAGCACAGATTGTATAAATTTCAAACAGGTGATTGTGAGGTCTCCCCCACCGGGTCCACACAGAATCAGTTAGAGACAGTCTTAAGGGGGGGGGGGGGTTAAAATTTCAGGATGCAAGGTTACCTCCCTTTCAGCAAGAGCCATCAGCTTCCTTCACATTAGAGTTCCTTACATTGGTGGTACCAAGCGTGCCGCCCCCCCCCCCTTATCAATTGTCACTATCAGGCATGACTACAATCTGGGGAAAAGACTGGCAACCGTTAGCCATGTTCCTTTACCCAATATAATATCCCCCTGTTATTAGCAGAGGCAAAACACAGCTTTATCACTTAATAGTAACCCCCTCTCCATAATCCCAATAGGAAAAAAAAAGTCGCTTGATGAGAAATAAGGTTCAGCCATCAAATAGCCATTAGAAAGATGAGACTAGGTTTGAGGAAGCTCAGGATGGACAAGAGCAAAAATTGTCTAAAGACAGGAGATGCGCCGACACCTACCCCAGCCAATGCCATGGCTAGAGGTAGTGCGCCTCCTCTGGCAATCTAGTGAGAGACAGCCCTAGTGTTTAATACGAACAAGAATTATACATTGAGTAATAGCTATACCTTACACACAAGGTCTGTAGCCCTTCCTGTTGTCACAAACCTCTTATAGGCAACAGGGACACCATGATCGAGTCCCTCCACCCCCAGTTGACTCACAAGGCGAACAAATTTTTAGTGGTATCACTGAGTGAGTGACAAATTCCTTTTACAGCTACTAAAGCTGCTTAAGAGCAGTTTTAAGCACTCAGGCTCACCACATGATTGGGCCAATACATAAACCAAACTGAGGCAGGATAATAGCTGAGGTAGCAGGTAAAAGTCCTATCCGAGCCCATTTTGAAGTATAACCTGTTCAGTTTTGTGGCTTGAAATTTAAGCTGTTCAGAAATGGCTTCCCACCCCAAAAAAAAAAAAAAAAAGGATTTTAGGCCTTCCTGGAACCATGTTGGGAATAAAGCTAGGAGACAGATTTAGAAAAAATAGTTTATTTAAACATTTGCAGTTTTAGGGTTACATGTTTGACTCCTGCGGTAAAGCCACAAACCTAGAACAGCAACTGCCACAGACCCAACAACCCCAGCAGTGACTAGTGCTCTAGCCAGGTCCAATGTGGAGTAATCTGATGGATCAGTACCTAGGAGAGAGAAAGAGAAAGAGAAATTTAAGTCTTAAATCTTAACGGAAGCCAACCCCCCCCCCCTCCCCCTCCCCACAGATTGATTACCTTCCAGTTTTAGGATTTCTTTATCATCCACAGAAACAAATGCAACAGGTCCTTGAGAAGTCACTGTGTTCTTCAGAGACTGAAGTTCAGCCATTCGCCCTAAAAACAAAGATAAAGTTTAAAATTCCATAGTAGATGTTCTTTAAATAAAAGGTAAACTTTTAAAGTGAGTTTTGAAAAACCCCAAGATTCTGCCACCAGTCATAGTCCTGACACCTGAATATAAAATACTCACTTCTCCTTGTACCACAAGAAACCACACAGCTGTCCCCGGCAGATGGAACACAGACAGAAGCACTGCAGTGGAAGTATACCTGAAGACAAGTTTACACAGTTAAATCCCAGCAAAGTATTAGATAAAAGACAAACAATACATTCTATTCATTTACCAGGCCATCAAGGGCAAGCTGGGTGGTGGAGTCCACAAATGTGAAGGTGCTGACTATAAAGCGCTGGTAGTAGCTTGGTATAGGTACAGCCTGTGAAGGAGCTCCAACAGGAATCAGCTGGCTCAAGTAGTTGTCTCCATTGAAAGGGCAACTGAAAAAAAACAAATTCAGAGTTGAGATCCACACAAGGTAGACAGGATAATTTCCATTCTACAGTTTACTCACCTGGCAAACAAGATGGGCCATTGAGGAAGGAGTGTAGGATTGGCAGAGCTGGTGGCCCAGCAGTCATTTAGGACAAGGACCAGGTCTGGATCTGTTCTGCCGATGATGCGAACCTCCAGGTAGACTGGGTCTCTGAGCACTTTGACCACAGGGTACTGTTCATCGGTGTAGTAGGAGGCATAGTTGAGATCTGCATTACATAAAACAAAGTGTAACATATGGGCAACAAGTTTTTTTATATATACAAGTTCTTAAGTGGTTGGGTTTAGTGACCCTTGAATATATGTCCCTTTTGCTTAACAAAAAGGAAATTCTTCCAACGAACGAACACCTCTTAACCCTGGGAAATCTAGCCCTAAGAGGAAGGCATAAGGCCTTATTGAACAGCTGAAGTTTTAGACCCTAAAACTGAAAACCTTTTATGGAAGACTATGCAAGTCATGTGATGAGACTTGAAGTTGAAGCTTCATGCCACTGCCAACAGGTCTAGATACAAGATTGTTTTATCAAGTCGGGGGGGGGGGGGGGGGGGGGGTACAAAAATAAAGGCAGCGTTGTGGGTCCAAGTGCCCTCTTCATCAGGGCTTGACTGGCAACAAACCAGAGGTGAACTACAAGCAGTCCTTAAAAGCAGCTGGTTTGGAAACCTATATATGCAAGTCATGACTTTTGTGAAGTCATGGTGGATCACACAAGCATAAAATGCGATAGGAGTAAATTCCCCAGATGCAACCATATGTTGACAAGAGGCCAGTTAGCATGCCAGACTGGTAGTCAGTAACTTGCTTTGAGATTATGGTGAGCCATGCCATTTTCACACCCCTTTTGGAGGGGATGCCACAATCTGTACAAGTTATATGACCTTTTTTGTTAGAGGTCATGTCCTTTATGGAGTTTTAATGCAAAGGAGTTCTGTGCCAAATAAAGAAAACTGGTACTTCTGCAAATTGTCCAGCCACAATCACCACCACATGTCCATAACCCCCCCCCCCCCCCCCAACTAAACTGCAGCATTTGTTGGTTTATGGGCCACTGTTGTAATGTGTTGCCAAAGAGCCATGGGAAGCCAACATAAGCTGCTAGGGAATTCATAAAGCAGAGAACAGGTTAGCAGTAAGAACTAGGCTGCCATCACACCTTCTCACATCAACATGTTTAGTAGCATTTAAATGGAAACAGCAAGAAACTCCCTCCGACAGAGCTCCATGTTAGGATCTGAGAACAGCCACTCAGTATTTTTCAGTTAGCACCAAAAATTTGAGCACCAGCCACCACTAACCATAACAGTTTTACCAGCTGAAGAACCTGTCGTTGGTAGAGGGGAAGCCGTTGCCACTAAAATGGTCCAACCACCCTATTACTAGCTGAAGCAACTACTGGAGCAGTATTCACAAACTGGGGACGGTGAAGAATTGTGAAACTTCAGCAGGTGTCAAGCCAGCAGAGGTGATGCTTGCAGAGCAGCCTTGTGTGCCAGGCCAAGGACCAATGTTTGAGGGGCATCTGAGTGCCAAGCTAGGGATCAAGCAGGGAAGTGGGGGGGTGATGCTTGAGGAAGATACTCAGTGAGAAGGTTGGAAGAGCTCTGAGATCCAGTGGCAGTGGATCAGCAAGTCAAGTGAGGAGACTGGGAACCCAGTTGGGTGAAGATCTACAAGAAGCGATTGTAGAGGAAGTACAGAAGTTTGTTACTTGTGTTAAACCGTTACAAGACTGTTGCCATAGGAGACAGCAATCCTACATAAGCAGATGTAGTGTCCTGCTGGGTGCCTTCCCCTGCATGGCCATCTACCATAGAAGTCTGTCTGCTAATTACCATTGCAACTACTGAAGGGGTTCCTGGCTTTAAACCCTCTTTCATTCCTGTTCGAGAAAAAATAAAAAAAAAAATAAAAAAAACCCACACCCCTCTGCATTCAAGCAGAGTCTGGCACCCATAAATCTACCTATCACTATGCCTTGTAACCCACTCTACACAGGATGTCAGCTCTCCAACACTGGAGGGAGTCATTAGACCAAAGGGGACCCTGGACCTTGCTACATGTGTAAGGTAAACCAAAAGCATCTATATTGCAGGAGGGCCACAAACATGTGAAGTCAAGAAATTAGTACAGATTTTGCTCGGACTAGATTTATGTTGCATTGCGCTAGTGGTCTCCAAACTGTGGCCCTTTGCCTTTATCTGGCCCTTGGAGCATTATTCCCCTACTGTCAGCAACAGTAGGCCACTGACACTGATGGGCATTATTCCTTCCACTGACAGTGGGGCACCATTACTTTCCCCAAATACCAATGAGGCATAGTTTACTCCTACCGATACCAGGACAAAGTTGGCGACCCTGGCATTACACACTAGACTGGTGGAAGCATATTGGCTTGCTTCTAAGCAAGCTGAAGACTCGTATTCTCACCTTGTGCAATCCTCATCTCCAGCTCAAGAGGACCAGATGTACTGACAGGAAGAGGTGGTGGCAAAGTGTTGACTGTAAAACTCAGCAGTGGCACAATACCAGTTTCAATGAAGTTGCACTGCACAGTCACCCTAGAGAAACAGTACAGTATTAGATACAGTTCTAATGCCGACCCTCCCCCGCTATATACTACAGCAGGATTGCCCATCTTACCTCATTGTACTGTCCCTAGTAATAGAAGATCCTTGCCATGTCTGTATTTGTCTACCAGCTTCAATAGTAGCTACATAGTTCATTGGACCATTGGGCACCTGGGTGAAGAAAAGTTGAATTCCAACAAACCAGGATAGGTAGTCTATGAGCTTTTAAAAGCAATACCACCCACCATAAGTCTTCATATTTCAATATGATACAGAAAGTTACAAAGGGTGGCTTTTTGTACACCACAAGAAACCTACAGAAGTGCCTGTTAAGCAGGTTTTAGATAAGCATAGGAGTAGGGTTGATGGTGCAGTAGAGTATCAGCGTACCAATTAAGCCAGATCATGAAGGAACTAGTTAGATCACTTATGAATGGAACAGCCATACTAAATTAGCTGAATTACAGCTGGTCTATAGCCAGATTTAATTTATGCTGGACTGAAATGACCCAACAATGACAGGGGCCTGCAGGGTGGCCTCATGCCTACCGACTATGGGCACTGGCTTTTAAAGCCATTGTATACTACATACACGCTCTAAACCTGTACGGTTTAGGAGATATTCCCCGTGCAATGAGCCGCTGACTGCAGTGGCGCATGCGCACGGGGGGATGCTACGCTGAAAGGCTGGCAGAATCCGAACCTTGCTGGGAAGGAGTCTACCGTGCAGGAGTGACGACATCGCGGCTCCAGCCACTCACAGCGCTGGAGTCACGATACCCGGAAGACACGCTGAGGGAACATGTCAGCGTGGACCAGGTGAGTTACCGACTCCTTGTTCTAAGGCAAGTATTTCATAATGAGCTAGTATGCGGTGTATACTAGCTCATTATGCCTTTATCCTTACAGGTGTATATAAAAAAAAAAAAAAGGTGACACCACTCCAAGAGCAGTAGGGTAGTTGCAAAGTCAAGTTTAACAGTAAGTTACTCACATTTGAGTAGGTATAGGCAAGCATTCATAGTAGATTGTCCATAAGGCTGCCTTGCGCTGGGCAGCAGTGAGCTCATTATGCCTTTATCTTGCTTTTAGCAGAAAAAGTAGTCCGGATGGCCGTGCTCCAACAAAAAATTTTTTTTACTAATATATAAAAAAGAAAAAAAAGGTTTCAGCGGGTTTACTACAGCTTTAAAGTGGTTGTAAACCCTTACAAACCACTTTGACCTACAGGTAAGCCTAGATTAAGGCTTACCTGTAGGTCCAATAAATATCTCCTAAACCTACATGGTTTAGGAGATATTTAGAAAAGGCACCGATATCTGCGGCGTATGCGCCGTAGACAGTGGCGTGCAGGCGCACTGAGCATGCCGGAGATAGTGGTGATATGCCGCTCTCGTGCGCATGCGTGGGAGTGACGGCGCTGGAGCAGCGAGACCAGCAAGTCACTCCAGGAGTGATGGCGGTGGAGGACATGGACGAGTGTCGCTTAGTTCTCAGGTAAGTTATTCATAATGAGCTCATTATGCCTTTGCCTTACAGGTTCCATTTCTTCTCCTCCTCCCCCCCCCCCCCCCAGGAGGCTTTACTTCCTCCTTAAGGGAATGCTACTCTGGGGAGGTGTTAGGATGAGAAAAATGGAGCACTTAATAAGCAGCTAGTGGGATCCAAAGTAGTTCCAGCAGTCAAGGGTATGCCCTGCGGCAAAGTTCATACGTTACTGAAACCAGACCTGCGTTAGATGTTCTGGTCAGTGTTGGCAGCCAGCTGTAGAGCAGAAGTAACTCTGGTACACAGGAAGGAGAGAGTGTGTGTGATGCCACTCTGAGTGCAGTATGCTTCCAAAGTAAAGTTTAACTCACATTTGAGTAGGTATAGGCAAGCATTCATAGTAGATTGTCCATAAGGCTCCCTTGCGGTCAGCAATCCCTGGCTGCTCCGGGGCGGATGTGGATCAACAAGGCAGGCACGTCAATGCTAGCGGACATGGTTGAGCTTGCATTGGGAGCATGGGTGCTCCTTCATCAGGCTTGTGATTGCTGATCACCGCTGCTCAGTCAAATGCAAGGAAGCCTCATTAACTGAAACTACAAATGCTTGACTATACCTACTCAAAGGTGAGTCTAATTTATTAAACTTGTGCAACTAACATACTGAACTCAAAGTGGCACCACTCTCTCCTTTGGGAGGTGTGCCTGGGGGGACCCTTTGAGTGGCCTTGCTTTGGATCCAGGTCTCCTCAAAACAGATTTGGGCCCTTTGTGCCCAAACCAGCAATGACTTTAGACTGAGATGTGAATATGATCAGCTCAAAGAAACCGGATACTGGGGTCTCCTTCTATAGTCTGCTTATTAAGGTGTTCAGCAGGTCTCATTTGTGTGCATTCCGTTGATAAGTGTCACACATCTGATCATCTCTTGGAGATGTGACCACTTACCTTGTTATGGAACCATTGTGGGATGCTTATGATATTGTGCAATATACATTGTATCCAGAGTTGTAGGCTTGGTGGACACCGAGTCACCTAGATGGCTAGTTGTTTAATTAGCCTAATGATTAGGTTTGTTAGCTGTTTCTTAGCTCCATTCCTGTTTACAGTTTGTGTTAGGGTAACGTGATCAGGTTCTACAAGTTGTCAATAGAGTGCCAGTTTGCATCCAAGCTAGTGTCTATTATGGGTGCTCAGCTATAATAGCTGGTTCCATACTGGAGGGAGATGTATACTGATGGAAGCACCCAAGCTGGACAGTTCCATTACAATGATCTTTAGCAGCAATACTGAAGTTCAAGGTGCCATTATCCTCAACATTTTGGGCAAAGACACTGAACAAATATTCACCTTCACCAAGTGATATCACAGCCTAAAGACCAGAATTGTAGCCAAGAGTTTATAAAGTTTAAGAACTGCAAGAATCAGTCCTAAGGTCATATGTATAATAAAGAATGTGCAAAGGTTAGCCTTGCTAGCACCATAAGGGTCAGACTGCTATAGTCAGACTGTATTGCAATACCTACCTGATATGCTGTGGCGCAGGATAATGGGAACCTGAACACTACAAAGGAGTTACTGGTATCCACTTTCAGCCCGGTGCAGGAGTCCAATCCAATCATCCTGACGGAGTCCAGATGCAGAGATGGCACGGTCAGTTCACTGGACACTGCAATCACCATGTTGCCAAAGCTGCACTGTGTGGTCACTGTAGAAAACAAATTTGGGTTTTCACCATGTAGATCAGACATGCAATTATCTAGTCACCAATAATGTGCCCACTGCAGAATTTATGAATAGTCTAATCCAACTCACATCTATACAGGTTTCATTGCAGTGAAGAGTGCAAAATTATACAGAGCAGACCACAGGTCTTATGGACACCGAGGTTTGTCCATTGGACCCAAAAGGTCACCAAAGTGTGGCTTAGTCCAAAATAAAATATCAAGCTGGCAAGACACTAGTTTGCTCTAAACACCATTAGCCAAACTTTGTTTTAACAAGTACATTCTAGACTGGGCTTCAATTCACTCAATTATGAATTGCAATCTTAAAATGTCTTTAGCTATGGCCAAGGTACTAGCAACCTTACCTGCCAATAAGCAGGTTATTATGTTTTACCTACAGACTGGCCATAGTATGTTCAGGCTGATACGGCTACCCAACTTTAGCGCATCCAGCAACATCCTACTTACACTTGTTGCCAAAGAAACAGGGCATTGCATCGTTGCTCGGCGAGTAGCAGCATCCCATTGCAGCACAGGAGTCACTGGTTACAGGAGATTCAGCACAGGCCAGTTTGTCCTCATTAGCAACAGCATAGCAGACATCAGGGCTGGGGGCATCCAGGGCTTCTATACAAGAAAGGAGAAAGTAAAGCAATAATACAGTACATCTAGATTTGTCTCAGTTAAGGCTTGAAACTAGGAGAGATACCCTATCCCAGTAGCCCCCCCCCCCCCCCCACCATAATAAAACTATATTGTGCTCTTGTTCCAGGGGACAATGCCAATTCCCCATTTAGAAGATTAGACATGTTACCATTCTGTATTGGACATCTCTTCTCCGTCTTGTACTGGTCAACTGCACCATCATGATTTTCTTCCAGAAGCAGAACCATCATATATTCCCCATCCTAGAGAAAAAAAAAAAAAGAAGAACAACCTCAGCATGCATTACACAACTTCTCAAACAAAGGGCCAGTTTACTTCCATTCAAACTTGGAGGGGGGGGGGGGTCAGGGGGAGTATAAGATCCCCCGGCATTGGTAGGAGTAAATAAAGCTGTAGGCTTTGTGGTTACTGGGAGGAATAGTGTCCCAAGGGCCACTCTGCCTGCAGATGGTTTGGTGAAATGCAGGCGTCTCCAAACCCAAGTTTAGTTGTCTCAGTCCGTTCTGCCAAAGCCGCCAATCCATGTCTAAACCTCCCCACCTACCAAGGATTCAGGCACTTATTTTACAAGTTACCAGGGGCTTTCCACTTATAGCCAGCACAGGTCAAGAATGCATGGAGACAATTTGTTTGGGGGGGGGGGGGGGTAATGAAGGGTTAGAGTACTGCCCAATTTGGATGTTCTCACTTCTGTCCTGAAGATGCTACAAGTGAAAGCATCTGCGAGATATGCCACCAGAACAGGCATTGCCATTTGATTTCTCTTCACCGCTTGTTCTGGCAACAGCTAAATGATCTCCCATTTGTGGCAATGGTTGCCAGACAGACGACCCATTAAAAAAAAGGGACAAACAATAAACCTTGGCATTCTTTGCTCTACAATACTAAAGTTCTGGCTATACATACACCCAATGAATGCATTACTAACAGAACAGATTTATAGTTTTAGGATTCTATTGGGACCCTAGAACTTTGAAATGAGTCGTCCCATGACCTCATCAAAAAGCCCAAGTCAGTGATGTCAGGCTTACCTCTTCCCTTACGTAGCATCCATCATAGGCAGCAGCAATCACCATTGTGTTATTGGGTCCATGTCTTACCCAGAGCCCACAAGAAGAATCATTGGCAGGATCCTGAAATTCATCCTGGAAATCTGAACACAAAAAGTTAATGATTTCTTACTAAGGCCCATTATACCAAACCAAGTGTCACATTCACTTCTGAAGGCAGATCAGCACAATTTTGGTAGACCAGCCAAACAATGGAAAGTCCTTGTTAGACAAACATTTAAAGTACAACTAAAAAAGGCAGGTTTTTTTATTATTTTTATTTTTTTATTTTTTTACAGAGTGGAGAGGGGATTAAAACACCTGTCAGTTTTTATTGCCATCTGTGCCCTGTTAGGAATCACCCCCTCCATTTGTCCTACATACCATGATCATTGAAAGTGAAAAATTAAAAAACCCAAATTGGGGGTTGTTCCCAGACATAAAAGTGACACTAGTTCTGGTGACCTGGGGGTCCCCAAGGGATTCCCTTAATTTCCAGGGATTTGTTTTCACTTCCTGTCCCAAAGCCAAACAGGAAGTGAGGGGGGGGGAGAGTATATCCACAAGTGGACAAGGATGATTAAAAAGAAAATCTGACAGGGGTTATAATCCTCCCTTACTCTATGCAAAAATGAATACAAGTTTTGCCTATAGTTCTATTTTAGACCAGAACATATCTGAGCACCACAAACTGATCATTTAAGTCATATTTAATAGCGGGGGAAAAAAAATTAAAAAACCCCAAGCATCCATCAATGGAGCCATGCTTAATTTTGCCTGAGAAATGATTTTGAAACCCTGGAATTTCCAGCTGAGGGCATCTTAAAGTGTTACTAAACCCACAACAGTAAAATCCGTCTGTATATGCAGTAAAGCCGGGGTGGGCAACCTGGGGCCCTCCAGCTGTTGCTGAACTACAAGTCCCATCATGCCTCTGGGAGTATTTGTAACTGCCAGCCTTGCAATGCCTCATGGGAAATTTAGTTCAACAACTGGAGGGCACCAGGTTGCCCACCCCTGTAGTAAAACACACTTGTTATACTCGCTGTGGAATGGGGGGGGGTAATCCTGCGCAACTTAAAAAAAAAAAAAAAAAAAAAAAAAAAAAGCAGTTTGATCCCGTCTTCCTCCCCTTCTTGCATTGTCGCCAACCCTTTTCCTTGTAGAACAGAGAGTAGAGGACAAGCTGCACATGCTCAGTTTGGTATGCATTGCATGCGATGAGCACTGTCCAGGGTCAGGGGCCCTGCGAGAATGAAAGCTCTTTCTGTAAGCTTTAACAAGACACTGATAGAAGTCACAAGACTGCTGAGAAAGGCAGTTTACAATTACTAAATTAAAAATGTCTATGTACTGTGGGAGAACAGACATAGGGAACGCAGGGTCCTGGCATAGTAACACTTTAGGGGCAGAGGATCCATGTAGCATTTACTTCCTGGAATCCATTTGCCCTTAACCCAGGCAGACGTGCTTAGCTGAGAAAGCCCCTCCTATCCTGGGATGACAACATTTTGATCTAAGCCAGGAACTAAATAAAAAAAAATGGTATATTTACATTTCTTCAAATAGTAATGCTGATTGAACAGTTTATGTAACCCCCCCCCCCCAATTCACCAAACCATAACACCTTTACTGTTTAAATTAGAACTATGGGCAAAATTGTCCCCATTTTGGATAGAGTAAGGAAGGGTTATAACCCCTGTCAGCTTTTTTGCCATTCAGGAGGAGATTTCCCTTCACAGCCCGTAACCAAAAACAGGAAGTGAGGAAACCCCTGCAAGTTAAGGGAAGCCCAGGTCACCAGAACTAGTGTCCCCATTGGAAGATTCCCCCCCCCCCCCCCCCCCCCCCACAACGCAAGATTTTCCTTATACATTCAATGCAGAACAGTGAAGAGGGTTAATCTCCCCAATGGGGGGGGGGGGTTACAGACGGGTGTTCTAATCTCTTATCTCCTTAATCCCTTATATAATATCTCAGGACACCGGCTACATTCTAGTGCATATCCTGGATAATATCACACTGATCCCTATTCTACATGTACGACTCCCATCCACCATGTTCTGTGAGCCACCAACCAATTAGTAGGAACAGCATCCCTACTTTTAGCAATTTCAACCCTTAAAAAACAAAAAAAGTTAATGAAAGCAATTTAAAAAAAAGACTCACCCAACACTTTCAGGGAAGAGGTCACCCCTTCAGTAGGCATAGAAAAGGACAATTCCATCTTGTCCAGAGCACAGTGGAGGAGAGAGGAGCTTTCAAAGTGCCCATTGGCATCACACAGCAACCAGGACAAACTGAAGCTCCACAACAGCAGTGCTAAGCCCATTCCTACCCTGGAAGAACCCATCTTGATGATCACTTGCAATACTGACCCTCAGCCCTGACCTGAGATTTATACCCTGGAGAGAGGGCGGGGCTTCAGGCTGATTGGTCAGGGACTGCTATGCACACAGGTGATCCTAATACTTGCAAAGGTGACCAAGAACTGCTGATTGTGGGTCTCTTCAAACCAATCAGGGTTCATGTTCTGGGATGATTAAAAAAAAGGAGCATAATTGGTTATTACTTTGTATTTTTTCCTTTTTTAAAACTTTATTATATTTGTTGCACCTTTTTTTTTTATATGTTCCATAAATGTGCAAAAAGTGGGGCTGATTTATGAAAACTGGAGCAAAGAAAGCAAACAAAATGGGTCTCTTATCCATAGCAGCCAATAATCTCACCCAAGAGATCAGTTTTTGGTTTGGCTTCCAGTTTTCAATGTCGAGCCCTTAGGGGTTCTGAGGTAGGCGCTGTTTTTAGTGTGAAAGCGCCTGAAAAGCGCCTCAGTGTGAAAGTGGTCTAAAAAAAAAAAAAAAAAAAATATACAGAATTATGTTTATGAAAATTTTTTTTACAGAATTCTGAGTTTGAAAGTCAGAATTCTGAGATTAAAAGTCAGAATTCTGAGATTAAATGTCAGGATTCTGAGATTCAAAGTCAGAATTGTAAGTTTCAAAAAAAAAAAAAATTCTACAGAATTCTGAGATTAAAAGTCAGAATTCTGAGATTCAAAGTCAGAATTCAGAGTTTCAAAGTCAGAATTCTGAGATTAAGGCTACTTTCACACTGGAGCGGCGCTTTACCGTCGTTTTAGCAGCGCATTTCGGCCGCTAGCGGGGTGGTTTTACCCCCCGCGAGCGCCGAAAAAGGGTTAATACCGCCCGCAAACCGCCGCTGCAGCGGCGTTTTGCGGGCGGGTTCGGAGCGCTGCCCCATTGTTTTCAATGGGAACGGGCGATATAGGAGCGGTAAATATACCGCTCCTACAGCGAGCCAAAGATGCGGCTTGCAGGACATTTTTCCAGCGTCCTGCAAGCGCACGGCTTCAGTGTGAAAGCCCTCGGGCTTTTATACTGAAGACACAGCCACAGCTGTTTCGGGGCGGTTTGCAGGCGCTATTTTTAGCGCAATAGCGCCTGCAAACCGCCCCAGTGTGAAAGGGGCCTTAAAGTCAGAATTCTGAGATTCAGAGTCAGAATTCTGAGATTCAAAGTCAGAATTCTGAGATTCAAAGTCAGAATTCTGAGTTTATAAATATAGTAGTCTCTCTATTAGGAAGATTTTAGGGTCAATGAGCAATAGTGTAGTAACACCCACAGACCATCATTCTGCAGAGCACGTCTTCTGCTCTGTATATGGATATGTAAATCTATCTTAGTTACAGCACACAGTATAGGGAAGCAGGCAGTGCTGGGTTCTCTGGTTCCTCTACTGTATAAATAGTTCCTTGGTCCTTTTCTGTCATCTGCTCCATCATAAAGAGCCATGCTAAAAAAAAGTGTGTATTGTGTGTGAGTGGGGGGGGGGGGGGTCTACACAGCTTCCATAGATAACAGAACACAATGGCCAGCAAAGCTCTGCACCCCAACTTGTAGTAAACATTGCACTATTGCCCCTACATGAGGGAATTGTGAATGGCTAGAAGGCAGCAGGACAATGTGTTTTATGGTCATAACGAATTGATCATAGAAATTACTTGTCTGGACTAATAGAGTTGTTTCACAAACAATTGACCTCATATTAAACATAAAAGCAAACTCAAACACCTAATGTGAGTTAGTATAGTGGTTAGAGTAGCAGGCTTACATAGGTGAGGTTGTGGGTTCTAATCCAGGTGACAGTGCATTTTTATATATATATATATATGTTTTTTTTTTAAATATGAGATAGTGAGGGCTTAAATTGTATTTTATCAATATATCCAAATTGATTTCAAGGTATATTAACAAAGACACACTGATATATTCAGCACACAAAGTTGTAGTATTTGCTGGCTACTATAAATTACAGAGTAGAGATTTAAAAGAAAAAACTGTGTATATATTAGGGTGATCAGATGGGAGCATTAGGGTGTCATTTTCAGTTTCCCCCCGGGGGAGGTTCACAATTTCAGGAGACTGGTCATAATGGATCAATCATAGCAATTACTTGTCTGGACTAGTACAGTTTTTTCACAGAGAATTAATCTTATATTAAAGCGGTTCTGCACTCGTTTTTTTTTTTTTGGGCTATATGCCAAGGGCATATAGCTCAATTGGGGGACTTACCTGTTCCATCTTCCATCTCGATCGCCGCCGGTTTTCCTCCGATAAAATTCTTCATCTTCTTCTTGTCTGCTGGGGTCCATCTTGCCTGTGGGCATGTGAAACCCCACAGGCACTTTAGATGGCCCAGCATGCACCGCCGTTACTCGCGCGTGCGCAGTACGGCACATCTGCCGACATCTCACGAGATTTCGGAAGATGTGCCGACATCTCACGAGATTTCGGAAGATGTGGCCGAAATCTCGCGAGATTTCGGAAGATGTGGCCGAAATCTCGCGAGATTTCGGAAGATTTCCGCACTGACTCCTGGGATCAATGACACCAGATCCCGGGAGACAGTGCGGCGTGACGACGATCGACGCAGAGACCCCGCCCGCCGCCGCAGAGACAGAAGACAGGAAGTCATCAATTACAAGGTAAGTAAAAAAAAAAAAAAAAACACATTTCATTTAGTACTCTTTGCCTGATTTGGAAGGCAAAGAGATTTACTAAATGAAATGTGTGCAGAACCGCTTTAAACATAAAAAGCAGCTGATAAGTGGTTTTAGGTGATAGCACAGTGGTTAGAGTGCCAGGATTATTTTGTTGAAGTTGTGGGTTCTAATCCAGTTCAGAACACATCTTTTAGATATATTTATCTTTTCAATATATTGATTTTATATTAAACATATTTTAAAGTATGAGTTAGTGAAGGCTTAAATTGTATTTTATTGATATATCCAAATTGATTCAAGGTATATTAACAAAGACACTGATGCAGCGCCATTTTCCTCTTAGCTACACCGTTAAAAAGGTACAGTATTTTGCTCTGCATGCCACTATTTTCCCAAAATCCCCTCCTGAGAGGGGGGAGCGGGCATAGTTGGCTACTGGATGACCTTGTCCTATCTCAGCTGGGGAGACTGAGGTGACAGTAGGCTATAGTCATCCTCACGGATACATTTTTGGGACTCAGTGCCATTACAATGATCACTGATAGAGTCACTGAGAACTATATTGGTCATTGCTAGAGACAGAGCTGTCTTTCAAAATCATAGGGTCCCAAGCCGTGTACCCAACAACCCCCCTTCCCCACTCACTGTTACTGTTGGTGCTAATTAAGGATGGGCCCGGTGCTCGATGCGAACCCACGTTCGCATCGAGCACCGGGCGTTCGCTCGCTCTGCGAGCCCAGAACTATTTTGGCCGCTCGCATCACGTTCGTGTGATGCGAGCGGCCCCGCAATGCATTGCGGCCGGCGCGGCCGACGCAGTGCATTGCTGGCTGATGATTGGCCAAGCATGCACTGTGACCCCGCATGCTTGGCCAATCACAGCCCCGGAAAATCGAAGAGCCATAATTGGCTACAGGCAGGACGCCTGTAGCCAATTTACAGCTCAGGGGCTGTAGTACACGCCCCCCCCCTATAAAACGCCGCCACGCCGTCTGCGCCGGTCACATGCAGTTCCGGCGCAGATTGAGCAGGCAGATTCTGTGACACTCTGCTGCATTGAGATAGTTAGATAGATTCACTTACAGAGATTGAGTTAGATAGATTCAGTTACAAAGATTGATTGACAAAGAGGGGCTTGTAGTGTGCTCGTGGCAGGCAGGCAGAGCTCCTATATTTTGTTACCAGAAGCACCAATAGGACTTGTAGTGTGTTCGTGGCAGGCAGGCAGAGCTCCTATAATTTTGTTACCAGAAGCACCTATAGGACTTGTAGTGTGTTAGTGGCAGGCAGGCAGAGCTCCTATATTTTGTTACCAGAAGCACCTATAGGACTTGTAGTGTGTTCGTGGCAGGCAGGCAGAGATCCTATATTTTGTTAACAGAAGCACCTATAGGACTTGTAGTGTGTTGGCAGGCAGGCAGAGCTCCTATATTTTGTTACCAGAAGCACCTATAGGACTTGTAGTGTGTTAGTGGCAGGCAGGCAGAGCTCCTATATTTTGTTTACCAGAAGCACCTATAGGACTTGTAGTGTGTTCGTGGCAGGCAGGCAGAGCTCCTATATTTTGTTACCAGAAGCACCTATAGGACTTGTAGTGTGTTAGTGGCAGGCAGGCAGAGCTCCTATATTTGTTACCAGAAGCACCTATAGGACTTGTAGTGTGTTAGTGGCAGGCAGGCAGAGCTCCTATATTTTGTTACCAAGAAGCACCTATAGGACTTGAAGTGTGTTAGTCCCATTACACACACAGAGCTATATTTTGTTCCCAGAAGCACCTATAGGACTTGAAGAGTGTTAGTCCCATTACACACACAGAGCTATATTTTGTTCCCAGAAGCACCTATAGGACTTGAAGTGTGTTAGTCCCATTACACACAAAGAGCTATATTTGTTCCCAGAAGCACCTATAGGACTTGAAGTGTGTTAGTCCCATTACACACACAGAGCTATACTTTGTTCCCAGAAGCACCTATAGGACTTGAAGTGTGTTAGTCCCATTACACACACAGAGCTATATTTTGTTCCCAGAAGCACCTATAGGACTTGAAGTGTGTTAGTCCCATTACACACAAACAGAGCTATATTTTGTTCCCAGAAGCACCTATAGGACTTGAAGTGTGTTAGTCCCATTACACACACAGAGCTATATTTTGTTCCCAGAAGCACCTATAGGACTTGAAGTGTGTTAGTCCCATTACACACAAAGAGCTATATTTTGTTCCCAGAAGCACCTATAGGACTTGAAGTGTGTTAGTCCCATTACACACACAGAGCTATATTTTGTTCCCAGAAGCACCTATAGGACTTGAAGTGTGTTAGTCCCATTACACACAAAGAGCTATATTTTGTTCCAGAAGCACCTATAGGACTTGAAGTGTGTTAGTCCCATACACACACAGAGCTATATTTTGTTCCCAGAAGCACCTATAGGACTTGAAGTGTGTTAGTCCCATTACACACAAAGAGCTATATTTTGTTCCCAGAAGCACCTATAGGACTTGAAGTGTGTTAGTCCCATTACACACACAGAGCTATATTTTGTTCCCAGAAGCACCTATAGGACTTGAAGTGTGTTAGTCCCATTACACACACACAGAGCTATATTTTGTTCCCAGAAGCACCTATAGGACTTGAAGTGTGTTAGTCCCATTACACACACAGAGCTATATTTTGTTCCCAGAAGCACCTATAGGACTGAAGTGTGTTAGTCCCATTACACACACAGAGCTATATTTTGATCCCAGAAGCACCTATAGGACTTGAAGTGTGTTAGTCCCATTACACACACAGAGCTATATTTGGTTCCCAGAAGCACCTATAGGATTTGAAGTGTGTTAGTCCCAGAACACACACAGAGCTATATTTTGTTCCCAGAAGGACCTATAGGACTTGAAGTGTGTTAGTCCCATTACACACAAAGAGCTATATTTTTGTTCCCAGAAGCACCTATAGGACTTGAAGTGTGTTAGTCCCATCACACACAGAGCTCCTCTATTTTCTTCCCAGAAGCACCCATAGGACTTCTAAGTGTGTTAGTGGCATCACACACAGAGCTCCTCTATTTTCTTTGCAGAAGCACCCACAGGACTTCTAGTGTGTTAGTGGCATCACACAGAGCTCCCTCTATTTTCTTTGCAGAGGCACCTATAGGACTTCTAGTGTGTTAGTGGCATCACACAGAGCTCCTATATATTCTTTGCAGCAGCACCCACAGGACTTCTAGTGTGTTAGTGGCACCACACAGAGCTCCTCTATTTTCTTTGCAGAAGCACCCACAGGACTTCTAGTGTGTTAGTGGCATCACAACAGAGCTCCTCTATTTTCTTTGCAGAAGCACCCATAGACTTCTAGTGTGTTAGTGGCACCACACAGAGCTCCTATATTTCTTTGCAGAAGCACCCACAGGACTTCTAGTGTGTTAGTGGCATCACACAGAGCTCCTCTATTTCTTTGCAGAAGCACCCATAGGACTTCTAGTGTGTTAGTGGCATCACACAGAGCTCCTATATATTCTTTGCATAAGCACCCACAGGACTTCTAGTGTGTTAGTGGCACCACACAGAGCTCCTCTATTTTCTTTGCAGAAGCACCCACAGGACTTCTAGTGTGTTAGTGGCATCACACAGAGCTCCTCTATTTTCTTTGCAGAAGCTCCCATAGGACTTCTAGTGTGTTAGTGGCATCACACAGAGCTCCTATATATTCTTTGCATAAGCACCCACAGGACTTCTAGTGTGTTAGTGGCACCACACAGAGCTCCTCTATTTTCTTTGCAGAAGCACCCATAGGACTTCTAGTGTGTTAGTGGCATCACACCGAGCTCCTATATATTCTTTGCATAAGCACCCACAGGACTTCCAGTGTGTTAGTGGCATCACACAGAGCTCCTCTATTTTCTTGCAGAAGCACCCACAGGACTTCTAGTGTGTTAGTGGCATCACACAGAGCTCCTCTATTTTCTTTGCAGAAGCACCCATAGGACTTCTAAGTGTGTTAGTGGCATCACACAGAGCTCCTCTATTTTACTTTGCAGAAGCACCCACAGGACTTCTAGTGTGTTAGTGGCATCACACAGAGCTCCTCTATTTTCTTTGCATAAGCACCCACAGGACTTCTAGTGTGTTAGTGGCATCACACAGAGCTCCTCTATTTTCTTTGCAGAAGCACCCATAGGACTTCTAGTGTGTTAGTGGCATCACACAGAGCTCCTATATTTTCTTCTCAGCAGCACCCACAGGACTACCGACTACAATGGCTGGAAGACCGCCAAGGGGAGGCAGAGCGTGCAGAGCCAAGAACACAGGGCAGGCAGGCTCTGTTTCTAGTGGACGTGGCCGTGGACGTGACGTGGTCGTGCATCGTCATCAGCACGTGGCCATGGGACACGCGCGTCTTGTTTTCGGCAGCTGGACATGTGGAGCCGCATCATGCTGAAGGCTTGGTAGAATGGATGACCAAGCCCTCCTCATCCTCCTCATCCTCTCTCACCCAGGCTCAGGGTACTGACAGAGCATCATCAGCCACCCCTTCCATAGACCCACCATGTCCTCCTGAGGAGTCCCCCGAACTCTTTGAGCACAGTGTTGGGTACATGCTCAGGAGGATGCCCAACGATTCGAAGGCTCGGATGACGATACCCAGCTTGAGGAATCTGGCAGTACAGTTCCACCAGCTGCAGCTTACTGCCAGGTTTGCTCTAGTGGTGAAGAGGGAGGGGATTATGAGGTCACTGACTCCACGTGGGTGCCTCAAGGGAGAGAGGATGAGGAGGAGGACGAGGAGGAGGAGGATGCGGCGTCACATGTCCAACGAGGCAGGATGCCCCCAGGAGGCCAGGTAGAGGCCAGCACAGCACTGTACAACACCGCAGAGCTCCGCCTGTGCAGGGCGCTGCCTCTGCACGTTATCAGAAAAGTTCTTTGGTGTGGGCCTTTTTTGAGACGAGTGCAGCAGATCGCACCACTGCTATTTGCAATATTTGTCTCAAGCGTATCTCGCGTGGCCAAAACATCAGCCGCTTGGGCACCACAAGCATGACCAGACATATGGCGACCTGCCATGCAGCTCGTTGGCAGGCACACATAAAAGACCCACACCAAAGAACTAAGCGGACCTCTCCTTGCTCCTCCTCAGCTGGGATCTCCATCCCCACTACACCTTCAGTCCTCTCTGAAAGCTGCTCTGAGAGGACTGAAGGTGTAGAATTCGGTGTGTCACAACCAAGTACATGCAGTACACCGACGTCCGAATGCAGCAGGCAAATTTCCCTGCCCCAGCTGCTGGAACGTAGAAAGAAGTACACTCCCAGCCATCCACATGCCCAGCGGTTGAATGCTAGCCTTGCTAAATTGCTAGCACTTCAACTGCTGCCTTTTCAGTTGGTAGACTCGGCCCCCTTCCGTGAGTTTGTTCAATGTGCGGTTCCTCAGTGTCAGGTTCCCAAACGCCACTTTTCTCGCGGAAGGCGATTCCGTCTCTCTACCGGCATGTGGAGGGCAATGTCCATGCCGCGCTGGACAGGGCGGTCAGCGGTAAGGTGCATATTACCGCTGACTCATGGTCCAGCAGGCATGGACAGGGACGGTACCTTTCTTTCACGGCCCATTGGGTCACTCTATGGGCAGCTGGGAGGGATGCAGGACAAGGAGCAGTAGTGTTGGAGGTTGTTCCGCCACCCCACGCCTCCAAAACGCGACTACTGCTACTGGTTGTGACACACCTCTCTCCTCCACCCCCTCCTCTTCTACTTCCTCCAGTGCTCTGTCCTTGGAACCAGCGGTGCTCCGTAGGCGTACAAGGGGCTACGCAAGTACGCAGGCAAAAAGATGCCATGCCGTGCTTGCGCTGGTGTGTTTGGGGGACAGGAGCCACACTGGGCCAGAGGTTCTGGCAGCTAAGCAGGGGCAGGCCGAGAGGTTGTTGACGCCACGTCAGCTTAAGCCAGGAATGGTCGTTTCTGACAATGGCACCAACCTCCTCTCCGCCCTGCGACAGGGCAGCTCACCCATGTGCCCTGCATGGCACACGTCCTCAACCTGTTGGTGCAGCGGTACTTGGGCAGGTTCCCAGGCACACAGGTAATTTCCTTGGGGGAAAAAAAAAAAGGCAAGGCCCAGGAAAGTCTGTGTGCATTTCCCGCCATCTAAAGTGCCAGTGCACGCTGACTGAGGCTGCAAAAGAGCTGAACCTGGTGGGGGGCTGGGGGGGGGGGCTGGCTGCTGGGGGGGAGGGGGTGTCTGCTGTACCGTGGCTGGGTGGGCCTTGGGACATGGGGTGGCCAGCCATGGGGACTGGGGGGGAGGCTGGGGTCCTCTGGGCCCTGGGGGTGGGGCAGGGGGCTGGGGGAACCTTGGGGGGCTGGGGGTATTTGGGGTTAGGGGGCGGGGTGGGGGGCCTGACCCTGGCCCTGGGGCAGGGCAGGTGGGCACCGTCAGGCCTTGGGGGGCATCTGGGAGGGGGGCTCCTGAGTGATGGGGAGACTGGGCCTGTGGCCCCAAGAAAACCGCCTAATATTCTAGACTGCCCACCAGGTGGAACTCACGTTGCCATGGCTGCAGCGACTTCACACGCAGCAGAGTGGCCATCAATGAGTACCTTTGACGACAACGGCACAGGACAGGGTCAGGGAGCATGGATTTATTCCCCAACTCAGTGGAGGCATGATCAGGAAGCAAGCACTGGACTGTGTGGGGCTGGGTGGGGGGGATGGGGGTGGGACTTTGGGGTGGGCTGGGGACTGTGGCCTGGGGGACAGGGCTGGGGACTGGGGTGGCTAGGGGGAGGGGTGGTGTGGGGGGGGCTTAGAGGGCTGGCTGCATTTGGGGGGGTTGGGGGGGGGGGCTGGGGGGGAGTGGGGGTGGTGGTCTGGGTGGGCTGGGTGGGGCTGTGGGGCGGGGGGGGGGCTGGGGCGGTGGGGGGGGGTGGCTGGGGGGGGCTGGGGGGGGGGTCCTCTATCTAAGGACCCATACGTAAAATCTCCTAAATGACCATTTGGAGAGGCCACGAGGATGGTGATCATTGACAGTGCAAGCATCAGTGACCACTGACCCTCCTCTTGTCCTCCTGTTGGAGCATACGCTGCGTGGGATCATGGATCAATGGCACTTGATGCAGAACAGAGGCATGGAAGAGGAGGACTTCCTATGCCTCCTCACGGCCCCCCTTTAGTCCTGACAGTGGTATCCTTCTGTCCCACCCATCACACAGGATGAGGATGAGAGGAAGCAAGGGGATAAAAGAAGGTGAGGAGGAGGAGGAGGATTGTGTGAGCATGGAGGTGGAGCCTGGCACACAGCATCAGCAGCAGCAGTCTTTTAGGGATGATGTACAGTCCCAACAAGCCAGTGGACTTGTACGTGGCTGGGCGGAGGTGGCTGGCGATCATGTCATCCTCAGTGACCCAGAAGACTCCGGACCGAATGCCTCAGCTACCCTACTCTGCATGGCCTCCCAGATCCTGCAAAGCCTGCTGAAGGATCCTCGTGTTCTTCGGATCCAGGAGAGGGACCATTACTGGTTGGCCACTCTCCTTGATCCGCGGTACACGGGTAAGGTTGCGGACCTTAACTTGCCGTCGCAGAGGGAGCCGAGGATGATACAAGCCTCAGGGAGGCCTTGCAGAAAAGGTCTGTGCAACGCGTTCACAGAAACTGGGAGGCAACAAACTCCTGGTCCTGGGCGACGAGTTGCTGAGGCTTCGGTCAGTGGCAGAAGGAGCGGTGGGGAAGGAGGACGTCTGACCGATTCGTTCAGACAATTTTTTAGTCCGCATCCCCAAGGTAAGATCGGTTCCAGCAACCATCGCCAGCGTCTGATATACATGGTGCAGGAATACCATGGGGCAAGGTCATACTTGGACACCTTTCCCACCGAAAATCCTCTGGCTTCCTGGGTCCTGAGGATGGATCACTGGCCAGAGCTTGCACAGAATGCAATTGAGCTACAGGCCTGTCCTGCCTCCAGCGTTCTTTCCGACCGCACATTCAGTGCTGCTGGAGTATTTGTGACTGATCATAGGGTGCGCCTGTCCACCGCCTCGGTTTATCGACTGACCTTCATCAAAATGAATCAGTCTTGGATCACCACCAGCTACCAGGCACCTGAGGCGGATATAACCGAATACTTTTTAATGTCACATCCCTTCAAGACTGCCTATGCTGCTGCTGAGTGACAGTCCTCTTATGTTCACTGACTATCCTCTTCCTCCTCCTCAATGATCCATGCCACCACCCCAGTGCCTAAGGCTCAATTTTTCAGCCCCTGTTTAACAGGGGCGAGTACTTACAAATTTTATAAAAAAAATGCATCGCAACACGTGTGACTGCTGTGCTCCAATTACAGTCTCTGTGAGGGCCGTGTTGCAGAGTTGTGGCACCAGCACCAGTGCCTAAGGCACAATTTATCAGCCCCTGTTTAACAGGGGCGAGTACTTACAATTTTTTAAAATAAGGCTTCGCAACACGTGTGACTGCTGTGCTCCAAGTACAGTCTCTGTGAGGGCCGTGTTGCAGAGTTGTGGCACCAGTGCCTAAGGCACAATTTTTCAGCCCCTGTTTAACAGGGCGTGTACTTACAATTTTTTAAAAAAAATGCTTCGCAAAACGTGTGACTGCTGTGCTCCAAGTACAGTCTCTGTGAGTGCCGTGTTGCAGTGTTGTGGCACCAGTGCCTAAGGCACAATTTTTCAGCCCCTGTTTCACAGGGGCGTGTACTTACAATTTTTTAAAAAATGCTTCGCAACCCGTGTGACTGCTGTGCTCCAAGTACAGTATCTGTGAGGGCCGGGTTGCAGTGTTGTGGCACCAGCACCAGTGCCTAAGGCACAATTTTTCAGCCCTGTTTAACAGGGGCGGGTAATTACAAATCTTGATCTAATAGTTCACAGCAGGGCCCATTCCTGCGCCCACCAAGAGTAACTATGAGGGCCTGCAGTCTTGTGGCAACACCGTCCACCACCACCGCCAAAGGCCCAATTTTTCTGCCCTGTTCATCAGGTGCTTGCAATTACAAATCTTGATCTAATAACTCACAGCAGGGCCCATTCCTGCGCCCACCAAGAGTAACTATGAGGGCCTACAGTCTTGTGGCAACACCGTCCACCACCACCGCCAAAGGCCCAATTTTTCTGCCCTGTTCATCAGGTGCATGCAATTACAAATCTTGATCTATTAACTCACAGCAGGGGCCATTCCTGTGCCCACCAGTCTTGTGGCTACACAAACATCTAATAGGGCAAATTTCTGCAGAGTATATACGCCAGGCCCCTACTTTCAAACATCCAACTTACAAACGACTCCTACTTGAAAATGGAAAGAGAAAACAGGAAGTGAGAGGGAAATCTACCCCTAGGAAGGGAAATTCTATCC
>CM053028.1:7937221-7959069 GCA_028564925.1 Lithobates sylvaticus | reverse complement strand
ACAACCAGTGGATGATCGCAGAGAGATCCAGTCTCCTCCCCCCTACTGTCCCACAACCAGTGGATGTTCCCAGAGAGATCCAGTCTTCTCCCTCCCCTCCTGTCCCACAACCAGTTGATGTGTCCCGACACATCCAGTCTCCTCCCTCCCCTAGCACAGCAACACAACTAACTGGCTCCTTGTGCTGCTTCTCTTTCTCCCAGGTTGCACTCTGCTGTACTGAGTCTGGACAAGGCTGATACCAAGTTATATTCAGGTAGTTACTTCGACTGGAATTTTTTTTTAATTTAATGCTATATGTCCTTTATTTCTCCCCGGAGTTCAGCTTTAACAGCACAGAAGATAAACCCATTTAAGAGAGAAATCATTTACCATCTCCAGATGTCACATATGAGAGGAGAGAGAATGGAGTCCGTCACACAATGAGCGGTTTATTTTTTTGGGTACGGAGAAAAGTCGTCATGAAATATTTATAACCAAAACACATTTTGCAATGTTCCGTTCTGAAATCCCATAACCATTCCCATAAGAGCGGCACCCATAAACTGAAAAGAGTCCAATAGCTGCCAACGAGAACACAGGAACCCTCCCAATTCCTCAACAGATACAACAAAACACTGTTAATGGTATATGAAAAACAAACCAAAAAGGAGCCAATAAGAGAAGTTCATTGTAAGGACTTGTTCACATGTATGGCAGCCACTGTACAGTGCCTTGAAAAAGTATTCATACTCCTTGACAGTCTCCACATTTTGTCATGTTACAACCAAAAACGTAAATGTATTTTATTGGGATTTTATGTGATAGACCAGGGCTCAAAATTTCAAGTCCTGAGCTACTAGCCAGGCCTCAAGGGTTACTCCCCACCAGTTGCCCCACCCAACCCCTACCCTGCCCCGCCCCTAATTCCACCTCTAAACACGGGCTCATAAATTATATCATGAAATTGCCCTTAAATGTTTGCCTCGCCCTTGTCACACCAATGCAGCCTCACCCCTGTCGCACCAATGCAGCCTCACCCCTGTCGCACCAATGGAGCCTCACCCCTGTCGCACCAATGGAGCCTCACCCCTGTCGCACCAATGCAGCCTCACCCCTGTCGCACCAATGCAGCCTCACCCCTGTCGCACCAATGCAGCCTCACCCCTGTCGCACCAATGCAGCCTCACCCCTGTCGCACCAATGCAGCCTCACCCCTGTCGCACCAATGGAGCCTCACCCCTGTCGCACCAATGCAGCCTCACCCCTGTCGCACCAATGCAGCCTCACCCCTGTCGCACCAATGCCGCCTCACCCCTGTCGCACCAATGGAGCCTCACCCCTGTCGCACCAATGCAGCCTCACCCCTGTCGCACCAATGCAGCCTCACCCCTGTCGCACCAATGCAGCCTCACCCCTGTCGCACCAATGGAGCCTCACACCAATGCAGCCTCACCCCTGTCGCACCAATGCAGCCTCACCCCTGTCGCACCAATGCAGCCTCACCCCTGTCGCACCAATGCAGCCTCACCCCTGTCGCACCAAGGCAGCCTCACCCCTTTCGCACCAAGGCAGCCTCACCCCTGTCGCACAAATGCAGCCTCACCCCTGTCGCACAAATGCAGCCTCACCCCTGTCGCACCAATGCAGCCTCACCCCTGTCGCACCAATGGAGCCTCACCCCTGTCGCACAAATGGAGCCTCACCCCTGTCGCACCAATGCAGCCTCACCCCTGTCGCACCAATGCAGCCTCACCCCTGTCGCACCAATGCAGCCTCACCCCTGTCGCACCAATGGAGCCTCACACCAATGCAGCCTCACCCCTGTCGCACCAATGCAGCCTCACCCCTGTCGCACCAATGCAGCCTCACCCCTGTCGCACCAATGCCGCCTCACCCCTGTCGCACCAATGCCGCCTCACCCCTGTCGCACCAATGGAGCCTCACCCCTGTCGCACCAATGCAGCCTCACCCCTGTCGCACCAATGCAGCCTCACCCCTGTCGCACCAATGCAGCCTCACCCCTGTCGCACCAATGGAGCCTCACACCAATGCAGCCTCACCCCTGTCGCACCAATGCAGCCTCACCCCTGTCGCACCAATGCAGCCTCACCCCTGTCGCACCAATGCAGCCTCACCCCTGTCGCACCAAGGCAGCCTCACCCCTGTCACACCAAGGCAGCCTCACCCCTGTCGCACAAATGCAGCCTCACCCCTGTCGCACAAATGCAGCCTCACCCCTGTCGCACCAATGCAGCCTCACCCCTGTCGCACCAATGGAGCCTCACCCCTGTCGCACAAATGGAGCCTCACCCCTGTCGCACCAATGCAGCCTCACCCCTGTCGCACCAATGCAGCCTCACCCCTGTCACACCAATGCAGCCTCACCCCTGTCGCACCAATGCAGCCTCACCCCTGTCGCACCAATGGAGCCTCACCCCTGTCGCACCAATGGAGCCTCACCCCTGTCGCACCAATGGAGCCTCACCCCTGTCACACCAATGCAGCCTCACCCCTGTCACACCAATGCAGCCTCACCCCTGTCACACCAATGCAGCCTCACCCCTGTCACACCAATGCAGCCTCACCCCTGTCACACCAATGCAGCCTCACCCCTGTCACACCAATGCAGCCTCACCCCTGTCACACCAATGCAGCCTCACCCCTGTCACACCAATGCAGAAGAGCATTGCTGGCTGGATGATATGAGCGCCGAGGGACATTACAGCAAAAGCTTTGATTTAAATTGCTGTGTGTTCCCGCCGCTCGGCGTTCCGTACAGCCCGCCCCCTGGCCAGAGAACTTTGATACACATCACTCGTCCCGGGTTGGACGGGTGATCTGTCTATCAAATTCCCCGGGATCAGGGGGCGGGGCTGTGTGTGAAAAAAAATAAAAACATAAAAATAAAAAAAAGTAATTTAAAAAAAAAAGGCCCTTTAACCACTTAAGCCCCGGACTAATTTGCAGCCAAAAGGACCAGGCCCCTTTTTGCGATTCGGCACTGCGTCGCTTTAACTGACAATTGCGCGGTCGTGCGACGTGGCTCCCAAACAAAAATTGGTGTCCTTTTTTCCCCCCACAAATAGAGCTTTCTTTTGGTGGTATTTGATCACCTCTGCGGTTTTTATTTTTTGCGCTATAAACAAAAATAGAGCGACAATTTTGAAAAAATGCTATATTTTTTACTTTTTGCTATAATAAATATCCCCAAAAAATATATAAAAAAAACATTTTTTTCCTCAGTTTAGGCCGATACGTATTCTTCTACATATTTTTGGTTTGGCAAAAGTTATAGCGTTTACAAAATAGGGGATAGTTTTATAGCATTTTTATTGATATTTTTTTTTTTACTAGTAATGTCGGCGATCAGCGATTTTTATTGTGACTGCGACATTATGGCGGACACATCGGACATCTTTGACACATTTTTGGGACCACTGTCATTTATACAGCTATCAGTGCTATTTAAATGCACTGATTCCTGTGTAAATGACACTGGCAGTGAAGGAGTTAACCACTAGGGGGCGGGGAGGGGTTAAGTGTGTGTGTTTTTTTAACTGTAGGGGGCGTGGCTTGGCGTCTGACGTCACTGATCGTCTTTCCCTATGACAGGGAACAGACGATCAGTGACAGGCTCAGTAGGAAGCCCGGGGAGAGGTTTGTTTACACAGACCTCTCCTCGTTCTTCAGCTCTGTGACCCGATCGCGGAACACCAGCGGCGATCGGGTTCGCTGGTCCCGCGGTCACGGAGCATATAAAAGCAAAGCGGAAGGCCTTCAAAAAATACAAGGTTGGGTGCAATAAGAACGACTAAGATAGAACATGAAAGACACATAGCGGAGGAGAGCAAAAACAATCCCAAGAAATTCTTTAAGTATGTAAACAGTAAAAAAGGGAGGACAGACCATATTGGCCCCATAAAGAATGAGGAAGGACATCTGGTTACAAAGGATGGGGAGATGGCGAAGGTATTCAATTTATTCTTCTCAGTCTTCACAAGGGAGTCGGGGGGGCTTTAGTAACCAGAACTGCAGTGTTCATCCTCATGAGACATCACAGGAAGCACCTCCATGGTGAACAGAGGACAGAATTAAAATTAGACTTGGGAAACTTAACATTAATAAATCACCAGGACCAGATGGCTTGCATCCGGGGGTACTTAGGGAATGCAGTCAAGTAATTGCCAGACCATTGTTCCTAATTTTTACTGACAGTCTACTGACTGGAATGGTACCAGCTGATTGGAGAAAAGCCAATGTGGCACCAATATTTAAAAAGGGCCCAAAATGCATCCCTGGGAATTACAGACCAGTTAGCCTAACATCAATAGTATACAAGCTCTTGGAGGGGATGATAAGGGACTATATACAAGATTGTAGTAATGAGAATGGTATCATTAGCAGTAATCAGCATGGATCCATGAAGAATCATTCTTGCCAAACCAATCTATTAACCTTCTATGAGGAGGTGAGTTGCCATCTAGATAAAGGAAGGCCCGTAGACGTGGTATATCTAGATAAAGGAAGGCCCGTAGACGTGGTGTATCTAGATAAAGGGAGGCCCGTAGACGTGGTGTATCTAGATAAAGGAAGGCCCGTAGATGTGGTGTATCTGGATTTTGCAAAAGCATTTGACACAGATTCCCATAAACGTTTACTGTACAAAATAAGGTGCGTTGGCATGGACCATAGGGTGAGTACATGGATTGAAAACTGGCAACAAGGGTGAGTTCAGAGGGTGGTGATAAATGGGGAGTACTCTGAATGGTCAGGGGTGGGTTGTGGGGTCCCCCAGGGTTCTGTGCTGGGACCAATCCTATTTAATTTGTTCATAAACGACCTGGAGGATGGGGATGGGGGAAACAGTTCAATCTCTGTATTTGCGGACGATACTAAGCTAAGCAGGGCAATAACTTCTCCGCAGGATGTGGAAACCTTGCAAAAAGATCTGACCAAATTAATGGGGTGGCAACTACATGGCAAATGAGGTTTAATATAGAAAAATATAAAATAATGTATTTGGGTGGCAAAAATATGAATGCAATCTATAGACTGGGGGGAGAATCTCTGGAGGAATGTAGGATGGAAAAGGACCTGGGGGTCCTTGTAGATGATGGGCTCAGCAATGACATGCAATGCCAAGCTGCTGCTAACAAAGCAAACAGAATATTGGCATGTATTAAAAAGGGGATTCATTTCAGGAGATAAAACGATAATTCTCCCTCTCTACAAGACTCTGGTCCGGCCGCACCTGGAGTATGCTGTCCAGTTCTGGGCACCGGGAGGGGATATGATTTCATTATAGAAATACCGTACTGGTGACCCCACAATAGGGAGAAAACTTTTTTGCAGAAGGGAGTTTAACAAGACACGTGGCCACTCATTAAAATTAGAAGAAAAGAGGTTTAACCTTAAACTATGTAGAGGGTTCCTTACTGTAAGAGCGGCAACGATGTGGAATTCCCTTCCACAGGTGGTGGTCTCAACGGGGGGCATCGATAGTTTCAAGAAACTATTAGAAAAGCACCTGAATGATCGCAACATACAGGGATATACAATGTAATACTGACATATAATCACACACATAGGTTGTCCACCTGTGTGCAACCTAAGTGTCACATGATCTGTCATTACATAGACACACCTTTGGGAAAGGCCCCAGAGGCTGCAACACCTAAGCAAGGGGCACCACTAACCAAACACTGCCATGAAGACCAAGGAACTCTCCAAACAAGTAAGGGACAATGTTGTTGAGAAGTACAAGTCAGGGTTAGGTTATAAAAAAATCTCCAAATCTTTGATGATCCCTAGGAGCACCATCAAATCTATCATAACCAAATGGAAAGAACATGGCACAACAGCAAACCTGCCAAGAGACGGGCGCACACCAAAACTCATAGAGCGAGCAAGGAGGGCATTAATCAGAGAGGCGGCACAGAGACCTAAGGTAACCCTGGAGGAGCTGCAGAGTTCCACAGCAGAGACTGGAGTATCTGTACATAGGAGGACAATAAGCCGTACGCTCCATAGAGTTGGGCTTTATGGCAGAGTGGCCAGAAGAAAGACATTACTTTCAGCAAAAAACAAAATGGCGCGTTTTAAGTTTGGGAAAAGGCATGTGGGAGACTCCCAAAATGTATGGAGGAAGGTGCTCTGCTCTGATGGATGGAGGAAGGTGCTCTGGTCTGATGGATGGAGGAAGGTGCTCTGCTCTGATGGATGGAGGAAGGTGCTCTGCTCTGATGGATGGAGGAAGGTGCTCTGCTCTGATGTATGGAGGAAGGTGCTCTGCTATGATGGATGGAGGAAGGTGCTCTGGTCTGATGGATGGAGGAAGGTGCTCTGCTCTGATGGATGGAGGAAGGTGCTCTGGTCTGATGGATGGAGGAAGGTGCTCTGGTCTGATGGATGGAGGAAGGTGCTCTGCTCTGATGGATGGAGGAAGGTGCTCTGCTCTGATGTATGGGAGGAAGGTGCTCTGCTCTGATGGATGGAGGAACGTGCTCTGCTCTGATGGATGGAGGAAGGTGCTCTGCTCTGATGGATGGAGGAAGGTGCTCTGCTCTGATGGATGGAGGAAGGTGCTCTGCTCTGATGGATGGAGGAAGGTGCTCTGCTCTGATGTATGGAGGAAGGTGCTCTGCTCTGATGTATGGAGGAACGTGATCTGCTCTGATGGATGGAGGAACGTGCTCTGGTCTGATGTATGGAGGAAGGTGCTCTGCTCTGATGTATGGAGGAAGGTGCTCTGCTCTGATGGATGGAGGAAGGTGCTCTGCTCTGATGTATGGAGGAAGGTGCTCTGCTCTGAAAATCTGTGGTCAGACTTAAAGATTGCTGTTCACAAGGTGCAAACCATCCAACTTGAAGGAGCTGGAGCAGTTTTGCCAGGAGGAGGAATGGGCAAAAATCCCAGTGGTGAGATGTGGCAAGACTCATAGAGACTTATCCAAAGCGACTTGGAGCTGTGATAGGCGCAAAAGGCGGCTCTACAAAGTATTGACTTTAGGGGGGTGAATAGTTTTGCACATTGACTTTTTCTGTTATTTTTTCCTATTTGTTGTTTGCTTCACAATAAAAAAACATCTTCAAAGTTGTGGGCGTGTTCTGTAAATTAAATGATGCAAATCCTCAAACAATCCATGTTAATTCCAGGGTGTGAGGCAACAAAACACGAAAAATGCCAAGGGGGGTGAATACTTTTGCAAGGCACTGTTAACTCCAAAAACAAATCATTCTAACATAATGAATATGAGGAAATGAAACGATTAACTTAACGAACGAATCCGAAAACCAAACAAAATTTTCTGTCACGCACATCTCTAGCCCCAAAGTACCAAAGAATCCAGAAAGAAAAAGCTGCCTGCATGCCGTTAAAATTTCAACATCTATGTAACTTTATTGACCTGGACAGGCAGACATAGAATCCCCGTCCGGGAGGCGGTCCCATGCGTGGATCATGTGTCTGCCTGTCTGTATCAATAAAGTTACATGGGTGTTGAATGTTAACAGAGGACTCAAGGTTGTATAATAGATTTAAAGTCAAACTTCACTTTTCTTAAAAAAACAGACGTCTCCCGCATTTTATATTTTGCAAAGATTTCGGTAAACATCTGTAGCAGATTCTTACCTACTTCTGCTCTGGAAGTACAGGATAGCAAGAGCGAGAAAGCAGAACTAAAGTCTTAAAAAGAAAAAAAAAAAGGTTGGCTGATAAGCTTTTATTGCAGAACCAAAACAAAAAGTGGAGGATTTAAATAAAAAAAAAACAGCACAAAAACCCGTGTATGCATAGAAGTATTCCAAAAATCGTGAATAGTACTGAGAGGGATGTGTTAAGAGTTAGTCCACGTGATATAATAGTCCAGAGGTGGGTGAAGCATCCAGGGATTTCCACCACCAGAGGTCAAATCATCTCCTGTTCTCGTCAAGATATGCCCTTCAGCCGTGACCATACAGAAATTAATAAATGGAAAGAAAACTCCGATAGTGTAATACTGTACGAATCCGTTCGTTAAAAAAGTCAATAACCTACTTACAGAACGTTAAAACAACATGTGCCTTCTATAATGCGTTTGCCGGCAAACACATAGGAAATAGCACCCGTACTACCAGGAATGGGTAGGACAGCGCGTCAGGGCGTAGCTCCGCCCGACATGTTTCGTCATATGTGACGTCTTCCGGGGCACGGGCGACGCACTGAGCCATCATTATAAATAGAAGGGCTAAGCCTCGTTATCAGTCGGCAGCCATATTAACCACTTCTCTACCCACCCATAGTCATATGACGTCCACAAGGTGGATCTCCCATCCTGGGTGGACGTCATATGACGTCCTCCCATTCCCGGCCGCCTAGGGGGCACGCGCGGCATCGCTCGTGACCCGGTGCGTGTGCCCGGCGGCCGCGATGTCCGCCGGGCACCCGCGATTGCCCGGGAAAACAGCAGGACCGTGGAGCTGTGTGTGTAAACACACAGCTCCACGTCCTGTCAGTGGAGAGGAGACTGATGGTGTGTTCCCAGTACAGAGGAACACCGATCGGTCTCCTCCCCTTGTGAGTCCCCTCCCCCTACAGTTAGAATCACTCACATAGGGAACATATTAACCCCTGCAGCGCCCCCTAGTGTTAACCCCTTCCCTGCCAGTCACATTTACACAGTAATCACTGAAATTTTATAGCAACGATCGTTGTGTAAATGTGAATGGTCCCAAAAATGTGTCAAAAGTGTCCGCCGCAATGTCGCAGTCACGAAAAAAAAAAAAAAAAAAAAAAAAATCGCTGCCATTACTAGTAAAAAAAATAAAAATAAAAAATAAAAAAAATGCAATAAATCTATCCCCTATTTTGTAGACGCTATAAAACTTTTGCGCAAACCAATCTATATACGCTTATTGCGTTTTTTTTTTTACCAAAAATATGTATAAGAAATACGTATCGGCCTAAACTGAGTAAAAAAATTGTTTTAAAAAAAAAATAAATAAATGGGATATTTATTATAGCAAAAAGTAAAAAAATATTGTGTTGTTTTTCAAAATTGTCGCTCTTCTTTTGTTTATAGCGCAAGAAATAAGAACCGCAGAGGTGATCAAATACCACCAAAAGAACGCTCTATTTGTGGGAAAAAAAGGACGTCAATTTTGTTTGGGTGTAACGTCGCACGACCGCGTAATTGTCAGTTAAAGCGACGCAGTGCCGAATCGCAAAATGTGCTCTGGTAAGGAAGGGGGTAAAATCGCCCGGGGCTGAAGTGGTTAAGCAGAATCCAAGTGATGATCTCATCCACCCATATGGATGGAACCAAGCCTCATTATCACTGAGCGGTCATGATGGATAAACAACAAATCTTGTTTTCAATACTAACAAACATGAGGATTGTAATATATGTGGCCTGCCCATGTAATTAAGTAAAGGAAGAAAACCAAGCCTCCAGTTAGTTTAGAGACAAATATGGCCAAATCAGGCATATAGAATTGATGGGCCATATTTCGATTATCGCATCTTTTTCATATTTCATTGAGATACACGATGGTTAGGTCACATAGATCGTTTCTGCCGGCACTCATTTAAACGGTGTTTATTAGTACTTTAGCGCGGTATACCACCAAGATTTAATGCATTGCAGAACCAATAAATCTTCTAAAATAAAAGCTCCTCTTCTGCCAGCAATGAATGTACACCGAGCCACGCATGCACCTCTCAGCGTACATTCTCGGCATGCCTTGGTGTTGGGGTGAATTAAAGTGGAATTCCAGACTGGCTCTAAGCTTAAAACTGCTTCCACCCCCCTCCTAAGGCCCCTTTCACATGGACGGACCGTTCAGATGCGCCTGTCAGTTTTGACGGCGGATCTGAACGGGCGCTCCATGTTAGGCCCCTTTCACACGAGGCGGGGATCACACGCCGCTTCCACGGAGTCCGCCTCTGTCCGCCGGCTCAGCGGGAGATCTCTCCGTTGATCTCCGCTGAGCCGGCGGATGACAAGTCCCTCTCTGCTCACTGAGCGGGGAGGGGCTTGCGAGCGCCGCTGGTCTCTATGGAGAGATCGGATGAAAACAGACAGTGTGTCCGTTTTCATTAGATCTCACCCGATCCGATCCGCCAGCGACGGATCTGGACGTGGGGCCATACGTCTGCTTTTGGCGGATTGGACCGGGTCGGATGTCAGCTGACATCCGACGCTCCATAGACTAACATGGAGCGCCCCTTCAGATCCGCCGTCAAAACTGACAGGCGGATCTGAACGGTCCGACCATGTGAAAGGGGCCTAAGTCTATGGAGCATCGGATGTCAGCGGAGACATCTCATCTCTCATTCATCTTCGCGGAAGCTGCACGTCACACATTGTTTTTAAAAAGTGACTGCATGCCGTGCAAAATGACCACATTTCATGAGGTCTCCCCCTCTACCTTCTTTATCTTTTAGGTGGAAGATGACCTGTATTTTTGAGTCAGGCATCTGAGCAGCTCACCTCAGCTATCATGCGATTTGTGTCCCCCAAGAAGAGCAGGTTGAGGGCCTCCTCCTCGGTGTTGGCCTGGTGAAGGGACAAGTTCTTCAGATGGATGTTCTGGTCAGGATCCTCCATGATGGACACTTTTCTAGACAGAGAAGAAAATTGGATGTCAAGGAATAGAAAAATTGACAAATTTCCAAGAGGAGGCTAAAGGTTTTGGAAAACAAGGGGTGCCACAAGAAGGAAAGACACAGCACCAAGTTTGGCCAGAGCCTCGAACTGGGAAACCATGGCAAAGGCATCTCACCACTGGGATCTTCAAGAGATCTAATCTAGCATACCAGCCAAGTAACTCCATCTATAATGCCGCGTACACACGGTCGGAATTCTCGTCGGAAAAAGCTCTGATGGTTTTCCCATCGGAATTCCGACGGAATTTCGCTCAAACTGTGTTGCCTACACACGGTCACACCAAATTCCGACGGTCAGTAACACCGCGGCATAAAACACATTCGACAGCACTATAAAAAGGTAAGTTTAATACTTCTGAGCATGCGTCAAATTGTTTCCGAGCATGCGTCGGAATTTTGCGTGTCGGAATTGCATACACAGGATCGGAAAATCCGATAGAAAGGTTTTCCGTCGGAAAAATTGAGAACAGGTTCTCAATCCAAAGTCCGTCGGAAATTCCGACAGAAAAAGACCGATGGGCGTACACACGGTCAGAAAATCTGATGAAAAGCTCCCATCGGACTGTTTCCATCGGAAATTCCGACCGTGTGTACGCGGCATAACATATCACTTTGATGAAGACCTTTATTAAGGAGGATTTGCTAGGAAAGAATATGGGAACTGGTGTTGATGAGGTGCACACTCCGGGTCATATATTCTTTATATATTTGTTATTATTATTATTATTATTTATATAATATATATTTGTTATATTTGTTATTGAACAGCCTTGTCTCAGTCAGTGCCTTCCCAAATACAGCACTTGAGGTCAACACAGTCCCAGAGCAAAGGACAGGTAGATGGATCCAGAGAGCGGTGTCTGTTTCCACCCGACGATGTGGAAATGGTGGTGGTGTAACAACGTTTGGACACTGGGCTGGCTACTCTCCCACACTACAGGCTGCAACCATCAACTGCAGACAAGCATACCGTATATACTCGAGTATAAGCAGAGTTTTTTCAGCACATTTTTGTTGTGTTGAAAGTGCCCCCCTCGGCTTATACTCGAGTCAAGTACTTTTCTGCAGCAGAGAATGACATTTCCCGACCCGAATTTGAGGCCCCGTATTTCGGGGCCACTTGGTGTTAGGAATCCCAAATTTGGTGTGTTGTAGTGTTGGTTCCACTGGGTTTGCACACCAAATTTGGGGTTCCTAGCATTAAGTGGCCCGGAGATACGGGGCCCCGAAGTCTGTTCGGAAAATGTCATTCTCTGCTGCAGAAAAGTGCTTAACATTTTCCGACCCGAATTTGAGGCCCCGTATTTCTGGGCCACTTGATGTTAGGAACCCCAAAATTGTTGTGCAAACCCAGTGAAACCAACACTATAACATATCCAAATTTCCAAGATTCCATGGAGGGTATACAGTGGGGAAAATAGTGATTTGATCCCCTGCAGATTGTTTGCCCACTTACTGTATATACTCGAGTATAAGCCGAGTTTTTCAGCACATTTTTTTGTGCTGAAAATGTCCCCCCTCGGCTTATACTCCAGTCAAGCACTTTTCTGCAGCAGAGAATTTTCCGACCCGACTTTGGGGCCCCGTATCTCGGGACCACTTGGTGCTAAGAACCCTAAATGTCGCACTACAACATATCCAATGGGGTTCCTAGCACTAAGTGGCTCCAAGATACGGGGCCCCAAAGTTGGTTCGGAAAATGTCATTCTCTGCTTCAGAAAAGTGCTTGACATTTTCCAACCCGACTTTGGGGCCCCGTATCTCGGGCCACTTGGTGCTAGAAACCCAAAATTGGTGTGCAAACCCAGTGGAACCAACACTACAACATATCCAGATGTGGCTCCTAGCACCAAGTGGCCCCGAGATACAGAGCCCCAAAGTCGGTCAACTGTGTCCATCTGCAGCAATGTCATTTTGGGACCCTTTGGGTCAAGAGACCCCAATTTTTGGCTTCAGCTAGGGGGCATCTAGGAACCCTTAACTGCCGAGTTTGAAGTTCGGGGGACCTATGGCTGCAAATGGGCACAGTGAGGCTGCAAATGGGCATTATTGACCCTCTTTTCCACTTCCAGTAGCTGCGCATTTCTCACCCTAGGCTTATATTCAGGTCGGCTTATACTCGAGTATATACGGTACCTGAAGGCTGACCATTATTAAAGCGGAAATTACCCATAACAGTTTGAGAGCAACTAATGTTCTTTAACAAAAGAACATGCATTTCACATTAATAATTCTGCTTCCAAAAATAGTGCTGTCAATTGCCTCCAGCATTGCTCCTGCTTCTTAGAGGCCGGGGTCGCCATTTTGTTGAAGCTCAGAGCAGTCAATAGAAGTTTGTTTGTTTTTATTTGTATTTGCTTGACCTGGGGAATGCCCAGAGGCTCTGTACTGTACTCGTTTTCTACTTTTGAAAATCAATAAAAAGAATTTACAAAAAAAATAACAAAAAAAAATAAACTATATGTCAGTTTCTTCAATTAACATATGTACATTTCCACCCTTGATTGTATGTCTTGGCTCAGATAGAGAGGAAGGCTGACAGTTCGAAACCCAACCAAGGCACTACTACCTGCATGGAGTTTGCATGTTCCTCCTATTACTCAGTTTTCCTCCCACACGCCAAAGAAATGCTGGCAGGTTAATTGGATCTTGTCTAAATTGGCCCCAGTATGTGTATGTATGAATGTTAGTGATCTTAAATTGTGTTCGGGAAATTTTTACAGATAGGTAATAGAGCAGGGGAAGCTGAGCTGGATCACTGCAAGTAGGAGTAGGGGAAGAAGAGCTGCTGGATCACTGCTAGGAGGAGGAGCAGGGAAAGCTGAGCTGGATCACTGCAAGTAGGAGTAGGGGAAGCGGAGCTGCTGGATCACTGCCAGGAGGAGGAGCAGGGAAAGCTGAGCTGGATCACTGCAAGTAGGAGTAGGGGAAGCAGAGCTGCTGGATCACTGCTAGGAGGAGGAGCAGGGAAAGCTGAGCTGGATCACTGCAAGTAGGAGTAGGGGAAGCAGAGCTGATGGATCACTGCTAGGAGGAGGAGCAGGGAAGCTGAGCTGGATCACTGCAAGTAGGAGTAGGGCAAGCAGAGCTGCTGGATCACTTCTGCCAGCAGAGCCTAACCTGCCATGAACATAAAAAAAAAAAGAAAAAAAAAAAAGAAAGCTTCTGACAGGCTGTGCAAGGAACCACCTATAGTTCCGGAGATACGGGGCTCCTTGCACAGCCTGTCAGAAGCTACATACAGAGCGGCCAGTTTAAATACAAGCTCACACACTCTGTTTGCAGCAGACTGAGAGGATGAGCTCACAGAGCCTCTCCTCACTTCTTGTCAGAGGCACTCAATGGACAGCTTGGAGCCTTGGACCAAGGGTAAAGCACCATTGGAACAAGCTGTCCAATAAAAATGCTGCAGTGGAGGTACGCCTCTCATTGTAGCGTCATAGAAGTGGAGATGTGTCTAAAAGAATGGTGCCAAACTTCTGGACTTAAAAACCTCCATAGCTGACGCTTTAAATTTTTTACAGGTTACCAGTTTAGAGTTAGAGAGGAGGTCTAGAGCTAGAATTATTGCTCTCACTCTAATGTAACTTGTGTGTATCTGGCTCTGATGCTAGCCGATGCCTCACCAGCCACTCACCTCACCGCACGTCCCTGGTACTGAGATGTAATAAAGGAGGAAAAAAGGTAAAATGTAAAAAAAAAAAATAAAAGCTAAATATTTAGGATTTATATCTACTCAACACTTTTACTTTATGTGTCACTACTTGAATGCCCGCAGCCTGGCTACAGTTTCCCCATTAACCACAATGTAACTGCACAATAAAAATGGCTACTACCACTTCCCAGCAGTACAAATCGGTGAACCCCTGCGGACATTATTATTGCTGGCGCAGGCTTCCTTCTGTCCTCACATATCATGCGTTCGAGTGCTGAAAATATCTGTGGTCATTACATCTGTTCTGTAGCCCGGCTCTTCCAGATAGATATCAGGTTTCTACATAAACAATGATTCGGCCAAGTGAGATGGCAGCTAGTAATTTCCTCTATTTTTATGTTTCGTACGGTGGGAATCGATCGAAGGAGTAATCTGAAAAAAACTGCCGGCTCTGTATCTCGCCTGGAGGCAGATGGATGTATTTACAGCAGGTGGTTGGTGTTGCTTTATCTCATAAATATACGTTCGGCTGAGCGCTGGGGTTTGAGGCTTCCACAGACACAGCTGTTATCGAGAGCGCAGACGATAAACACTACATGGGCGAACGCTGACCGTACTGATTGCTTCCAGAATACAAAAAAGGATGGAAATTACACAAAACAATCCAGAATGGTATAAAGACTGTTAAGCTGGCCATAAATGGATCGAAATATGGCCGTTGTAGCAGGAACCAGATGAATATCGATCCATTTATGGGCAGGCTGGTTATACTGAAGTTGACCGATAACCAGCCTTTCAGGTTATCGGTTATTGGGCTGTCAGGTAGGTTGTATTTGGCCCCGTAATTTCTAACAGAAGCCATGGTGGCAGCTGGGCGTTAAAGACCACCTTTCCCGCCCCTCATACATGCATTACATGGTCAACAGGTGCTTTACTTGGCAGTTTGGGGGGGGTAAAGCCACCTGTGTAAACGAGACCTGTGGCTTCAGTAGTGCATGTATCTCTGTGGTCCCCCTGCACCGCTAGTGTCAGGACCCATATCTGAACCTGCAACCTCTGTTGTGTCTGGTAGTATCTTCTTGCCGAGATGCTGGACAGCTCCCTGGACAAATCCTTGGACAACCTTGCCTTGAACTTTGTTTCTGGTGAACCTTGAACTCTTTGCTCATCCCATGAACTTTCTATTTAAGCCATGCCTTTGCACTTCCTGTTTGCCAGATTATTATGCTCGCTCCAGCCAACATCTCATTGATGTCACTAATGCTGCAGTCCATATCTTCACTACCACTCGTTACCGACCTTTGGTTTGTTCCTGGACTAAGTTTCTGCTTGATCCCAACCTGCCACCACTTGTTAGCAACCTTTGGCTTGTTTACAGACTACACTTCTGCTTGATCCCTACCTGTTATGCCAAGCCACCTGGCTCCCTTGTCAGCAGCACAGATGCTCTTCTTACCAGTCCCTCTGATTGTGTTGCCCAGCTCCTCTGGTTCACTTGGCTCTCTTAGCCTTTAGTTGCAGCGCCCTGCTGCATGGCCCATTCCTGGCCTCTGGATAGGGGTTCTCCTTAGGCTTATACCCCAGTTGAAGTCCCATAGGATGAAACACGTCAGATTATTGCCTGCTAAGCTCCACACACTGCGCCTGTTTTATTAATCTTTTGTGATCACATTTAATTGTACGCATCCTGAACGATGTTTGTACTTTTTGATTATTAAATCCATACGTTGTTTGATCTACGCTATGTGGACGCTTCCTTTTTCTTTTATGATCATAATTTTTCCGCTGATGGAGGAACTCCTTAAAGATATTGCACAGATCAGGAGATTGTGGTCGTGTTCCCGTTACCGGATTTGCTTGTCCACCGCATTGCTAAGAGTGTGCGTTTGTGCCCTTCCAACCATTGGAGATTGTGGCCTGAGATCCAGGCTTCCTCCAGGGTGCCTCTGATCCCTGGTGAAACCTCCTGCCTCCTGGCTGGGGAGCCTCTGATCCCTGGTGAGACCTCCTGTCTCCTGGCTGGGGCGTCTCTGATCCCTGGTGAAACCTCCTGTCTCCTGGCTGGGGCGTCTCTGATCCCTGGTGAGACCTCCTGTCTCCTGGCTGGGGCGTCTCTGATCCCTGGTGAAACCTCCTGTCTCCTGGCTGGGGCGTCTCTGATCCCTGGTGAGACCTCCTGTCTCCTGGCTGGGGAGCCTCTGATCCCTGGTGAGACCTCCTGTCTCCTGGCTAGGTCACCTCTGACTCCAGGGTAAGACCTTCTGTCTCTTGGCTCCTGGCTGGGGCTCTTCTCACCCCTAGGTTAGACCTCCTGTCTCCAATATGGGAGTTGTCTCCAAAGTGGGAGCCCTGAGCTATCATCAAGTTTCAGTATATGATGACCCTGCACACCTGTATACTCACTCAGGCTGCAGGCACCCAGTAAAATCTGGACATTATCTTAGCCTTTAGTTGCAGCACCCTGCTACACAGCCCACTCCTGGCCTCTGGATACGAGTTCCCCTAACACCGTGACAGCAGCCCACCTAACTCATGGGATGAGACCTCCTGTCTGACTGGTGCGCCTCTGACCCCCGGTTGAGACCTCCTGTCTCTTGACTCTTGGCTGGGGCATCTCTGACCCCCAGTTGAGACCTCCTATCTCTTGACTCTTGGCTGGGGCACCTCTGACCCCTGCTTGAGACCTCCTGTCTCTTGACTCTTGGCTGGGGCACCTCTGACCCCTGCTTGAGACCTCCTGTCTCTTGACTCTTGGCTGGGGCACCTCTGACCCCTGCTTGAGACCTCCTGTCTCTTGACTCTTGGCTGGGGCACCTCTGACCCCTTCTTGAGACCTCCTGTCTCTCGACTCTTGGCTGGGGCATCTCTGACCCCTGGTTGAGACCTCCTGTCTCTCGACTCTTGGCTGGGGCACCTCTGACCCCTGGTTGAGACCTCCTGTCTCTCGACTGTTGGCTGGGGCACCTCTGACCCCTGCTTGAGACCTCCTGTCTCTTGACTGGGGCACCTCTGACCCCTGCTTGAGACCTCCTGTATCTCGACTCTTGGCTGGGGCATCTCTGACCCCTGGTTGAGACCTCCTGTCTCTCGAGTCTTGGCTGGGGCACCTCTGACCCCTGGTTGAGACCTCCTGTCTCTCGACTCTTTGCTAGGGCACCTCTGACCCCTGGTTGAGACCTCCTGTCTCTTGACTCTTGGCTGGGGCATCTCTGACCCCTGGTTGAGACCTCCCGTCTCTGGACTCTTGGCTGGGGCATCTCTGACCCCTGGTTGAGACCTCCCGTCTCTGGACTCTTGGCTGGGGCATCTATGACCCCTGGTTGAGACCTCCCGTCTCTCGACTCTTGGCTGGGGCATCTCTGACCCCTGGTTGAGACCTCCTGTCTCTTGACTCTTGGCTGGGGCATTTCTGACCCCTGGTTAAGACCTCCTGTCTCTGAACTCTTGGCTGGGGCACCTCTGACACCTGGTTGAGACCTCCTCAGGGTTAGGTATATAATGACCATGCACACCTGAGTAGCCACACAGGCTGCAGGCACCCAGAAAAATCTGAACACAGTATTGAAAGTTCCGTCCCAACCAAGATACTTGGGAACCTTCAAGCTTCAGGCCCCAATCCAAGTTTACAAAATTCAGAAAAAGCAAAAACCACAGCTTTCTCTGCTCAGAAACAATTGTCTGGAACATCTCATTAAGCCTTAATAGAGAATCCTGTCATTTACTGCATCAGTTTTTTTGTCCACTTTAATGGCAGGTCCACAAATGGTTTCTTCATATCACCAGCATCATCCAGCTGTGAAGTGTCTGCAGCATCCCCCAGGTGGACATAGCGGGGGGGGGGGGGGGGGGGGGGGGGGGCAATGTCCTATCCAATGGAATGACGAATTGATGGGTTTGCTGTTGCCACCGGCACCAAGTATAGCGTGACGACGGCCCCCCGATGGGCCAATAAATACATACAATTTCTATAATGGGACAATTAGAGACTTCGCAATAATTGCCGTCTGCTGCTTTTAAGACAGAGTGTGTCATAGTGGAAGAAATACGTTTTCAGAAAGTGCTGATAAATATAGGACGAGATGCCTCTGTCTGTAATTTTCTGAACTCTCCACATTATTACCAGTAACAGGATACTTGTGGAGGCCGATTTCATCTCACAGACCGGCTGTGCTTTATAAAGACCTGGGTGCGTGCTACCGCTGGACGCTGTATAGATGTCCCCCCCCCCCCTCCGGATACATTCTATGTCTACTACATACCCCATGTGAAAAAAAAAAAAAGACGCCCAGAGCATTAAAGTGTAAGCTCCTCTGGTGCAGAGACTGATGTGACTGGCTCAGTGTTCTCTGTACAGCACTACGGTATATGTCAGAGCTATATAAATGTATAATAATAATAATAATAGTGTGTAACTGCGGGGAGGGGGCATTAGAGCGTAAGCTCCTCTGGTGCAGAGACTGATATGACGGGTAAAATGTGTGCCTAACAATGTTTAATGTGTGCTTTGCAGGGATAAGAAACAGAGAGATCGTTCCCTCTCTGTTGATTGTCAACACAGAGCTCTGGGCTGTGATTGGACACCGCCGATCAGCAGGTCCCAAACGTGAATCATTTACTGGGACTTGCTGACTGGCTGGGGGGGGGGGGCGTGCATGCGAGTGTAAGCTCTGATGTGACTGGCTCAGTGTTCTCTGTATACAGCACTGCAGTATATGTCAGAGCTATATAATAATAGTGTGTGACTGTGGGGGGACATTAGAGTGTAAGCTCTTCTGGTGCAGAGACTAATGTGACTGGCTCAGTGATCTCTGTACAGCACTGCGGTATATGTCAGAGCTATGTAAATGTATAATAATAATAGTGTGTGACTGTGGGGGGGGGGGGGGGGGGGCATTAGAGCGTAAGCTCTCCTGGTACAAGGTGTACAAGGTCTGATGTGACTGGCTCATTGTTCACTGTACTGCACTACAGAATAAGTCAGAGTTATAAATTTGTATAATAATAATAATAATAATAATAATAATAGTGTGTGACTGGGGGGGGGGAGGACATTAGAGTGTAAGCTCCTCTGGAACAGAGCTGATGTGACCGGCTCAGTGTTCTCGGTACAGCACCGCAGTATATGTCAGATTTCATCTCACAGACTGCTGGACGCTGTATAGACGCCCCCGTGGATGCATTCCATTTCTACTACATACCCCATGTGAAAAAAAGACACCCAGAGCATTAGAGTGTAAGCTCCTCTGGTACAGAGAGTGATGTGACTGGCTCGGTGTTCTCTGTACAGCACCGCGGTATATGTCAGAGCTATATAAATGTATATTAATTATCGTGTGTGACTGTGGTGAGGGGGCATTAGAGCGTAAGCTCTCCTGGTACAAGGTCTGATGTGACTGGCTCATTGTTCACTGTACTGCACAACAGAATAAGTCAGAGTTATAAATTTGTATAATAATAATAGTGTGTGACGGGGGGGGGGGGGGGGGGGGTGGGGGGGGGGGGGGGGGGGGGGGGGGGGGTCATCAGAGTGTAAGCTCCTCTGGAACAGAGCTGATGTAACTGGCTCAACGTTCTCTGTACAGCACTGTGGTATATGTCAGAGCTATATAAATGTATTATTATTATTACTATTATTATTATTATACATGTATATAGCTCTGACATATACCGGAGTGCTGTACAGAGATCACTAAGCCAGTCACATCAGTCTCTGTACCAGAGGAGCTTACACTCTAAGGCCGGCTTCACACTGGGGCGGTGCGGGGCGGCGACGGTAAAGCAGCGCTATATTTAGCGCTGCTTTACCATCGTTTAACCCGCGGTATGCGGCCACTAGCGGGGGGGGTTTAACCCCCGCCAGCGGCCGAAAAAGGGTTAAAAACCTCCACAAAGTGCCGCTGCAGCGGCGCTTTGCCGGCGGTATCCCCGCGGTCTCCCATTGATTTCAATGGGAAGGAGCGGTATAGGAGCGGTGAATACACGGCTCCTTCACCGCTCCAAATATGCAGCTAGCAGGACTTATTTTACCGTCCTGCTAGCGCACCGCTCCAGTGTGAAAGCCCTCAGGGCTTTCACACTGGAGACACAGCAACAGCTGTTTCGGGTCGGTTTGCAGGCGCTATTTTTAGCGCAATAGCGCCTGCAAACCGCCCCAGTGTGAAAGGAGCCTAATGCTCTGGGTGTCTTTTTTTTCACATGGGGTATGTAGTAGAAATGGAATGCATCCACGGGGGCGTCTATACAGCACCCAGGTCTTTAAAAAGCACAGCCGGTCTGCGAGATGAAATCTGACATATACCGCAGTGCTGTACAGAGAACACTGAGCCGGTCACATCAGTCTCTGTACCAGAGGAGCTTACACTCTAATGTCCCCCCCCCCCCCCCACAGTCACACACTATTATTATTATTATTATTATTATAATAGTGTGTGACTTTGGGGGGGGCATTAGAGTGTAACCTCCTCTGGTACAGAGACTGATGTGATTGGCTCAGTGATCTCTGTACAGCACTCCGGTATATGTCAGAGATATATAAAATAACCCATTTATGATAAATGACATCTTCCAATAAATAAAAAGGAAATTGGGATTCAGAAAGGTGGGTGATGAGAAATGCAGAAGGACATATACAGGTATACAGTATACAGCAGGACTCGGTGCTCCATAACATTAATATTTGGGAAGGGATGAAAGTTATAGTGAATGTGAATTAGAAAGCGCCTTCATGTGAAGGTGAGTGACTGTGGTCGGGGGCGGGGAGGGTATTAGAGTGTAAGCTCCTCTGGACAGAGTGGTTCTCCGATGGGCGTCTGAGGACCAATAGCTGTCCTGGTGCATCATGCAGTGATGTTACGTCGGTGAACGAAGTGTTTTTCCGCGCTCACACTGACGGCTGATTCCACATGACAGCCATGTGAAAGTAATGAGTGTTTTCTTTTTATTCGGTTATCCGTCGCTATTCTCATCGGCCGCACTCTCTGTAGGAGCTCATGGAGCTCGCCGTAATGAGCGCACCGCCTGCAATTCTCATTACTGGAGACGATAAACTCCGGTGGGGAATCTCCATCACTAAACACTGCGGAATTCCCTCTGATGGCGAGATTTATGAGGCGCTGGGAGGACATGGAATATAATAATACAGTCACTGCTACTGGATATCAAGGGGCTAGAATGGTGGGCCGGCTCACTGAGCTGTGCATAGGATCTGGAAAAAAAAGATCTGCTCCACATTGTCCAATCACAACACTGTCACCACCAAATCCCCCAATCGTGGCACTGTCACCACCAAACCACCCAATCATGGCACTGTCACCACCAAATCATCCAATCACAACACTGTCACCACCAAACCACCCAATCATGGCACTGTCACCACCAAATCACCCAATCATGGCACTGTCACCACCAAATCCCCCAATCGTGGCACTGTCACCACCAAATCACTCAATCATGGCACTGTCACCACCAAACCACCCAATCATGGCACTGTCACCACCAAACCACCCAATCATGGCACTGTCACCACCAAATCACCCAATCATGGCACTGTCACCACCAAATCATCCA
>CM053028.1:7905914-7936722 GCA_028564925.1 Lithobates sylvaticus | reverse complement strand
CAGCGTGTTCCAACTGTAGGGGGGATGGGCTGCCTGGGACACCACAGGAATCACTGTTTACGATCACTGGGAACAGCAGATCTTTGAAATGTCCCCCTGTCAGAACGGGGATTCGCCTTGTTTACATAGGCAGATCCCCGTTCTGCCTCTCTGTACTGCAACCGCGGGTGGACATAGAGAGACATTCCTCCCTGAGTAGATCCCAATTATTCTGACTAATGGGAGTGTTCCTGCTCAAGATTTAGAGGTCTGGTTAAGGAATTATGGTGAGGTTTTGACTAAGCCCAATAAAATCCTTGATGAACGTAACATCTTGTCTAGGGGTTGGTTCGGTAACAGTCAGGTTGGCCAGAGATTGGAATGTTGTCCGTCTCCTGCCCTCCTCAGCTTTTATATGGAGGGATAGGATGACTATTTTCTACCCTGGTCAGCCAAAGCTGTGTCACCGCTGTGGCGAAAAGAGGCATTTGAGCTCCTCCTGTTCAGCCTTGATATGTTCAGTGTGTTGGAGTCAGGGTCATATGGCCAAGGACTGCACCCAGATGATCAGATGCAACCTGTGCCTGCGCCTTGGCCACCCCTACAGCAGATGTCCTGAAGCCTGGCACAATATAGAGAAGGAGGTAATAGATGACTTGTCAGGGCTGGACAGGTTGGAGGCCCCTGGTGTACCATCCTCCTTTGCGGTGACCGACTCCCCTGGTCCTATTCAGGATCCCTCTCCAGTTCCTGTGACCACCCCTCCTGTGTCTGTAAGTATTCCTATTCCTATTCCTATCTGTCTCTGTGTCCCCCAGCCTACTGTACCCTCTCCTCTTGTGTCAGAGCCTTCCAAGTCTCTGCCCCCCGGGTCAGTTAGCCCCCAGGAGTCTACCCCTCCTAAGTCTGACTTAAAGAAAGCCCCCCCCCACCAGGAGTGGTAGAGAGTATCAAAAGGGGTGCTGCTTCTTCCTCTGTAAAGAAGTCTTCTCTGAAGACTTCAAAGAAAAAAAGCAAGCGATGAGGGCATCTCTGAAGCTGACCTGCAGTACCTGGAGGAGAGAAGGAAGTTTGGGCGGGGGAAGAGGCAGGCGGTGAGGACGGAACGGGGTCAGGAAGCTCCAGTTCCTGTCTCCAACCATCATAGGTCCTCCAAGTGGGATATTTCCTCATCTGGGTCTTCTTTGGAACAAAGTTCTGATTCTGAAATGGAGTTTGAGGCGGCCTCAAGAAAGAGAGAGGCTTCTGGTGATGAGCAGCAGAGGGGAGCTAAGAAGCAATCCACCCAATAACCCAAATGGCGGTTCCCCCTCCGTTAAAAGTGGTGACAATAAATGTCGCCAGCATTAAGTCAGTAAGGTCCCTTTCACACTGGGGCGGGGAGCCGCGGTGACGGTAAAGCAGCGCTATATTTAGCGCTGCTTTACCGTCGTTTTAACCGTGGTATTCGGGCGCTCGTGGTGCGGTTTTACCCCCCGAGAGCGGCCGAAAAAGGGTTAAAGACCCCCGCAGAGCGCCACCGTAGCGGCGCTTTGCGGCGGTTTTACAGCGGTTTCCCATTCAAATCAATGGGAAGGAGCGGTATAGGAGCGGTGAACACACGACTCCTATACCGCTCCAAAGATGCTGCTAGCAGGACTTTTTTTGCCGTCCTGCTAGCGCACCGCTCCAGTGTGAAAGCCCGCCGGCTTTCACACTGGAGTTAAAGGGGCTGGATTTTTTCAGGCGGTGAACAGGCGCTATTTTTAGCGCTGTACCGCCTGAAAAACGCCCCGGTGTGAAAGGGGCCTAAGAGTTTGTTCTATGGCCTTCTTTTTGTTCAGCCAATTAGATGCTGACATTTTATTTTTGCAAGAGACTAGGCTCACCTCCTTGGCAGATATTCATATGGCCAAGAGAGAGTGGAGGTATGGTCCATCTTACTGGTCTCTTGCGGCCAAGCCTTACGGCGGTGTGGCGGTGTTGTTTAAAACCGGCATGGTTACTGTCCGGCGGGTTATTAAGGTGGAGATTGGGAGATGTATGGTCTTAGACGTCCTTGTGGGCAGAGGGCAGAACGCAGGGCAGAGGACTGGGTGACAGCAGATCAGAGGACTGAGTGAACGCAGGGCAGAGGACTGGGTGAACGCAGGGCAGAGGACTGAGTGAACGCAGGGCAGAGGACTGAGTGAACGCAGGGCAGAGGACTGAGTGAACGCAGGGCAGAGGACTGGGTGAACGCAGGGCAGAGGACTGGGTGACAGCAGGCAGAGGACTGGGTGAACGCAGATCAGAGGACTGGGTGAACGCGGGGCAGAGGACTGGGTGAACGCGGGGCAGAGGACTGGGTGAACGCGGGGCAGAGGACTGGGTGAACGCGGGGCAGAGGACTGGGTGAACGCAGGGTAGAGGACTGGGTGAACGCAGATCAGAGGACTAGGTGCACGCAGATCAGAGGACTGGGTGCACGCAGATCAGAGGACTGGGTGCACGCAGATCAGAGGACTGGGTGCACGCAGATCAGAGGACTGGGTTCCACGCAGAGCAGAGGACTGGATGAACGCAGTGCAGAGAACTGGGTGAACGCAGGGAAGAGGACTGGGTGAACGCAGGGAAGAGGACTGGGTGAACGCAGGGAAGAGGACTGGGTGAACGCAGGGAAGAGGACTGGGTGACAGCAGGTAGAGGACTGGGTGAATGCAGGGAAGAAGACTGGGTGACAGCAGGCAGAGGACTGGGTGAACGCAGATCAGAGGACTGGGTGAACGCGGGGCAGAGGACTGGGTGAACGCAGGGAAGAGGACTGGGTGACAGCAGGTAGAGGACTGGGTGAACGCAGGGAAGAAGACTGGGTGACAGCAGGCAGAGCACTGGGTGAACGCAGATCAGAGCACTGGGTGCACGCAGATCAGAGCACTGGGTGCACGCAGATCAGAGGACTGGGTGCACGCAGATCAGAGCACTGGGTGCATGCAGAACAGAGGACTGGATGAATGCAGGACGGTGGACTGGGTGCACACAGATCAGCGGACTGGGTAAATGCAGGGAAGAGGACAGAGTGAGCGAAGGGAAGTGGACTGGCTGAACGCAGGGCGGTGGACTGGGTGAACTCAGGGCGGAGGACTGGGTGCACACAGATCAGAGGACTGGGTGCACACAGATCAGAGGACTGGGTGCACACAGATCAGAGGACTGGGTGAAAGCAGGGAAGAGGACAGAGTGAACGCAGGGAAGTGGACTGGGTGAACGCAGGGCAGAGGACTGGGTGACAGCAGGCAGAGGACTGGGTGACAGCAGGCTGAGGACTGGGTGAACGCAGGGTTGAGGACTGGGTGAACGCAGGGTTGAGGACTGGGTGAACGCAGATCAGAGGACTGGGTGCACGCAGTGCAGAGGACTGGGTGCACGCAGTGCAGAGGACTGGGTGCACGCAGTGCAGAGGACTGGGTGAACGCAGTGCAGAGGACTGGGTGAACGCAGTGCAGAGGACTGAGTGAACGCAGGGAATAGGACTGGGTGACAGCAGGCAGAGGACTGGGTGAACGCAGATCGGAGGACTGGGTGCACGCAGATCAGAGCACTGGGTACACGCATATGGCAGGCATATGACTGGGTGAACGCAGGGCAGAGGACTGGGTGAACTCAGGGAAGAGGACTGGGTGAACTCAGGGTGCAGGACTGGGTGCACACAGATCAGAGGACTGGGTAAATGCAGGGAAGAGGACAGAGTGAACGCAGGGAAGTGGACAGGGTAAAGCAGGCAGAGAACTGGATGAACGCAGATCAGAGAACTGGATGAACGCAGATCAGAGGACTGGGTGAACGCAGGGCTGAGGACTGGGTGAACGCAGGGAAGAGGACTGTGTAAACGCAGATCAGAGGACTGGGTGCACGCAGATCAGAGGACTGGGTGCACGCAGATCAGAGGACTGGGTGCACGCAGATCAGAGGACTGGGTGCACGCAGAGCAGAGGTCTGGGTGCACGCAGAGCAGAGGACTGGGTGCACGCAGAGCAGAGGACTGGGTGCACGCAGAGCAGAGGACTGGGTGCACGCAGAGCAGAGGACTGGGTGCACGCAGAGCAGAGGACTGGGTGCACGCAGAGCAAAGGACTGGGTGCACGCAGAGCAGAGGACTGGATGAACGCAGGGCTGAGGACTGGGTGAACGCAGGGCTGAGGACTGGGTGAACGCAGGGCTGAGGACTGGGTGCACGCAGATCAGAGGACTGGGTGCACGCAGATCAGAGGACTGGGTGCACGCAGATCAGAGGACTGGGTGCACGCAGATCAGAGGACTGGGTGCACGCAGATCAGAGGACTGGGTGCACGCAGATCAGAGGACTGGGTGCACGCAGATCAGAGGACTGGGTGCACGCAGATCAGAGGACTGGGTGCACGCAGATCAGAGGACTGGGTGCACGCAGATCAGAGGACTGGGTGCACGCAGATCAGAGGACTGGGTGCACGCAGATCAGAGGACTGGGTGCACGCAGATCAGAGGACTGGGTGCACGCAGATCAGAGGACTGGGTGCACGCAGAGCAGAGGACTGGGTTCCACGCAGAGCAGAGGACTGGGTTCCACGCAGAGCAGAGGACTGGGTTCCACGCAGAGCAGAGGACTGGGTTCCACGCAGAGCAGAGGACTGGGTGAACGCAGTGCAGAGAACTGGGTGAACGCAGGGAATAGGACTGGGTGACAGCAGGTAGAGGACTGGGTGAACGCAGGGAAGAAGACTGGGTGACAGCAGGCAGAGGACTGGGTGAACGCAGATCAGAGGACTGGGTGAACGCGGGGCAGAGGACTGGGTGAACGCAGGGCAGAGGACTGGGTGAACGCAGGGCAGAGGACTGGGTGAACGCAGGGCAGAGGACTGGGTGAACGCAGGGCAGAGGACTGGGTGAACGCAGGGCAGAGGACTGGGTGACAGCAGATCAAAGCACTGGATGAACGCAGGCAGAGGACTGGGTGCACACAGATCAGAGGACTGGGTGCACGCAGATCAGAGCACTGGGTACACGCATATGGCAGGCATATGACTGGGTGAACGCAGGGCAGAGGACTGGGTGAACGCAGGGCAGAGGACTGGGTGAACTCAGGGAAGAGGACTGGGTGAACTCAGGGAAGAGGACTGGTTGAACTCAGGGTGCAGGACTGGGTGAACTCAGGGTGGAGGACTGGGTGAACTCAGGGTGGAGGACTGGGTGAACGCAGGGTGGAGGACTGGGTGAACGCAGATCAGAGGCCTGGGTGAACGCAGGGAAGAGGCCTGGGTGAACGCAGGGAAGAGGCCTGGGTGATCTTAGGGTGGAGGACTGGGTGAACTCAGGGTGGAGGACTGGGTGAACGCAGATCAGAGGACTGGGTGAACGCAGGGCAGAGGACTGGGTGACAGCAGATCAAAGCACTGGATGAACGCAGGCAGAGGACTGGGTGCACACAGATCAGAGGACTAGGCGAACGCAGGGCAGAGGACTGGGCAAACGCAGGGCAGAGGACTGGGCAAACGCAGGGCAGAGGACTGGGCAAACGCAGGGCAGAGGACTGGGCAAACGCAGGGCAGAGGACTGGGCGAACGCATTGCAGAGGACTCGGCGAACGCATTGCAGAGGACTGGGCGAACGCAGGGCAGAGGACTGGGCGAACGCAGGGCAGAGGACTGGGCGAACGCAGGGCAGAGGACTGGGCGAACGCATTGCAGAGGACTGGGCGAACGAATTGCAGAGGACTCGGCGAACGCAGGGCAGAGGACTCGGCTAACGCAGGGCAGAGGACTGGGCAAATGCAGGACAGAGGACTGGGTGAAAGGGCTGAGGACTGGGTGCACACAGATCAGAGGACTGGGCAAACGCAGGGCAGAGGACTGGGCAAATGCAGGACAGAGGACTGGGTGAAAGGGCTGAGGACTGGGTGAACGCAGGGAAGAGGACTGGGAGAACGCAGATCAGAGGACTGGGTGCACGCAGAGCAGAGGACTGGGTGCACGCAGAGCAGAGGACTGGGTGCACGCAGAGCAGAGGACTGGGTGCACGCAGAGCAGAGGACTGGGTGCACGCAGAGCAGAGGACTGGGTGCACGCAGAGCAGAGGACTGGATGAACGCAGTGCAAAGGACTGGATGAACGCAGTGCAAAGGACTGGGTGAACGCAGTGCAGAGGACTGGGTGAACGCAGTGCAGAGGACTGGGTGAACTCAGGGCAGAGGACTGGGTGAAGGCAGATCAGAGGACTGGGTGAAGGCAGATCAGAGGACTGGGTGAACGCAGGCAGAGGACTGGGTGAACGCAGGGCAGAGGACTGGGTGAACGCAGGGGAGAGGACTGGGTGAACGCAGGGCAGAGGACTGGGTGAACGCAGGGCAGAGGACTGGGTGAACGCAGGCAGAGGACTGGGTGACAGCAGATCAAAGCACTGGATGAACGCAGGCAGAGGACTGGGTGCACACAGATCAGAGGACTGGGTGCACGCAGATCAGAGCACTGGGTACACGCATATGGCAGGCATATGACTGGGTGAACGCAGGGCAGAGGACTGGGTGAACTCAGGGAAGAGGACTGGTTGAACTCAGGGTGCAGGACTGGTTGAACTCAGGGTGCAGGACTGGGTGAACTCAGGGTGCAGGACTGGGTGAACTCAGGGTGCAGGACTGGGTGAACTCAGGGTGGAGGACTGGGTGAACTCAGGGTGGAGGACTGGGTGAACGCAGGGTGGAGGACTGGGTGAACGCAGATCAGAGGCCTGGGTGAACGCAGGGAAGAGGCCTGGGTGAACGCAGGGAAGAGGCCTGGGTGATCTTAGGGTGGAGGACTGGGTGAACTCAGGGTGGAGGACTGGGTGAACGCAGATCAGAGGACTGGGTGAACGCAGGACAGAGGACTGGGTGACAGCAGATCAAAGCACTGGATGAACGCAGGCAGAGGACTGGGTGCACACAGATCAGAGGACTAGGCGAACGCAGGGCAGAGGACTGGGCAAACGCAGGGCAGAGGACTGGGCAAACGCAGGGCAGAGGACTGGGCAAACGCAGGGCAGAGGACTGGGCAAACGCAGGGCAGAGGACTGGGCGAACGCAGGGCAGAGGACTGGGCGAACGCATTGCAGAGGACTGGGCGAACGCATTGCAGAGGACTGGGCGAACGCAGGGCAGAGGACTGGGCGAACGCAGGGCAGAGGACTGGGCGAACGCAGGGCAGAGGACTGGGCGAACGCATTGCAGAGGACTGGGCGAACGAATTGCAGAGGACTCGGCGAACGCAGGGCAGAGGACTCGGCTAACGCAGGGCAGAGGACTGGGCAAATGCAGGACAGAGGACTGGGTGAAAGGGCTGAGGACTGGGTGCACACAGATCAGAGGACTGGGCAAACGCAGGGCAGAGGACTGGGCAAATGCAGGACAGAGGACTGGGTGAAAGGGCTGAGGACTGGGTGAACGCAGGGAAGAGGACTGGGAGAACGCAGATCAGAGGACTGGGTGCACGCAGAGCAGAGGACTGGGTGCACGCAGAGCAGAGGACTGGGTGCACGCAGAGCAGAGGACTGGGTGCACGCAGAGCAGAGGACTGGGTGCACGCAGAGCAGAGGACTGGGTGCACGCAGAGCAGAGGACTGGATGAACGCAGTGCAAAGGACTGGGTGAACGCAGTGCAAAGGACTGGGTGAACGCAGTGCAGAGGACTGGGTGACAGCAGGCAGAGGACTGGGTGAACTCAGGGTGGAGGACTGGGTGAAGGCAGATCAGAGGACTCAGTGAAGGCAGATCAGAGGACTGGGTGAACGCAGTGCAGAGGACTGGGTGAATGCAGGGCAGAGGACTGGGTGAACGCAGATCAAAGGACTGGGTAAACGCAGGCAGAGGACTAGGTGCACACAGATCAGAGGACTGGGTGACAGCAGGCAGAGGACAGGGTGAACGTAGATCAGAGGACTGAGTGAACGCAGGGCAGAGGACTGGGTGAACGCAGGGCAGAGGACTGGGTGAACGCAGGGCCGAGGACTGGGCGAACGCAGGGCAGAGGACTGGGCGAACGCAGGGCAGAGGACTGGGCGAACGCAGGGCAGAGGACTGGGCGAACGCAGGGCAGAGGACTGGGCGAACGCAGGGCAGAGGACTGGGCGAACGCAGGGCAGAGGACTGGGTGAACGCAGATCAGAGGACTGGGTGAACGCGGGGCAGAGGACTGGGTGAACGCGGGGCAGAGGACTGGGTGAACGCGGGGCAGAGGACTGGGTGAACGCAGAGCAGAGGACTGGGTGAACGCAGATCAGAGGACTGGGTGAACGCAGATCAGAGGACTGGGTGAACGCAGATCAGAGGACTGGGTGAACGCATGGCAGAGGACTGGGTGCACGCAGATCAGAGCACTGGGTGCACGCAGATCAGAGGACTGGGTGCACGCAGATCAGAGGACTGGGTGCACGCAGATCACGCAGATCAGAGTACTGGATGAATGCAGGACACACTGGGTGATCTCAGGGCTTAGGACTGGGTGCACACAGATCAGAGGACTGGGTAAATGCAGGGAAGAGGACAGAGTGAACGCAGGGAAGTGGACAGGGTAAAACAGGCAGAGAACTGGATGAACACACAGAGCAGAGGACTGGATGAACACGCAGAGCAGAGGACTGGGTGCACGCAGAGCAGAGCACTGGGTGCACGCAGAGCAGAGGACTGGGTTCACGCAGAGCAGAGGACTGGGTGCACGCAGAGCAGAGGACTGGGTGCACGCAGAGCAGAGGACTGGGTGCACGCAGAGCAGAGGACTGGGTGCACGCAGATCAGAGGACTGGGTGCACGCAGATCAGAGGTCTGGGTGCACGCAGATCAGAGGTCTGGGTGCACGCAGATCAGAGGACTGGGTGAACGCAGGGCAGAGGACTGGGTGAACGCAGGGCAGAGGACTGGGGGACAGCAGGGCAGAGGACTGGGGACAGCAGGGCAGAGGACTGGGGGACAGCAGGGCAGAGGACTGGGGGACAGCAGGGCAGAGGACTGGGTGATAGCAGGGCAGAGGACTGGGTGATAGCAGGGCAGAGGACTGGGTGATAGCAGGGCAGAGGACTGGGTGATAGCAGGGCAGAGGACTGGGTGATAGCAGGGCAGAGGACTGGGTGAACTCAGGGCAGAGGACTGGGTGAACGCAGGGCAGAGGACTGGGTGAACGCAGGGCAGAGGACTGGACGAACGCAGGGCGGAGGACTGGATGAACGCAGGGCGGAGGACTGGGTGAACTCAGGGCGGAGGACTGGGTGAACTCAGGGCGGAGGACTGGGTGAACTCAGGGCGGAGGACTGGGTGAACTCAGGGCGGAGGACTGGGTGAACTCAGGGCGGAGGACTGGGTGAACTCAGGGCGGAGGACTGGGTGAACTCAGGGCGGAGGACTGGGTGAACTCAGGGCGGAGGACTGGGTGAACTCAGGGCGGAGGACTGGGTGAACTCAGGGCGGAGGACTGGGTGAACTCATGGCGGAGGACTGGGTGAACTCAGGGTGGAGGACTGGGGGAACGCAGATCAGAGGACTGGGTGATAGCAGATCAGAGGACTGGGTGAACGCAGATCAGAGGACTGGGTGAACTCAGGGAAGAGGAATGTGTGAACTCAGGGTGGAGGACTTGGTGCACACAGATCAGAGGACTGGGTGACAGCAGGCAGAGGACAGGGTGAACGTAGATCAGAGGACTGAGTGAACGCAGGGCAGAGGACTGGGTGCACGCAGGGCAGAGGACTGGGGGACAGCAGGGCAGAGGACTGGGTGATAGCAGGGCAGAGGACTGGGTGATAGCAGGGCAGAGGACTGGGTGATAGCAGGGCAGAGGACTGGGTGATAGCAGGGCAGAGGACTGGGTGAACGCAGGGCATAGGACTGGGTGAACGCAGGGCATAGGACTGGGTGAACGCAGGGCAGAGGACTGGGTGAACGCAGGGCAGAGGACTGGGTGAACTCAGGGAGGAGGACTGGATGAACTCAGGGAGGAGGACTGGGTGAACTCAGGGCGGAGGACTGGGTGAACACGCAGAGCAGAGGACTGGGTGCACGCAGAGCAGAGGACTGGGTGCACGCAGAGCAGAGGACTGGGTTCACGCAGAGCAGAGGACTGGGTGCACGCAGAGCAGAGGACTGGGTGCACGCAGAGCAGAGGACTGGGTGCACGCAGAGCAGAGGACTGGGTGCACGCAGATCAGAGGACTGGGTGCACGCAGATCAGAGGTCTGGGTGCACGCAGATCAGAGGTCTGGGTGCACGCAGATCAGAGGACTGGGTGAACGCAGGGCAGAGGACTGGGTGAACGCAGGGCAGAGGACTGGGTGACAGCAGGGCAGAGGACTGGGGGACAGCAGGGCAGAGGACTGGGGGACAGCAGGGCAGAGGACTGGGGGACAGCAGGGCAGAGGACTGGGTGACAGCAGGGCAGAGGACTGGGTGATAGCAGGGCAGAGGACTGGGTGATAGCAGGGCAGAGGACTGGGTGATAGCAGGGCAGAGGACTGGGTGATAGCAGGGCAGAGGACTGGGTGAACGCAGGGCAGAGGACTGGGCGAACGCAGGGCAGAGGACTGGGCGAACGCAGGGCAGAGGACTGGGTGAACGCAGGGCAGAGGACTGGGCGAACGCAGGGCAGAGGACTGGGTGAACGCAGGGCAGAGGACTGGGCGATAGCAGGGCAGAGGACTGGGTGAACGCAGGGCAGAGGACTGGGTGAACGCAGTGCAGAGGACTGGGTGCACGCAGTGCAGAGGACTGGATGAACGCAGTGCAAAGGACTGGGTGAACGCAGGGAATAGGACTGGGTGACAGCAGGCAGAGGACTGGGTGAACGCAGATCAGAGGACTGGGTGAACGCGGGGCAGAGGACTGGGTGAACGCGGGGCAGAGGACTGGGTGAACGCGGGGCAGAGGACTGGGTGAACGCAGGGCAGAGGACTGGGTGAACGCAGATCAGAGGACTGGGTGAACGCAGATCAGAGGACTGGGTGAACGCAGATCAGAGGACTGGGTGAACGCATGGCAGAGGACTGGGTGCACGCAGATCAGAGCACTGGGTGCACGCAGATCAGAGGACTGGGTGCACGCAGATCAGAGGACTGGGTGCACGCAGATCACGCAGATCAGAGTACTGGATGAATGCAGGACACACTGGGTGATCTCAGGGCTTAGGACTGGGTGCACACAGATCAGAGGACTGGGTAAATGCAGGGAAGAGGACAGAGTGAACGCAGGGAAGTGGACAGGGTAAAACAGGCAGAGAACTGGATGAACACACAGAGCAGAGGACTGGATGAACACGCAGAGCAGAGGACTGGGTGCACGCAGAGCAGAGCACTGGGTGCACGCAGAGCAGAGGACTGGGTTCACGCAGAGCAGAGGACTGGGTGCACGCAGGGCAGAGGACTGGGCGAACGCAGGGCAGAGGACTGGGCGAACGCAGGGCAGAGGACTGGGTGAACGCAGTGCAGAGGACTGGGTGAACGCAGTGCAGAGGACTGGGTGAACGCAGTGCAGAGGACTGGATGAACGCAGTGCAAAGGACTGGGTGAACGCAGGGAATAGGACTGGGTGACAGCAGGCAGAGGACTGGGTGAACGCAGATCAGAGGACTGGGTGAACGCGGGGCAGAGGACTGGGTGAACGCAGGGCAGAGGACTGGGTGAACGCGGGGCAGAGGACTGGGTGAACGCAGGGCAGAGGACTGGGTGAACGCAGATCAGAGGACTGGGTGAACGCAGATCAGAGGACTGGGTGAACGCAGATCAGAGGACTGGGTGAACGCATGGCAGAGGACTGGGTGCACGCAGATCAGAGCACTGGGTGCACGCAGATCAGAGCACTGGGTGCACGCAGATCAGAGGACTGGGTGCACGCAGATCAGAGGACTGGGTGCACGCAGATCACGCAGATCAGAGTACTGGATGAATGCAGGACACACTGGGTGATCTCAGGGCTTAGGACTGGGTGCACACAGATCAGAGGACTGGGTAAATGCAGGGAAGAGGACAGAGTGAACGCAGGGAAGTGGACAGGGTAAAACAGGCAGAGAACTGGATGAACACACAGAGCAGAGGACTGGATGAACACGCAGAGCAGAGGACTGGGTGCACGCAGAGCAGAGCACTGGGTGCACGCAGAGCAGAGGACTGGGTTCACGCAGAGCAGAGGACTGGGTGCACGCAGAGCAGAGGACTGGGTGCACGCAGAGCAGAGGACTGGGTGCACGCAGAGCAGAGGACTGGGTGCACGCAGATCAGAGGACTGGGTGCACGCAGATCAGAGGTCTGGGTGCACGCAGATCAGAGGTCTGGGTGCACGCAGATCAGAGGACTGGGTGAACGCAGGGCAGAGGACTGGGTGAACGCAGGGCAGAGGACTGGGGGACAGCAGGGCAGAGGACTGGGGGACAGCAGGGCAGAGGACTGGGGGACAGCAGGGCAGAGGACTGGGGGACAGCAGGGCAGAGGACTGGGTGATAGCAGGGCAGAGGACTGGGTGATAGCAGGGCAGAGGACTGGGTGATAGCAGGGCAGAGGACTGGGTGATAGCAGGGCAGAGGACTGGGTGAACGCAGGGCAGAGGACTGGGGGACAGCAGGGCAGAGGACTGGGGGACAGCAGGGCAGAGGACTGGGGGACAGCAGGGCAGAGGACTGGGTGCACGCAGATCAGAGGTCTGGGTGCACGCAGATCAGAGGACTGGGTGAACGCAGGCAGAGGACTGGGTGAACGCAGGGCAGAGGACTGGGTGAACGCAGGGCAGAGGACTGGGGGACAGCAGGGCAGAGGACTGGGGGACAGCAGGGCAGAGGACTGGGGGACAGCAGGGCAGAGGACTGGGTGACAGCAGGGCAGAGGACTGGGTGATAGCAGGGCAGAGGACTGGGTGATAGCAGGGCAGAGGACTGGGTGATAGCAGGGCAGAGGACTGGGTGATAGCAGGGCAGAGGACTGGGTGATAGCAGGGCAGAGGACTGGGTGAACGCAGGGCAGAGGACTGGGTGAACGCAGGGCAGAGGACTGGGTGAACGCAGGGCAGAGGACTGGGTGAACGCTGGGCAGAGGACTGGGTGAACGCAGGGCAGAGGACTGGACGAACGCAGGGCAGAGGACTGGGTGAACGCAGGGCGGAGGACTGGGTGAACTCAGGGCGGAGGACTGGGTGAACTCAGGGCGGAGGACTGGGTGAACTCAGGGCGGAGGACTGGGTGAACTCAGGGCGGAGGACTGGGTGAACTCAGGGGAGAGGACTGGGTGAACTCAGGGCGGAGGACTGGGTGAACTCAGGGCGGAGGACTGGGTGAACTCATGGTGGAGGACTGGGTGAACTCAGGGTGGAGGACTGGGTGAACTCAGGGTGGAGGACTGGGGGAACGCAGATCAGAGGACTGGGTGAACGCAGATCAGAGGACTGGGTGATAGCAGATCAGAGGACTGGGTGAACGCAGATCAGAGGACTGGGTGAACTCAGGGAAGAGGAATGTGTGAACTCAGGGTGGAGGACTTGGTGCACACAGATCAGAGGACTGGGTGACAGCAGGCAGAGGACTGGGTGAACGTAGATCAGAGGACTGAGTGAACGCAGGGCAGAGGACTGGGTGAACGCAGGCAGAGGACTGGGTGCACGCAGGGCAGAGGACTGGGGGACAGCAGGGCAGAGGACTGGGTGATAGCAGGGCAGAGGACTGGGTGATAGCAGGGCAGAGGACTGGGTGATAGCAGGGCAGAGGACTGGGTGATAGCAGGGCAGAGGACTGGGTGAACGCAGGGCATAGGACTGGGTGAACGCAGGGCAGAGGACTGGGTGAACGCAGGCAGAGGACTGGGTGAACGCAGGGCAGAGGACTGGATGAACTCAGGGAGGAGGACTGGATGAACTCAGGGAGGAGGACTGGGTGAACTCAGGGTGGAGGACTGGGTGAACACGCAGAGCAGAGGACTGGGTGCACGCAGAGCAGAGCACTGGGTGCACGCAGAGCAGAGGACTGGGTTCACGCAGAGCAGAGGACTGGGTGCACGCAGAGCAGAGGACTGGGTGCACGCAGAGCAGAGGACTGGGTGCACGCAGAGCAGAGGACTGGGTGCACGCAGATCAGAGGACTGGGTGCACGCAGATCAGAGGACTGGGTGCACGCAGATCAGAGGTCTGGGTGAACGCAGATCAGAGGACTGGGTGAACGCAGGGCAGAGGACTGGGTGAACGCAGGGCAGAGGACTGGGGGACAGCAGGGCAGAGGACTGGGGGACAGCAGGGCAGAGGACTGGGGGACAGCAGGGCAGAGGACTGGGGGACAGCAGGGCAGAGGACTGGGTGATAGCAGGGCAGAGGACTGGGTGATAGCAGGGCAGAGGACTGGGTGATAGCAGGGCAGAGGACTGGGTGATAGCAGGGCAGAGGACTGGGTGATAGCAGGGCAGAGGACTGGGCGAACGCAGGGCAGAGGACTGGGTGAACGCAGGGCAGAGGACTGGGAGAACGCAGGGCAGAGGACTGGGTGAACGCAGGGCAGAGGACTGGGCGAACGCAGGGCAGAGGACTGGGCGATAGCAGGGCTGAGGACTGGGTGAACGCAGGGCAGAGGACTGGGTGAACGCAGGGCAGAGGACTGGGTGAACGCAGTGCAGAGGACTGGGTGCACGCAGTGCAGAGGACTGGGTGAACGCAGGGCAGAGGACTGGATGAACGCAGGGAATAGGACTGGGTGACAGCAGGCAGAGGACTGGGTGAACGCAGATCAGAGGACTGGGTGAACGCGGGGCAGAGGACTGGGTGAACGCGGGGCAGAGGACTGGGTGAACGCGGGGCAGAGGACTGGGTGAACGCAGGGCAGAGGACTGGGTGAACGCAGGGCAGAGGACTGGGTGAACGCAGATCAGAGGACTGGGTGAACGCAGATCAGAGGACTGGGTGAACGCAGATCAGAGGACTGGGTGAACGCAGATCAGAGGACTGGGTGAACGCATGGCAGAGGACTGGGTGCACGCAGATCAGAGCACTGGGTGCACGCAGATCAGAGGACTGGGTGCACGCAGATCAGAGGACTGGGTGCACGCAGATCACGCAGATCAGAGTACTGGATGAATGCAGGACACACTGGGTGATCTCAGGGCTTAGGACTGGGTGCACACAGATCAGAGGACTGGGTAAATGCAGGGAAGAGGACAGAGTGAACGCAGGGAAGTGGACAGGGTAAAACAGGCAGAGAACTGGATGAACACACAGAGCAGAGGACTGGATGAACACGCAGAGCAGAGGACTGGGTGCACGCAGAGCAGAGCACTGGGTGCACGCAGAGCAGAGGACTGGGTTAACGCAGAGCAGAGGACTGGGTGCACGCAGAGCAGAGGACTGGGTGCACGCAGAGCAGAGGACTGGGTGCACGCAGAGCAGAGGACTGGGTGCACGCAGCTCAGAGGACTGGGTGCACGCAGATCAGAGGACTGGGTGCACGCAGATCAGAGGTCTGGGTGCACGCAGATCAGAGGACTGGGTGAACGCAGGGCAGAGGACTGGGTGAACGCAGGGCAGAGGACTGGGTGACAGCAGGGCAGAGGACTGGGGACAGCAGGGCAGAGGACTGGGGGACAGCAGGGCAGAGGACTGGGGGACAGCAGGGCAGAGGACTGGGGACAGCAGGGCAGAGGACTGGGTGATAGCAGGGCAGAGGACTGGGTGATAGCAGGGCAGAGGACTGGGTGATAGCAGGGCAGAGGACTGGGTGATAGCAGGGCAGAGGACTGGGTGAACTCAGGGCAGAGGACTGGGTGAACTCAGGGCAGAGGACTGGGTGAACGCAGGGCAGAGGACTGGGCGAACGCAGGGCGGAGGACTGGGTGAACGCAGGGCGGAGGACTGGACGAACGCAGGGCAGAGGACTGGGTGAACGCAGGGCAGAGGACTGGGTGATAGCAGGGCAGAGGACTGGGTGAACGCAGGGCAGAGGACTGGGTGAACTCAGGGCAGAGGACTGGGTGAACGCAGGGCAGAGGACTGGGTGAACGCAGGGCAGAGGACTGGACGAACGCAGGGCGGAGGACTGGACGAACGCAGGGCAGAGGACTGGGTGAACTCAGGGCGGAGGACTGGGTGAACTCAGGGCAGAGGACTGGGTGAACTCAGGGCGGAGGACTGGGTGAACTCAGGGCGGAGGACTGGGTGAACTCAGGGCGGAGGACTGGGTGAACGCAGGGCAGAGGACTGGGTGAACTCATGGTGGAGGACTGGGTGAACTCAGGGTGGAGGACTGGGGGAACGCAGATCAGAGGACTGGGTGAACGCAGATCAGAGGACTGGGTGATAGCAGATCAGAGGACTGGGTGAACGCAGATCAGAGGACTGGGTGAACTCAGGGAAGAGGAATGTGTGAACTCAGGGTGGAGGACTTGGTGCACACAGATCAGAGGACTGGGTGACAGCAGGCAGAGGACAGGGTGAACGTAGATCAGAGGACTGAGTGAACGCAGGGCAGAGGACTGGGTGAACGCAGGGCAGAGGACTGGGTGAACGCAGGGCAGAGGACTGGGTGAACGCAGGGCAGAGGACTGGGTGAACGCAGATCAGAGGACTGGGGAAAGCAGGGCAGAGGACTGGGCGAACGCAGGGCAGAGGACTGGGTGAACGCAGGGCAGAGGACTGGGTGAACGCAGGGCAGAGGACTGGGCGAACGCAGGGCAGAGGACTGGGCGAACGCAGGGCAGAGGACTGGGTGAACGCAGGGCAGAGGACTGGGCGAATGCAGGGCAGAGGACTGGGTGAATGCAGGGCAGAGGACTGGGTGATAGCAGGGCAGAGGACTGGGCGAACGCAGGGCAGAGGACTGGGTGAACGCAGGCAGAGGACTGGGTGAACGCAGGCAGAGGACTGGGTGCACGCAGATCAGAGGACTGGGTGCACGCAGATCAGAGGACTGGGTGCACGCAGATCAGAGGACTGGGTGCACGCAGGGCAGAGGACTGGGGGACAGCAGGGCAGAGGACTGGGTGAGAGCAGGGCAGAGGACTGGGTGATAGCAGGGCAGAGGACTGGGTGATAGCAGGGCAGAGGACTGGGTGAACGCAGGGCAGAGGACTGGGTGAACGCAGGGCATAGGACTGGGTGAACGCAGGGCAGAGGACTGGGTGAACGCAGGGCAGAGGACTGGGTGAACGCAGGGCAGAGGACTGGATGAACTCAGGGCAGAGGACTGGGTGAACTCAGGGAGGAGGACTGGGTGAACTCAGGGTGGAGGACTGGGTGAACACAGATCAGAGGACTGGGGAATGCAGGGCAGAGGACTGGGCGAACGCAGGGCAGAGGACTGGGTGAACGCAGGGCAGAGGACTGGGCGAACGCAGGGCAGAGGACTGGGTGAACGCAGGGCAGAGGACTGGGTGAACGCAGGGCAAAGAACTGGGTGAATGCAGGGCAGAGGACAGGGTGAACACATGAACGCAGGGCAGAGGACTGGGTGATAGCAGGGCAGAGGACTGGGTGAACGCAGGGCAGAGGACTGGGTGACAGCAGATCAGAGGACTGAGTGAACGCAGGGCAGAGGACTGGGTGAACGCAGGGCAGAGGACTGGGTGAACGCAGGGCAGAGGACTGGGTGAACGCAGGGCAGAGGACTGGGTGAACGCAGAGCAGAGGACTGGGTGACAGCAGTTCAGAGGACTGGGAGAACGCAGGGCAGAGGACTGGGTGAACGCAGATCAAAGGACTGGGTAAACGCAGGCAGAGGACTGGGTGCACACAGATCAGAGGACTGGGTGACAGCAGGCAGAGGACAGGGTGAACGTAGATCAGAGTACTGGGTGAACGCAGGGCAGAGGACTGGGTGAACGCAGATCAGAGGACTGGGTGAATGCAGGGCAGAGGACTGGGCGAACGCAGGGCAGAGGACGGGGTGAACGCAGGGCAGAGGACGGGGCGAACGCAGGGCAGAGGACGGGGCGAACGCAGGGCAGAGGACGGGGCTAACGCAGGGCAAATAACTGGGTGAACGCAGGGCAAATAACTGGGTGAACGCAGGGCAGAGGACTGGGTGAACGCAGGGCAGAGGACTGGGTGACAGCAGATCAGAGGACTGGGTGACAGCAGGCAGAGGACTGGGTGAACGCAGATCAGAGGACTGGGTGAACGCAGGGCAGAGGACTGGGTGAACGCAGGGCAGAGGACTGGGTGAACGCAGGGCAGAGGACTGGGTGAACACAGATCAGAGGACTCGGGAATGCAGGGCAGAGGACTGGGGGAATGCAGGGCAGAGGAAAGGGTAAACGCAGATCAAAGGACTGGATGAACACAGGCAGAGGACTGGGTGCACACAGATCAGAGGACTGGGCAAACGCAGGGCAGAGGACTGGGCAAATGCAGGACAGAGGACTGGGTGAACGCAGGGCAGAGGACTGGATGAACGCAGTGCAAAGGACTGGGTGCACGTAGAGCAGAGGACTGGGTGCACGTAGAGCAGAGGACTGGGTGAACGCAGAGCAGAGCACTGGGTGCACGCAGATCAGAGCACAGGGTGCACGCAGATCAGAGCACTGGGTGCACGCAGATCAGAGGACTGGGTGCACGCAGATCAGAGCACAGGGTGCACGCAGATCAGAGGACTGGGTGAACGCAGATCAGAGGTCTGGGTGCACGCAGATCAGAGGACTGGGTGCACGCAGATCAGAGGACTGGGTGCACGCAGATCAGAGGACTGGGTGCACGCAGATCAGAGGACTGGGTGCACGCAGATCAGAGGACTGGGTGAACGCAGATCAGAGGACTGGGTGAATGCAGGGCAGAGGACTGGGTGAACGCAGGGCAGAGGACTGGGGGACAGCAGGGCAGAGGACTGGGTGAACGCAGGGCAGAGGACTGGGTGAACGCAGGGCAGAGGACTGGGTGAACGCAGGGCAGAGGACTGGGTGAACGCAGGGCAGAGGACTGGATGAACTCAGGGAAGAGGACTGGGTGAACTCAGGGTGGAGGACTGGGTGAACTCAGGGTGGAGGACTGGGTGAACTCAGGGTGGAGGACTGGGTGAACTCAGGGTGGAGGACTGGGTGATTAGGGTGGAGGACTGGGTGAACTCAGGGTGGAGGACTGGGTGAACTCAGGGTGGAGGACTGGGTGAACTCAGGGTGGAGGACTGGGTGAACGCAGGGTGGAGGACTGGGTGAACTCAGGGTGGAGGACTGGGTGAACGCAGATCAGAGGACTGGGTGATCGCAGATCAGAGGACTGTGTGAACTCAGGGAGGAGGACTGGGTGAACGCAGATCAGAGGACTGGGTGAACGCAGATCAGAGGACTGGGTGAACGCAGTGCAGAGGACTGGGTGAAAGCAGGGCAGAGGACTGGGTGAATGCAGATCAAAGGACTGGGTAAACGCAGGCAGAGGACTTGGTGCACACAGATCAGAGGACTGGGTGACAGCAGGCAGAGGACAGGGTGAACGCAGATCAGAGGACCGAGTGAACGCAGGGCAGAGGACTGGGCGAACGCAGGGCAGAGGACTGGGTGAACGCAGGGCAGAGGACTGGGCGAACGCAGGGCAGAGGACTGGGTGAACGCAGGGCAGAGGACTGGGTGAACGCAGGGCAGAGGACTGGGCGAACGCAGGGCAAAGAACTGGGTGAAAGCAGGGCAGAGGACTGGGTGAATGCAGGGCAGAGGACCGGGTGAATGCAGGGCCGAGGACTGGGTGAACGCAGGGCAGAGGACTGGGTGAACACATGAACGCAGGGCAGAGGACTGGGTGATAGCAGGGCAGAGGACTGGGTGAACGCAGGGCAGAGGACTGGGTGACAGCAGATCAGAGGATTGAGTGAGCGCAGGGCAGAGGACTGGGTGAACGCAGGGCAGAGGACTGGGTGAACGCAGGGCAGAGGACTGGGTGACAGCAGATCAGAGGACTGGGTGAACGCAGGCAGAGGACTGGGTGAACGCAGGGCAGAGGACTGGGTGAACGCAGATCAGAGGACTGGGTAAACGCAGGGAAGAGGACTGGGTGAACGCAGATCAGAGGACTGGGTGCACGCAGAGCAGAGGACTGGGTGCACGAAGAGCAGAGGACTGGGTGCACGAAGAGCAGAGGACTGGGTGCACGAAGAGCAGAGGACTGGGTGCACGCAGAGCAGAGGACTGGGTGCACGCAGAGCAGAGCACTGGGTGAACGCAGAGCAGAGCACTGGGTGCACGCAGATCAGAGGACTGGGTGCACGCAGATCAGAGGACTGGGTGCACGCAGATCAGAGGACTGGGTGACAGCAGGCAGAGGACAGGGTGAACGCAGATCAGAGTACTGGGTGAACGCAGGGCAGAGGACTGGGTGAACGCAGGGCAGAGGACTGGGTGAACGCAGGGCAGAGGACTGGGTGAACACAGATCAGAGGACTCGGGAATGCAGGGCAGAGGACTGGGGGAATGCAGGGCAGAGGAAAGGGTAAACGCAGATCAAAGGACTGGATGAACACAGGCAGAGGACTGGGTGCACACAGATCAGAGGACTGGGTGAATGCAGGACAGAGGACTGGGTGAACGCAGGGCAGAGGACTGGATGAACGCAGTGCAAAGGACTGGGTGCACGTAGAGCAGAGGACTGGGTGCACGTAGAGCAGAGGACTGGGTGCACGCAGAGCAGAGCACTGGGTGCACGCAGATCAGAGCACAGGGTGCACGCAGATCAGAGCACTGGGTGCACGCAGATCAGAGGACTGGGTGCACGCAGATCAGAGCACAGGGTGCACGCAGATCAGAGGACTGGGTGCACGCAGATCAGAGGTCTGGATGCACGCAGATCAGAGGACTGGGTGCACGCAGATCAGAGGACTGGGTGCACGCAGATCAGAGGACTGGGTGCACGCAGATCAGAGGACTGGGTGCACGCAGATCAGAGGACTGGGTGAACGCAGATCAGAGGACTGGGTGAACGCAGGGCAGAGGACTGGGTGAACGCAGGGCAGAGGACTGGGGGAAAGCAGGGCAGAGGACTGGGTGAACGCAGGGCAGAGGACTGGGTGAACGCAGGGCAGAGGACTGGGTGAACGCAGGGCAGAGGACTGGGTGAACGCAGGGCAGAGGACTGGGTGAACGCAGGGCAGAGGACTGGATGAACTCAGGGAAGAGGACTGGGTGAACTCAGGGTGGAGGACTGGGTGAACTCAGGGTAGAGGACTGGGTGAACTCAGGGTGGAGGACTGGGTGAACTCAGGGTGGAGGACTGGGTGATTAGGGTGGAGGACTGGGTGAACTCAGGGTGGAGGACTGGGTGAACTCAGGGTGGAGGACTGGGTGAACTCAGGGTGGAGGACTGGGTGAACTCAGGGTGGAGGACTAGGTGAACGCAGATCAGAGGACTGGGTGATCGCAGATCAGAGGACTGTGTGAACTCAGGGTGGAGGACTGGGTGAACGCAGATCAGAGGACTGGGTGAACGCAGATCAGAGGACTGGGTGAACGCAGTGCAGAGGACTGGGTGAAAGCAGGGCAGAGGACTGGGTGAATGCAGATCAAAGGACTGGGTAAACGCAGGCAGAGGACTTGGTGCACACAGATCAGAGGACTGGGTGACAGCAGGCAGAGGACAGGGTGAACGTAGATCAGAGGACCGAGTGAACGCAGGGCAGAGGACTGGGCGAACGCAGGGCAGAGGACTGGGTGAACGCAGGGCAGAGGACTGGGCGAACGCAGGGCAGAGGACTGGGCGAACGCAGGGCAGAGGACTGGGCGAACGCAGGGCAAAGAACAGGGTGAATGCAGGGCAGAGGACTGGGTGAATGCAGGGCAGAGGACAGGGTGAATGCAGGGCAGAGGACAGGGTGAACGCAGGGCAGAGGACAGGGTGAACGCAGGGCAGAGGACAGGGTGAACACATGAACGCAGGGCAGAGGACAGGGTGATAGCAGGGCAGAGGACTGGGTGAACGCAGGGCAGAGGACTGGGTGACAGCAGATCAGAGGATTGAGTGAGCGCAGGGCAGAGGACTGGGTGAACGCAGGGCAGAGGACTGGGTGAACGCAGGGCAGAGGACTGGGTGACAGCAGATCAGAGGACTGGGTGAACGCAGATCAGAGGACTGGGTGAACGCAGGGCAGAGGACTGGGTGAACGCAGATCAAAGGACTGGGTAAACGCAGGGAAGAGGACTGGGTGAACGCAGATCAGAGGACTGGGTGCACGCAGAGCAGAGGACTGGGTGCACGAAGAGCAGAGGACTGGGTGCACGAAGAGCAGAGGACTGGGTGCACGAAGAGCAGAGGACTGGGTGCACGCAGGGCAGAGGACTGGGTGCACGCAGAGCAGAGGACTGGGTGCACGCAGAGCAGAGCACTGGGTGAACGCAGAGCAGAGGTCTGGATGCACGCAGATCAGAGGACTGGGTGCATGCAGATCAGAGGACTGGGTGACAGCAGGCAGAGGACAGGGTGAACGTAGATCAGAGTACTGGGTGAACGCAGGGCAGAGGACTGGGTGAACGCAGGGCAGAGGACTGGGTGAACGCAGGGCAGAGGACTGGATGAACACAGATCAGAGGACTCGGGAATGCAGGGCAGAGGACTGGGGGAATGCAGGGCAGAGGAAAGGGTAAACGCAGATCAAAGGACTGGATGAACACAGGCAGAGGACTGGGTGCACACAGATCAGAGGACTGGGCAAATGCAGGACAGAGGACTGGGTGAACGCAGGCAGAGGACTGGGTGAACGCAGTGCAAAGGACTGGGTGAACGCAGAGCAGAGGACTGGGTGCACGTAGGGCAGAGGACTGGGTGAACGCAGGCAGAGGACTGGGTGCACGCAGATCAGAGGACAGGGTGCACGCAGATCAGAGGACTGGGTGCACGCAGATCAGAGGACTGGGTGCACGCAGATCAGAGCACAGGGTGCACGCAGATCAGAGGACTGGGTGAACGCAGATCAGAGGACTGGGTGAACGCAGATCAGAGGACTGGGTGAACGCAGATCAGAGGACTGGGTGCACGCAGATCAGAGGACTGGGTGAACGCAGATCAGAGGACTGGGTGCACGCAGATCAGAGGACTGGGTGCACGCAGATCAGAGGACTGGGTGAACGCAGATCAGAGGACTGGGTGAACGCAGGGCAGAGGACTGGGTGAACGCAGGGCAGAGGACTGGGGGACAGCAGGGCAGAGGACTGGGTGAACGCAGGGCAGAGGACTGGGTGAACGCAGGGCAGAGGACTGGGTGAACGCAGGGCAGAGGACTGGGTGAACGCAGGGCAGAGGACTGGGTGAACGCAGGGCAGAGGACTGGATGAACTCAGGGAAGAGGACTGGGTGAACTCAGGGTGGAGGACTGGGTGAACTCAGGGTGGAGGACTGGGTGAACTCAGGGTGGAGGACTGGGTGAACTCAGGGTGGAGGACTGGGTGATTGAAGGGTGGAGGACTGGGTGAACTCAGGGTGGAGGACTGGGTGAACTCAGGGTGGAGGACTGGGTGAACTCAGGGCAGAGGACTGGGTGAACTCAGGGTGGAGGACTGGGTGAACGCAGATCAGAGGACTGGGTGAACGCAGATCAGAGGACTGTGTGAACTCAGGGCAGAGGACTGGGTGAACGCAGATCAGAGGACTGGGTGAACGCAGATCAGAGGACTGGGTGAACGCAGGGCAGAGGACTGGGTAAAAGCAGGGCAGAGGACTGGGTGAATGCAGATCAAAGGACTGGGTAAACGCAGGCAGAGGACTGGGTGAACACAGATCAGAGGACTGGGTGAACGCAGGCAGAGGACTGGGTGAACGTAGATCAGAGGACCGAGTGAACGCAGGGCAGAGGACTGGGTGAACGCAGGGCAGAGGACTGGGCGAACGCAGGGCAGAGGACTGGGCGAACGCAGGGCAGAGGACTGGGTGAACGCAGGCAGAGGACTGGGTGAACGCAGGGCAAAGAACTGGGTGAATGCAGGGCAGAGGACAGGGTGAATGCAGGGCAGAGGACAGGGTGAATGCAGGGCAGAGGACTGGGTGAACGCAGGGCAGAGGACAGGGTGAACACATGAACGCAGGGCAGAGGACTGGGTGATAGCAGGGCAGAGGACTGGGTGAACGCAGGGCAGAGGACTGGGTGACAGCAGATCAGAGGATTGAGTGAGCGCAGGGCAGAGGACTGGGTGAACGCAGGGCAGAGGACTGGGTGAACGCAGGCAGAGGACTGGGTGACAGCAGATCAGAGGACTGGGTGAACGCAGATCAGAGGACTGGGTGAACGCAGGGCAGAGGACTGGGTGAACGCAGATCAAAGGACTGGGTAAACGCAGGGAAGAGGACTGGGTGAACGCAGATCAGAGGACTGGGTGCACGCAGAGCAGAGGACTGGGTGCACGAAGAGCAGAGGACTGGGTGCACGAAGAGCAGAGGACTGGGTGCACGAAGAGCAGAGGACTGGGTGCACGAAGAGCAGAGGACTGGGTGCACGAAGAGCAGAGGACTGGGTGCACGCAGAGCAGAGCACTGGGTGCACGCAGAGCAGAGCACTGGGTGCACGCAGAGCAGAGCACTGGGTGCACGCAGAGCAGAGCACTGGGTGCACGCAGAGCAGAGGTCTGGATGCACGCAGATCAGAGGACTGGGTGCATGCAGATCAGAGGAATGGGTGAAATTGGGTTGAAAACTGCTCTGCCTGATATCTCACAGCGAGGAAAGTGCTACAGGAAAAAACTGATATCATCTGGATCTTTGTCAGATAACAGAACTTTTTTTACTTCTGTGTAAAAGTCTAAAGATAGAAATAGTAAAGTTGACAAAGATGAAGATGATATCTGGCCTTTCCTGTAGCAGTGTCCTGACTCTGACATATCGGGCAGTGGCTGCATAAAAAACAAAACAGCATTTTTAGAGTCTTTTTTTACCTCCATGTTGCTCTGCCCTGAAGGACCTGCAATCATCCCTGAGGCCGGCCGCTCTGCCCCCCAGTGACAGGCAGGATCACCCCTTGGCTGGCTACACCACCTCAAGAGTCCCGACCAGTGATAATGAAGTAGGCGGGCCAGCTCCTCTGCATCAATTAGCTCTGCAGCTGGGGGAGTCGGGGGGGGGGGGGGATCTGTCGTGTACTGCATATGATAGTTCCCTCCCCGCTTCTCTGCATGATCCTCGGCAGCAGGGGACTGGGCGACAGCAGGGCAGAGGACTGGGTGACAACAGAGGGCTGGGTGACAGCAGGTAGAGGGCTGGGTGACAGCAGGCAGAGGGCTGGGTGAACGCAGGGAAGAAGACTGGGTGACAGCACGCAGAGGACTGGGTGAACGCAGATCAGAGGACTGGGTAAATGCAGGGCAGAGGACTGGATAAATGCAGGGCAGAGGACTGGGTGAACGCAGGGCAGAGGACTGGGTGAACGCAGGGCAGAGGACTGGGTGAACGCAGGGCAGAGGACTGGGTGAACTCAGGGCGGAGGACTGGGTGAACTCAGGGCGGAGGACTGGGTGAACTCAGGGCGGAGGACTGGGTGAACTCAGGGCGGAGGACTGGGTGAACTCAGGGCGGAGGACTGGGTTAACTCAGGGCGGAGGACTGGGTGACAGCAGGCAGAGGACTGGGTTGACAGCACGCAGAGGACTGGGTGAATGCAGATCAGAGGACTGGGTGAACGCAGATCAGAGGACTGGGTAAATGCAGGGCAGAGGACTGGGTGAACGCAGATCAGAGGACTGGGTGAACGCAGATCAGAGGACTGGGTGAACGCAGATCAGAGGACTGGGTGAACGCAGATCAGAGGACTGGGTGAACGCAGATCAGAGGACTGGGTGAACGCAGATCAGAGGACTGGGTGAACGCAGATCAGAGGACTGGGTGAACGCAGGGCTGAGGACTGGGTGAACGCAGGGAAGAGGACTGGGTGAATGCAGGGAAGAGGACTGGGTGAACGCAGGGAAGAGGACTGGGTGAACGCAGGGAAGAGGACTGGGTGCACGCAGATCAGAGCACTGGGTGCACGCAGGGCTGAGGACAGGGTAAATGCAGGGAAGAGGACTGAGTACACGCAGATCAGAGGACTGGGTGAACGCAGATCAGAGGACTGGGTGAACGCAGGGCTGAGGACTGGGTGAACGCAGGGCTGAGGACTGGGTGAACGCAGGGCAGAGGACTGGGTGAACGCAGGGCTGAGGACTGGGTGAACGCAGGGAAGAGGACTGGGTGAACGCAGGGAAGAGGACTGGGTGAACGCAGGGAAGAGGACTGGGTGAACGCAGGGCAGAGGACTGGGTGCACGCAGAGCAGAGGACTGGGTGCACGCAGAGCAGAGGACTGGGTGCACGCAGAGCAGAGGACTGGGTGCACGCAGAGCAGAGGACTGGGTGCACGCAGAGCAGAGGACTGGGTGCACGCAGAGCAGAGGACTGGGTGCACGCAGAGCAGAGGACTGGGTGCACGTAGATCAGAGGACTGGATGAATGCAGGACGGAGGACTGGGTGAACTCAGGGCTGAGGACTGGGTGCACACAGATCAGCGGACTGGGTAAATGTAGGGAAGAGGACTGGGTGAACGCAGGGAGGCGGACTGGGTGAACGCAGGGAGGCGGACTGGGTGCACACAGATCAGATGACTGGGTGAAAGCAGGAAAGAGAACGGAGTGAACGCAGGGAAGTGGACTGGGTGAACGCAGGGAAGTGGACTGGGTGAACGCAGGGCAGAGGACTGGGTGAACGCAGGGAAGAGGACTGGGTGAACGCAGGGAAGAGGACTGGGTGAACGCAGGGAAGAGGACTGGGTGAACGCAGGGAAGAGGACTGGGTGAACGCAGGGAAGAGGACTGGGTGAACGCAGGGAAGAGGACTGGGTGAACGCAGGGAAGAGGACTGGGTGAAGGCAGGGAAGAGGACTGGGTGAAGGCAGGGAAGAGGACTGGGTGAAGGCAGGGAAGAGGACTGGGTGAAGGCAGGGAAGAGGACTGGGTGAAGGCAGGGAAGAGGACTGGGTGAAGGCAGGGAAGAGGACTGGGTGAAGGCAGGGAAGAGGACTGGGTGAAGGCAGGGAAGAGGACTGGGTGAAGGCAGGGAAGAGGACTGGGTGAAGGCAGGGAAGAGGACTGGGTGAAGGCAGGGAAGAGGACCGGGTGAACGTAGGGCAAAGGACCGGGTGAACGCAGATCAGAGGACTGGGTGATAACAGGGTAGAGGACTGGCTGATTGCAGGGCAGAGGACTGGCTGATTGCAGGGCAGAGGACTGGGTGATAACAGGGTAGAGGACTGGGTGATTGCAGGGCAGAGGACTGGCTGATTGCAGGGCAGAGGAATGGGTGAAATTGGGTTGAAAACTGCTCTGCCTGATATCTCACAGTGAGGTAAGTGCTACAGGAAAAAAACTGATATCATCTTGATCTTTGTCAGATAACAGAACTTTTTTACTTCTGTGTAAAAGTCTAAAGATAGAAATAGTAAAGTTGACGAAGATGATATCTGGCCTTTCCTGTAGCAGTGTCCTGACTCTGACATATCGGGCAGTGGCTGCATAAGAAACAAAACAGCATTTTTAGAGTCTTTTTTTACCTCCATGTTGCTCTGCCCTGAAGGACCTGCAATCATCCCTGAGGCCGGCCGCTCTGCCCCCCAGTGACAGGCAGGATCACCCCTTGGCTGGCTACACCACCTCAAGAGTCCCGACCAGTGATAATGAAGTAGGCGGGCCAGCTCCTTGGCATCAATTAGCTCTACAGCTGGAGGAGTCGGGGGGGATCTGTCATGTACTGCATGTGATAGTTCCCTCCCCGCTCCTTTGCATGATCCTCGGCAGCAGGGGACTGGGCGACAGCAGGGCAGAGGACTGGGTGACAACAGAGGGCTGGGTGACAGCAGGCAGAGGGCTGGGTAAATGCAGGGCAGAGGACTGGATAAATGCAGGGCAGAGGACTGGTTGAATGCAGGACAGAGGACTGGTTGAACGTAGGGCAGAGGACTGGTTGAACGCAGGGCAGAGGACTGGGTGAACGCAGGGCAGAGGACTGGGTGAACATAGGGCAGAGGACTGGGTGAATGCAGGGCAGGGGACTGGGTGAACTCAGGGAAGAGGACTGGGTGAACTCAGGGTGGAGGACTGGGTGAACTCAGGGTGGAGGACTGGGTGAACTCAGGGCGGAGGACTGGGTGAACGCAGATCAGAGGACTGGGTGAACGCAGATCAGAGGACTGGGTGAACGCAGGGAAGAGGCCTGGGTGAACTCAGGGAAGAGGCCTGGGTGAACTCAGGGAAGAGGCCTGGGTGAACTCAGGAAAGAGGACTGGGTGAACTCAGGGAAGAGGACTGGGTGAACTCAGGGAAGAGGACTGGGTGAACTCAGGGCGGAGGACTGGGTGAACTCAGGGCGGAGGACTGGGTGAACGCAGGGCGGAGGACTGGGTGAACGCAGGCAGAGGACTGGGTGAACGCAGGGCAGAGGACTGGGTGAACGCAGGGCAGAGGACTGGGTGAACGCAGGGCAGAGGACTGGGTGAACGCAGGGCAGAGGACTGGGTGAACGCAGGGCAGAGGACTGGGTGAACGCAGGGCAGAGGACTGGGTGAACGCAGGCAGAGGACTGGGTGAACGCAGGGCAGAGGACTGGGTGACAGCAGATTAGAGGACTGGGTGACAGCAGATTAGAGGACTGGGTGACAGCAGATTAGAGGACTGGGTGAACGCAGGGCAGAGGACTGGGTGAACGCAGGGCAGAGGACTGGGTGAACGCAGGCAGAGGACTGGGTGCACTCAGATCAGAGGACTGGGTGACAGCAGGCAGAGGACAGGGTGAACGCAGGCAGAGGACTGGGTGAACGCAGGACAGAGGACTGGGTGAACACAGGGCAGAGGACTGGGTGAACACAGGGCAGAGGACTGGGTGAACGCAGGGCAGAGGACTTGGCAAACGCAGGGCAGAGGACTGGGCGAACGCAGGCAGAGGACTTGGTGATAGCAGGGCAGAGGACTTGTTGAACGCAGGGCAGAGGACAGGGTGAACGCAGATCAGAGGACTGGGTGAACGCAGATCAGAGGACTGGGTGAACGCAGGTCAGAGGACTGGGTGAACGCAGGGCAGAGGACTGGGTGCACTCAGATCAGAGGACTGGGTGACAGCAGGCAGAGGACAGGGTGAGCGTAGGGCAGAGGACTGGGTGAACGCAGGACAGAGGACTGGGTGAACACAGGGCAGAGGACTGGGTGAACACAGGGCAGAGGACTGGGTGAACGCAGGGCAGAGGACTTGGCAAACGCAGGGCAGAGGACTGGGCGAACGCAGGCAGAGGACTTGGTGATAGCAGGGCAGAGGACTTGTTGATAGCAGGGCAGAGGACAGGGTGAACGCAGATCAGAGGACTGGGTGAACGCAGATCAGAGGACTGGGTGAACGCAGGTCAGAGGACTGGGTGAACGCAGGGCAGAGGACTGGGTGAACGCAGGGCAGAGGACTGGGTGAACACAGGGCAGAGGACTTGGCAAACGCAGGGCAGAGGACTGGGTGAACGCAGGCAGAGGACTGGGTGATAGCAGGGCAGAGGACTTGTTGATAGCAGGGCAGAGGACAGGGTGAACGCAGGGCAGAGGACTGGGTGAATGCAGGGCAGAGGACTGGGTGAACGCAGGGCAGAGGACTTGGCAAACGCAGGGCAGAGGACTGGGCGAACGCAGGCAGAGGACTTGGTGATAGCAGGGCAGAGGACTTGGTGATAGCAGGGCAGAGGACAGGGTGAACGCAGGGCAGAGGACAGGGTGAACGCAGATCAGAGGACTGGGTGAACGCAGGGCAGAGGACTGGGTGAACGCAGGGCAGAGGACTGGGTGAACGCAGGGCAGAGGACTGGGTGAACGCAGGGCAGAGGACTGGGTGAACGCAGGCAGAGGACTGGGTGAACTCAGGGAAGAGGACTGGGGGAACTCAGGGAAGAGGACTGGGGGAACTCAGGGAAGAGGACTGGGGGAACTCAGGGAAGAGGACTGGGTGAACGCAGGGCAGAGGACTGGGTGAACACAGGGCATAGGACTGGGTGAACACAGGGCATAGGACTGGGTGAACACAGGGCATAGGACTGGGTGAACTCAGGGTGGAGGACTGGGTGAACTCAGGGTGGAGGACTGGGTAATCTCAGGGTGGAGGACTGGGTGAACGCAGATCAGAGGACTGGGTGAACGCAGATCAGAGGACTGGGTGAACGCAGATCAGAGGACTGGGTGAACTCAGGAAAGAGGACTGGGTGAACTCAGGAAAGAGGACTGGGTGAACTCAGGAAAGAGGACTGGGTGAACTCAGGAAAGAGGACTGGGTGAACTCAGGGGAGAGGACTGGGTGAACTCAGGGAAGAGGACTGGGTGAACTCAGGGAAGAGGACTGGGTGAACTCAATGTAATGTATCTGGGTGTATGGGGGTGTAATGTATCTGGGTGTATGGGGGTGTAATGTATCTGGGTGTATGGGGGTGTAATGTATCTGGCTGTATGGTGGTGTAATGTATCTGGGTGTATGGGGGTGTAATGTATCTGGCTGTATGGTGGTGTAATGTATCTGGGTGTATGGGGGTGTAATGTATCTGGCTGTATGGGGGTGTAATGTATCTGTGTGTGTATGGGGGTGTAATGTATCTGTGTGTATGGGGGTGTAATGTATCTGTGTGTATGGGGGAGTAATGTATCTGGGTGTATGGGGGTGTAATGTATCTGGGTGTATGTGTACTATGTCTGCAGTCTCTGACCGTCAATGTCTCTGACATTGTCGAAAAGGGGCAGAGCATGGGTGACCTTAAAATAATGCCCCCCCCCCCTGAAAAAAGTTCTACGGACGCCCATGCATGGATATATAACCATCAACTGTCATTCACAGATTGTGCTATCACCATCTGTGATATATCAGCGCCGCACCTTTTTATATCCAAGATTCCACTCTTCCACTGTTAGCACTCAGTATCTTCCTCAA
>CM053028.1:7830819-7905453 GCA_028564925.1 Lithobates sylvaticus | reverse complement strand
ATTCCGTCGGAATTCCGACGGGAAAACCATCAGAGCTTTTTCCGACGAGAATTCCGACCGTGTGTACGCTGCTTTAGAGTCTGCAAAAGACTTGAGACTGGGGTGGAGGTTCACCTTCCAGCAGGACAACGACCCGAAACATACAGCCAGAGCTACAATGGAATGGTTTAGATCAAAGCATATTCATGTGTTAGAATGGCCCAGTCACAGTCCAGACCTAAATCCCATTGAGAATCTGTGGCAAGACTTGAAAATTGCTGTTCACAGACGCTCTCCATCCAATCTGACAGAGCTTGAGATATTCTACAAAGAAGAAGAATGGGCAAAAATGTCCTCTCTAGATGTGCAAAGCTGGTAGAGACATCCCAAAAAGACTTGTAGAGAAAGGGAGTTTTACAAAGTATTGACTCCGGGGGGCGCCATACAAATGCCCCTCCCCCCCCCCACACCACTTTTCACATATTTATTTGTAAAAAGTGTTGAAAATCATTTATAATTTTCCTTCCACTTCACAATTATGGGCCACTTTGTGTTGGTCTCTCACATAAAACCCCAATAAAATAAATTTACGTTTTTGGTTGCAATATGACAAAATGTGGAAAATTGCAAGGGGTATGAATTATTTTTCAAGGCACTCTATCTGAGCTCTAAACACGTATTCTTTGTCAGGCCACAGCCTCTCGATGGGATTTGGCTCCGGCTCATTGCTCTCTGACGTAAGCTGTGCTACAGAGACTGAGACACTTACACAATAAATACAAACCGCACGGCGTGCTACCGCCTACGCCTCGCCCCATGCCGGGCCCATTATCCACAGCGGAGTCCTGATGGGGAACGTTTTGACCTTTTTACTTTATGGTGCAAAACAAAAACACATTTAAAGACAACATTTCTCTAAACATCATTTAAATCTGAAGTGGCCACATAACAACCATTAGACCCCAACCCCCCACCCCCCCATCTTCCTTGCCGGCTGTACTCTCAGCATAACAAGAACCTTTATAAACCGATATTGGGTTCCCACACCGCTAATAGTCAGACATGTGAAAAAAAAACTGAATATGTATTTATCTTGTAGTGCTACCCCCCGCAGAAGCCAAATATATCCATTTCCATTAGGAAAAAGGTACTTCGATTTTTTTTTTTAATTATAATAATTACAGTGCCATCATCTACATACAGAAATAGAAGGGAAAATGTAAATTAACCACTTCTGCTCCAGGAAGGTTTTACCCCCTTAACCACTTTCAGCCCCGGACCATTTTGCTGGCTTAAGACCAGACCACCACTTTTTGCGATTCGGCACTGCGTCGCTTTAACTGACAATTGCGCGGTCGTGCGACGTGGCTCCCAAACAAAATTGACAACCTTTTTTTCCCACAAATAGAGTTTACTTTTGGAGGTATTTGATCGCCCCTGCGGTTTTTATTTTTTGCGCTATAAACAAAAAAAGAGCGACAATTTTGAAAAAAACGCATTATTTTTTACTTTTTTGCTATAATAAATATCCCCCAAAAATATATAAAAAAACATTTTTTTTCCTCAGTTTAGGCCGATACGTATTCTTCTACATATTTTTGGTAAAAAAAAAAATCGCAATAAGCGATTATTGATTGGTTTGCGCAAAAGTTATAGCGTTTACAAAATAGGGGATAGTTTTATAATTAAAAAAAAAATATATAATTTTTTTACTAGTAATGGCGGCGATCAGCGATTTTTATTGTGACTGCGACATTATGGCGGATACATCGGACATTTTTGGCACATTTTTGGGACCATTGTCATTTATACAGCAATCAATGCTATTTAACCACATGCTGACCACGCTATAGTCAAAAGACGGCTACAGCGCGGTCGGCTTATCCTGGGAGGACGTCCTACGGACGTCCCCCCAGAAACTTGCTCCCGCGTGCCCCCTGGGGTGCGCACTCGGGAACATCCGTGACCGCCGGGTCCCGAGGACCCGGCGCATCACGGATCACAGTAAACGGCCGCTGTGACGCAAATGACGGAGCGATCACATGTACACAAACCGGCGTCACGTCATGACGCCGGTTCCTCCCTCCCCTCTCTGTACCGATCGGTACAGAGAGGAGAGAAGCGGAGAGGGGGAGAGACGGGACCAGCGCTGTGGGCTGGATGTGTAGTGCCCACAGCGCTGGTCAATACACTGCCACCACTGTGCAATGCTCTGCCACCACTGTGCAATGCTCTGCAAACCAACCACTGTGCAATGATCTGCCACCAACCACTGTGCAATGATCTGCCACCAACCACTGTGCAATGATCTGCCACCAACCACTGTACAATGCTCTGCCACCACTGTGCAATACTCTGCAACCACTGTGCAATACTCTGCAACCACTGTGCAACGCTCTGCCCCCACTGTGCAACGCTCTGCCCCCACTGTGCAACGCTCTGCAACCACTGTGCAACGCTCTGCAACCACTGTGCAACGCTCTGCAACCACTGTGCAACGCTCTGCCCCCACTGTGCAATGCTCTGCAACCACTGTGCAATGCTCTGAAACCACTGTGCAACGCTCTGCAACCACTGCAATGCTCTGCAACCACTGTGCAACACTGCAATACTCTGCCAATACTCTGCCAATACTCTGCCAATACTCTGCCAATACTCACCAATACTCGCCAATACTCTGCAAATACTCTGCCAATACTCTGCCAATACTCGCCAATACTCTGCCAATACTCTGCCAATACTCTGCAATAAATTTTAATAGAAACAAAGAATTTTTATTTATTTTTTTTATCGAATTTTCAGTATATTTTGATTTATAGCTCAAAATCTAAAAAACCCAGCGGTGATTAAATACCACCAAAAGAAAGCTCTATTTGTGTGAAAAAAAGGACACAAAATTCATTTGGGTTCAATGTTGCATGACTGAGTAATTGCCATTCAAAGTGTGAGAGCACCGAAAGCTGAAAATTGGTCTGGTTAGGAAGGAGGTTTAAGTGCCCAGTGGGTAAGTGGTTAAATGCACTGATTCCTGTGAAAATGACACTGGCAGTGAAGGGGTTAAGTGTGTCCTAGGGGCGTGTTCTAACTGTGGGGGGCGTGGCTGTGTTTTAGTGACTCACTCACTCTCCAATCACAGGGAGCAGAGATCAGTGTCACTAGTTGCTAGGCAGATCGGGGAGATGCTGTTTACTTACGCATCTCCCCGCTCAGCCTTTCCGTGAGACGATCGCGGTTACCCCCCCCCGGCGATCGAGTCCGTGGGACCCACGGCCGGACTCACGGGGGTCCTGACTGGCGCGTGTGCCACCGGCGGCGTGCATGCGATGGCACGGCGGCATTCTTAAAGGGACGTACCTGTAAGCCCTTATGCCTGTCCGTGCCATTCTGCCGACGTACATCGTCGTGGGTCGGTTGGGAAGTGGTTAATGACCAGGCCATTTTTGCGATATGGCACTGCACTACTTTAACAGACACTTGCAGCGGCCGTGCGACGCTGTAACCAAATCAAATTGATGTCCTTTTTTTTTCCACAAATAAAGCTTTTGGTGGTCTTTGATCACCTCTGCATTTTTTATTTTTTGTGCTAAAAAACTAAAAAGGAGCATCAATTTTGAAAAAAAAACAAAACAATATTTTTTACTTTCTGCTATCAAAAGTATCCAATAAAAAAAAATGTAAAAAAATCAAATTTTTTCATCAGTTTAGGCCAATATGTATTCTGCTACATATTTTTGGTAAAAAAAAAATCCAAATAAGCGTATATTAATTGTATTGCCCAAAAGTTATAGCGTCTACAAACTATGGGATATTTGTATGGAATTTTTATTTATTTATTTATTTTTTACTAGTAATGGCGGCGATCAGCGTTTTTTAGTGGGATTGCGGCGGACAAATCGTTTTTGGGGACCAGTGACATTATTACAGTGATCAGTGCTAAAAATATGCACTGTCACTGTACTAAAGACACTGGCTGGGAAGGGGTTTACATCAGGGGTGATCGGTGGGTCCTGGCGGATATTGCGTCTGCTGGACCTGCTGATTAGCTCCCGCAGTGTCCAATCACGGCGGGAGCGGGTCGCCGGCGGTGCGCGCGCCCCAGACCCGGAACTGTCAGGTACGTGATCTGGTGCAGAGTGGCCGTCCTGCCACAGTAAACGTTGGGCGGTCACTGAGCGGTTAAATAAAAGTAAAGACTTTTATGTTTAAGATTAGAGATGGGCCGAACACCCCCGGTTTGGTTCGCACCAGAAACGCTCTCAAACAGGGGAAAAAAGTTCTGACCCGAGCCGCACACTCTATTCAATTCTATGGGACCCGAACAGGAAAAACCAAAAGTTCCCATTTTGAAGGCTTATATGAAAGTTATTGGTCATAAAAAGGGTATATGGGGGTCTGGGTACTGCCCCAGGGGACATGTATCAATGTAAACATATTTTTTTTAAACAATCAATTTTAAAGGAGCAATGATTTTAATGATGCTTAAAGTGAAACAATAACAATTAAAAATTCCTTTATAGATAGTGCCTGGGCGGGGGGGTCCCCTTAGTCTGCCTGTAAAGTGGCGCATCTATACCATGTATAGAACCTGCTGCAGCAAAACTGACATTTCTAAAAAAAAAAGAAAAAAACATTTAAACGAACTTCACGACTGCAAGATATTGCCGGCAATATAAATAAAAAAAACAATGAAAAAAAAACTGTGTGGGGTTCCCCCCAAAATCCATACCAGATCCTTATTCAAGCATGTAGCCCAGCAGGTCAGGAAAGTGGGGATGACAAACCAGCTCCCCTCCCCCTCCTGAAACATACCAGGCTACATGCCCTCAACATGAGGGGGTGCTTTGGGGCAGTGCACAACCCAGGGCAGTGGACATCTGCGTGCAGAGAGCTTATCGGAATCTTGAAGCTCCCTTTAACGAGGGGCCCCCAGATCCTGCCCCCAGCCCACCTAGCCCCAAAGCCCCCCCGCCATGTTGAGGGCATATGGCCTGGTATGGTTCATAGGGGGGGGGGCACTCACTTGTCTCCCCCTTTCCTGGCCTGCCAGGCTGCATGCTCGGATAAGGGTCTGGTATGGATTTTGGGGGGACCCCCTGAACCAAACCAACCCCCTCATGTTCAGGGCATGTGGCCTGGTATGGTCCGGGTGGGGCGTTCTCTTGTCTCCCCCCCTTTCCTGTCTTGCCAGGCTGCGTGCTCTGATACGTTTCTGGTATAGATTTTAAGGGGGGGACCCCAAGCCGTTTTAATTTTGGCGTGGGGTTCCCTTTAAAATCCATACCAGACGACCCAAAGGGCCTGGTATAGGCTTGGGAGGGACCCCGCGCCATTTTTTTTCTTTGCCGGAAATTCCTTTTTTTACTTTTAGCTGTCAGCGGGGGAAGCTTGCTGACAGCCGATGACTCATTCGTTGTTAAGGACACGGGGGTCAGCTTCCCAGCCCTTAACAACATAGGGCAAGACCTGTGTCAGGCATTTGTGAACACAGCCAAGAACTGCAGAGGCACCAGGATTTACATGGTTGTGTCATCCCTGAGCCGGGCATCTCAGTCCAGCAAGGAGATGCTGACCACAAAGACAAAGATGGCGCCATCAGTGTGGAACTGTCAGGAGGAGTACAATGATCTCTGAGACTTAATAAATACCTGGAAGTGTAAAGGCCCGTACACACGATCGGACTTTTTGACAACCAACATGCAAATTAGCTGTTTTGGACCAACATCCGACCGTGTGTACGCTCCATCGGACCAACTTTTTCCAGGTTTCATCGGACTTTTGTTGGCTGTGCGAACGGAACAACTTTCTGCCAACAAAAGTCCGATGGACCAAAGTCCGACCGTGTGTACACAAAACCAACGGACTTTTGTACAAACCAATGCAGAACCAATGCAAAAGATCAGACAACAATACAGAAGTTGACCAAAGGTGGCGGTAAAGAGCAGAAAAAACAAGTGATTTGGTGAAAGTTGGCTGAAAAAGTCCTGCCGTGTGTATGCAATACAAGTTCACGGCCAACGCCCTTTGGACAAAAATCCACGTGGAAAGTTGGTCCACGGTCCGATCGTGTGTATGAGGCTTTACACTGACATTTAGCATGCTGCACGATTCTTGAGAAAAGATATCCGATGACAGGTCCACTTTAACCGATTCAGATCCGCGCTATAGCTGAATTACGGCTACAGCGTGGACCTACTTTGCCGGGAGGGCGTCAATAGATGTGCTCCTGTGCTTGAGCGGCCTGCGCGCCCTGTGATCAGCGATCACAGAACGGAGTAAGGGGTCGATCCCGACCCCTTACCACGTGATCAGCTGTCAGCCAATGATAGCTGATCATGTGATGTAAACAGAGCCGGTAATCGGCTATTTTTGTTCTCCTCATGCTGATAGCATGAGGAGAAAAAAAAAGCTGATCACCGGTGGCTGTCAGAGGGACATCGGACCCGATCAAGGAGAGCAGCCGCCAGCTCATCTGTACCACCTGCCAGTGCCACCTACCAGTGCACAACAGTGCCATCTACCAGCGCCACCTACCAGTGCCACCTATCAGTGCCCACAGTGCCACCTATCAATGTCACCAATCAGTGCCTCATCAACAGTGCTGCCCATCAGTGTCACCTACCAGTGCCCATCAGTGTCACCTAACAGTGCCCATCAGTGGTACCTATCAGTAACACCTATCAGTGCCCTTCAGTGCCATCTGTGCCCATCAGTGCCCATCAGTGCCATCTTATCAGTGGCCATCAGTGCCTCCTTATCTGTGCCCATCAGTACTGCCTTATCTGTCCCCATCAGTGCTGCCTTATCTGTGCCTATGAGTGCCTGCCTTATCTGTGCCTATCATTGCCCTTCAGTGCCCATCAGTGTCACCTACCAGTGCCCATCAGTGCCACCTATCAGTGGTGCCCATCAGTGCCATCTATCAGTGGTACCTATCTATCCGTAACACCTATCAGTGACACCCATCAGTGCCATCTTTCAGTGGCCATCAGTGCCGCCTTATCTGTCCCCATCATTGCCGCCTTATCTGTGCCTATCAGTAACCACCAGTGCAGCCTATCAGTGCCCATCAGTGCCGCCTCATCAGCACATATCAATGACGGAGAAAAATTACCTGTTTGCAACATTTTATAACAAACTATGAAACATGATTTTTTTTTTTTTGTTTAGCAAAAAATAAAAAACCCAGCAGTGATTAAATACCACAAAAGAAAGCTCCATTTGTGTGAAAAAAATCCTAAAAATGTCATATGTGTACAGTGTTGCATGACCGCGCAATTGTCATTCAAAGTGTGAGAGCGCTGAAAGCTGAAAATTGGTCTGGGCAGGAGGGGGGTTTTAAGTGCCCAGTAAGCAAGTGGTTAATAGAACTTTAAATGCATTCAACTGTTCTGAGGGATCGTTGCCATTCCTCTGGTGGGGAGACTGGTGCTGGGGGTTATAACATTGGTATACGTTATCTGGTCTAACGGTGGATTTGGATTCTGCATGGCTCAATGTGGAGGAATTTACATGAAAAGTACATGTTTCTTTGTCAGGCCACAGCCTCTCGATGGGATTTGGCTCCGGCTCATTGCTCTCTGACGTAAGCTGTGCTACAGAGACTGAGACACTTACCCAATAAATACAAACCGTACGGCGTGCTACCGCCTACGCTGCGCCCCACGCCGGGCCTATTATCCACAGCGGAGTCCTGATTGGGAATCTTTCACCTTTTACTTTATGGTGTAAAACAAAAACACATTTAAATACAACATTTCTTTAAACATAATTTATATCTGAAGTGGCCAAATAACAACCCCCATCCCCCCCCCCCCCCCCCCCATCCTTCCTACTGTACTCTCAGCAAAACAAGAACCTTTATAAAACTGCCATGGGGGTCCCAAACCGCTACCAATCAGACGCTTGTGAAAAAAAATGTAATATCTAATTATCTTCCCTCAGGAGCCGCGGTATTTAATCGCCACTGGGTTTTTTATTTTTTTGTGATACACGTGAAAAAAAAAAATCGCAAAAATTTTGAAATAAAAACACTTTTTTGTTATTATAAAATTTAGCAAATAACTTTTGTTCATACATTTGGGCCAAAATGTATACTGCTACAAATCTTTGGTAAAAAAAATAAAAATAAATACTAATTGGTGTATATTATTTCATCTGTGTGAGACTCTCAAGTACTCTGATGGGCTGCAGACAGGTACTCTGATGAGCTACAGACAGGTACTCTGATGGGTACAGACAGGTACTCTGATGAGCTACAGACAGGTACTCTGATGCTCTGATTGGCTACAGACAGGTACTCTGATGGGCTGCAGACAGGTACTCTGATGCTCTGATGGGCTACAGACAGGTACTCTGATGAGCTACAGACAGGTACTCTGATGCTCTGATGGGCTACAGACAGGTACTCTGATGGGCTGCAGACAGGTACTCTGATTTCCTATAGACAGGTACTCTGATGGGCTGCAGTAAAGTACTCTGATGGCCTGCAGACAGGTACTCTCATGGGCTATAGACAGGTACTCCGATGAGCTACAGACAGGTACTCCGATACTCTAAAGGAGTATACAGACAGGTACTCTGATGGGCTACAGACAGGTACTCTGATGGGCTACAGACAAGTACTCTGATGGGCTGCATACAGATACTCTGATGAGCTACAGACAGGTACTCTGATGAGCTACAGACAGGTACTCTGGTGAGCTACAGACAGGTACTCTGGTGAGCTACAGACAGGTACTCTGGTGAGCTACAGACAGGTACTCTGATGCTCTAAAGGGCTACAGACAGGTACCCTGATGGGCTACAGACAGGTACTCTGATGGGCTAAGGACAGGTACTCTGATGGGCTAAGGACAGGTACTCTGATGGGCTAAGGACAGGTACTCTGATGGGCTACAGACAAGTACTCTGATGGGCTGCATACAGATACTCTGATGAGCTACAGACAGGTACTCTGATGAGCTACAGACAGGTACTATGGTGAGCTACAGACAGGTACTCTGGTGAGCTACAGACAGGTACTCTGGTGAGCTACAGACAGGTACTTTGATGGGCTAAGGACAGGTACTCTGATGGGCTAAGGACAGGTACTCTGATGGGCTACAGACAGGTACTCTGATGGGCTACAGACAGGTACTCTGATGGGCTACAGACAGGTACTCTGATGGGCTACAGACAAGTACTCTGATGGGCTGCATACAGATACTCTGATGAGCTACAGACAGGTACTCTGATGAGCTACAGACAGGTACTATGGTGAGCTACAGACAGGTACTTTGATGGGCTAAGGACAGGTACTCTGATGGGCTAAGGACAGGTACTCTGATGGGCTAAGGACAGGTACTCTGATGGGCTACAGACAAGTACTCTGATGGGCTGCATACAGATACTCTGATGAGCTACAGACAGGTACTCTGATGAGCTACAGACAGGTACTCTAGTGAGCTACAGACAGGTACTCTGGTGAGCTACAGACAGGTACTCTGATGCTCTAAAGGGCTACAGACAGGTACCCTGATGGGCTACAGACAGGTACTCTGATGGGCTAAGGACAGGTACTCTGATGGGCTAAGGACAGGTACTCTGATGGGCTAAATACAGGTACTGTTATGCTCTGATGGGCTACAAACAGGTACTCTGATGGGCTACAGACAGGTACTGTTATGCTCTGATGGGTACAGACAGGTACTCTGATGCTCTGATGGGTACAGACAGGTACTCTGATGGGTACAGACAGGTACTGTTTTATTATTGGGGCAGTCGGGGCACAGTACTGTAAGGGGTTAACCATTAACTCGCTGTTCCTGTGGTCTCATCCTCACAGTGGATTGGTGTGCGAGGAGGAGAACCCGGTAACAGCTGGTCACGTGGTAAAGATCCAATTTTCATTGGCTCTTTACCCTGATCGGGATGGCCTGTATCTGAAGGACACGCCTCATCCCCGATCGCCGTGCAGTTGTTGACGCCAAGGGTGGCACAACCGGTTATTAGGTTTAGGGGGCTATTACCTTTTCGCACAGGCCCAGGCAGGTTTGGGCCGTATTTTTCCCATAATAAATCATCATTATCTTTGTGTAATAAGAACATTTGTTTGATGATCTGAATCATTTAAGTGTGACAAATATACAAAACACTCAGGAAGGGGGCAAATACTTTTTCCCAGTACTGTAATTCATAAGACTATAAATCTCCCCCGTCATCGGTCTTATCACTGCACTATACATCTTATATCCTCAATAACAAACCTTATTTCATTTCTGGAGCTCTGGAGGTTTTTTTAATCTCTTTGGGAAAGGAAAATATTACATTTTCCAGAAGTAGCAGCCGCCCCCGTCCTTGTATTATGATGTATAATGTATGTTTCATTATTTTACCAATAACAGTTCTGAAAGCAATTTTTATTATACTCATTTTTTTCCTTCTGGATACAATTCTGAAGGGTTATTGTAGAACTTCTGTTGGGTTTTGCTGCTGTTTGTGTCCCCTATCTACTTATCTGGGGGGGCACAGGTAGTGATGGGCAATCCAGTGGCGTCGCTATGGGGTGACACCTGCCAGAGGGGTGACACCATCAAGTAAGAAGTGATAATCGACAGCAATGGTGTAGCCCCCATCTGCCAGCACCGACCACATCATTTGGGGTGCGCACCGTCACACTGACAGTTGCAGCCCCTCTATGTGAGACACAGCGACAGCTGCAGCCTCTCTATGTGAGACATAGTGACAGCTGGAGCCTCTGGATGTGAGACACAGCGACAGCTGCAGCCTCTCTATGTGAGACACAGCGACAGCTGCAGCCTCTCTATGTGAGACACAGCGACAGCTGCAGCCTCTCTATGTGAGACACAGCGACAGCTGCAGCCTCTCTATGTGAGACACAGTAACATTTGCAGCCTCTCTATGCGAGACACAGCGACAGCTGCAGCCTCTCTATGTGAGACACAGCAACAGCGGCAGCCTCTCTATGTGAGACACACTGACAGCTGCAGCCTCTCTATGTGAGACACAGCGACAGCTGCAGCCTCTCTATGTGAGACACAGCGACAGCTGCAGCCTCTCTATGTGAGACACAGCGACAGCTGCAGCCTCTCTATGTGAGACACAGCGACAGCTGCAGCCTCTCTATGTGAGACACAGCGACAGCTGCAGCCTCTCTATGTGAGACACAGCGACTGCTGCAGCCTCTCTATGTGAGACACAGCGACAGCTGCAGCCTCTCTATGTGAGACACAGTGACAGCTGCAGCCTCTCTGTGTGAGACACAGCAACAGCGGCAGCCTCTCTATGGTCAATCCAGTGGCGTCGCTATGGGGTGACACCTGCCAGAGGGGTGACACCATCAAGTAAGAAGTGATAATCGACAGCAATGTTGTAGCCCCCATCTGCCAGCACCGACCACATCATTTGGGGTGCGCACCAACACACTGACAGCTGCCGCCTCTCTATGTGAGACACAGCAACAGCTGCAGCCTCTCTATGTGAGACACAGCGACAGCTGAAGCCTCTCTATGTGAGACACAGCGACAGCTGCAGCCTCTGGATGTGAGACACAGTGACAGCTGCAGCCTCTCTATGTGAGACACAGCGACAGCTGCAGCCCCTCTATGTGAGACACAGCGACAGCTGCAGCCTCTCTATGTGAGACACAGCGACAGCTGGAGCCTCTGGATGTGAGACACAGCGACAGCTGCAGCCTCTCTATGTGAGACACACTGACAGCTGCAGCCTCTCTATGTGAGACACAGCGACAGCGGCAGCCTCTCTATGTGAGACACACTGACAGCTGCAGCCTCTCCATGTGAGACACAGCGACAGTTGCAGCCTCTGGATGTGAGACACAGCAACAGCTGCAGCCTCTCTATGTGAGACACAGCGACAGTTGCAGCCTCTGGATGTGAGACACAGCGACAGCTGCAGCCTCTCTATGTGAGACACAGCGACAGCTGCAGCCTCTGGATGTGAGACACAGTGACAGCTGCAGCCTCTCTGTGTGAGACACAGCGACAGCTGCAGCCTCTCTATGTGAGACACAGCGACAGTTGCAGCCTCTCTATGTGAGACACAGCGACAGCTGGAGCCTCTCTATGGGAGACACAGCGACAGTTGCAGCCTCTGGATGTGAGACACAGCGACAGCTGCAGCCTCTCTATGTGAGACACAGCGACAGCTGCAGGATCTGGATGTGAGACACAGCGACAGCTGCAGCCTCTCTATGTGAGACACAGTGACAGTTGCAGCCTCTCTATGTGAGACAGCGACAGTTGCAGCCTCTCTATGTGAGACAGCGACAGTTGCAGCCTCTCTATGTGAGACACAGTGACAGCTGGAGCCTCTCTATGTGAGACACAGCGACAGCTGGAGCCTCTCTATGTGAGACACAGCGACAGCTGCAGCCTCTCTATGTGAGACACAGCGACAGCTGGAGCTGGCAGCTTTGTTTGCAAACAAACCTCATGTGATCAGAACGATGGGCTGTAATGTTGATCGCAGTTAGAGTTTGTTTACACTTGCCGTCGGGAGTGGTAAAAACAGGTGGTTGAACTGCTTATTTACCCTCCCCCTTAAAGTGATTGTAAACCTCAGACATGAAATATGTCTATAGTGTGTACTTGTCTCAGTCCAGAGCACTAAGTGTCATTTCTGTCTGCTGCTTCCTTCCCCTGATATCGGTATAAATCCCTTTTGACAAGTTTTCCTGACACCAAGAGAAAAAAGGTGACAGCGGTGGGAGCTCCAGCACACAAACCTGTGATTGACAGCCTCAGCTCTGTTACTGTGTGCTGTGTGAAGGGGGGCGTATCTCTTTCCTCCAATCAGCTCTCAGAATTCTCCTCACTGAGCTCTGCAGAGGAGACTGCAGATAAACAGGAACAACTAATGTAGGAGGATTTGTTGCATCTCTGTGTATCACCTGAGGCCAGTCACTGGGTAGATGGAGGGTGTACAACCACTTCAAAGAAAACACAACAAGAAAAATAAATTGTAGACTACCTATCTCTGGCCTCCTCCCCCTCAGAATGATAGTTGACTGCCATGCTGATCCTCTATCTTCAATCCCTTAAGTATTTAATCTATAACAAATATGCAGATGAAGAGTTCGGACTCTGATTGGGTCAGTGGCTGGAAGTGCACACACCAGAGGATCAACATGACAGCCAGGCAAGCTGCATTTTCAGGGCCCCGTGTTTCTCCCAGTAGAAGTCGGATTCCTGGATGTTATGTGTCCAGCTGACATAAAAGGTCTTCAGGGGATGCCGGTGTTCTGTCGATATGTGCCCGCCGTGGAAACGTGTCCGCGCATGCGCAGAACGGAAGGACGCTCCAGCTGAGTTGCCGATCAGCTGGAGTGACGTCACCATAGCGCACATCGTAGGAGGGTTTTTCAACGGGAGATACCATTTCTCAGGCACAATTTAATGCTATGCAAACAGTGGAGGGACGCCATATTTGTCATATTGTGCCGCGCCGTTGCGCCGTAGGTTTACAGCGAGGCACAATCTGACATCTATTGTGTCCCTCCGCTCTTTGGATAGCTTTCAACTGTGCCCGAGAAATGGTATCGCCTGTCAAAAAAACCCTCCTACGATGTGCGCTATGGTGACGTCACTCCAGCTGATCAGAAACTCAGCTGAAGTGCCCATCTGCTCTGCGCATGCGCGGGAGCTTTTCGATGGAGGGCACATATCGATTGAACACCGGCCCCGTCCTGTACAGCGGGGAAAACCAAATGAGAACAATCCATTTCGAGGCTGATGCCGGTTCCCGCGCTCCTGTCCTCTGGGTGACCTCACTACATTGTTGCTGATCCTGATATTGTTATCTTCTTCCCTACAGGCAGATTGTGCAACCGAACGTTTGACGACTACGCCTGCTGGCCGGACGGTGTGCCCGGAACGTACGTGAATGTGTCCTGTCCCTGGTACCTCCCCTGGGCACACAAAGGTGAGAGTCCGCCATGGAAGATCAACAGAGTGCTAATTCTATAAAGATATTTAAATATCAACATTGAAACACTCCAAATCATTGTTACATTGTAATGCTAAAAATCATTATTACATTGTAATGCTCCAAATCACTGTTACAAATCAGTGTTGCAACATAACAATGATTTGGAGCATTACAATGTAACACTTTACATCATTGTCACATTGTAATGCTAAAAATCATTATTACATTGTAATGCTCCAAATCATTGTTACATTGTAATGCTCCAAATCATTGTTACCTCCTGACCAGAGCACTTTTTGCGATTCGGCACTGCCTCGCTTTAACTGACAATTGTGTGGTCGTGCGACGTGGCTCCCAAATAAAATTGACGTCCTTTCTTTCCCAACAAATAGAGCTTTCTTTTGGTGGTATTTGATCACCTCTGCGGTTTTTATTTTTTAGCACTATAAACAAACAAAGAGAGACAATTTTGAAAAAAAAAAACGCATTATTTTTTACTTTTTGCAATAATAAATATCCCCCCAAAATATATAATAAAAAAAAAAATTTTTCCTCAGTTTAGGCCGATATGTATTCTTCTACATATTTTTGGTAAAAAAAAATTGCAATAAGCGATTAGTGATTGGTTTGCGCAAAAGTTATAGCATCTACAAAATATGGGATAGTTTTATGGCATTTTTATTAATACATTTTTTTTAAATGGTGGCGATCATCGATTTATATTGTGACTGCGACATTATGGCGGACACATCAGACATTTTTGACACATTTTTGGGACCATTGTCATTTATACAGCAATCAGCGCTATACAAATGCACTGATTCCTGTGTAAATGACACTGGCAGTGAAGGGGTTAACCACTATGTGGCAGTGTAGGGATTAAGTGTGTCCTGGGGAGTGATTCTAACTGTGGGGGGGCGTGGCTGTGTGTGACATGTCACTGATCTTTGCTCCGATCACAGGGAGCAGAGATCAGTGACAGTGTCACTAGGCAGAATGGGGAGATGCTTGTTTACATTAGCATCTCCCTGTTCTTCCACCCCGTGAGGCGACCGCGAGTATCCCCGCGGCGATCGAGTCTGCGGGACCCACGACTCGACTCACGGAGCTTACGGTGGGCGCGCGTGCTGACTGCCTTCCAAAGGGCAACGTACAGGTACATGATTCTGCCTGTACGAGCCCTTCTGCCAACGTATATCGGCGTGAGGCGGTCGGCAACTCTCGACAACTCTCTCCTCCTAGACAGTCCCCTTTCCCTACAGTTAGAACACACTTAACACCTTGATCGCCCCCTAGTGTTAACCCCTTCCCTGCAGGTAACATTTATACAGTAATCAGTGCATTTTTATGGCACTGATGGCTGTATAATTGTCAGTCGTCCCAAAAATGTTTCAAAAGTGTCCGATGTGTCCGCTATAATGTCGCAGTCACAATAATGCCGCGTACACACGAAGGGACAATCCCGCGGGATTATCCGCTGGACTGAAGTCCAGCGGATAATCCCCTCGTGTGTGGGCGCCGGCGGACTTTTTGGCGCCAAAGTCCGGCGGACTTTTTGGCGCCAAAGTCTTAAGTTTGGTTTTAAAATTATCCGCTGGACTTGGCAGTCCGGCGGACAATCCCGCCGTTAGTAGGCAAGTCCGCGGGACTTTTGAAATGAACGGACTTGCCGCTCATCGGCAAGTCCGTTCATTTAGCACGTGACTTCAGGTTACGTAGCTAGCGTAGGCAGTTACTGCCGCCGCGCTAGCTCCGTGACCTGGCATGGATTTAAAGGGACTCCCCACGCCGAAAACACGGCGTGGGGGTTCCCCCCAAATCCATGTCAGACCCTCATCCGAGCACGCAGCCTGGCAGGCCAGGAAAGGGGTGGGGACGAACGAGCGCCCCCCCCCCCCTCCTGAGCCGTACCAGGCCGCGTGCCCTCAACATGGGGGGTGCCCTGGGGAAAGGGGGGCCGTGCGGCCCCCCCCACCCCAAAGCACCTTGTCCCCATGTTGATGAGGACAAGGGCCTCTTCCCGACAACCCTGGCCGTTGGTTGTCGGGGTCTGCGGGCGGGGGCTTATCGGAATCTGGGAGCCCCCTTTAATAAGGGGGCCCCCAGATACCGGCCCCCCACCCTATGTGAATGAGTATGGGGTACGATGTACCCCTACCCATTCACCTAAGGTGTAAAATGTAAAGTACAAAAACAAACACACTTTTGAAAAAATATTTTATTGCACTGCTCCGGGGGTCTTCTTCCGTCTTGGGGGTCTTCTCGCCGGACTCCCCCGCCATTTACCAAGCTCTTTTACCGAGCGGGGGAAGTCCGGCTACCTTCTTCGTCGTCGCCGCCATCGTCTGGGGTCTCGATCCGCCTTCGGGGGTCTTCCGGGGGTCTCTTCTGTTCTTGCGGCGTCCGTTGTCTTCTGCGCCGCCCGCGCCGCCTTCTTCTTCTTGTCCTTCTTCTTGTTCTTCTTCTTCCGATGTTGACCCGACGCTCTCTCTGCCCGGAATGCCTGTGCCGCTCTGCGCTGGGACTTATATAGGGACATGGGGGACAGGGTCACATGCTCATGTCACATGGTGGATGCTGGGACTGTGACATCGCAAGGGGCGGGGTCACCATGTGACATGAACATGTGACCCTGTCCCCATGCCCTATATAAGTCTCAGCGCAGAGCGGCACAGGCATTCCGGGCAGAGAGAGCGTCGGGTCAACATCGGAAGAAGAAGAACAAGAAGAAGGACAAGAAGAAGGACAATAGGAAGAAGGCGGTGCCGGCGGCGCAGAAGACGACGACCGCCGCAAGAACAGAAGAGACCCCCGGAAGACCCCCGAAGGCGGATCGAGACCCCCAGACGACGGCGGCGACGACGAAGAAGGTAGCCGGACTTCCCCCGCTCGGTAAAAGAGCTTGGTAAATGGCGGGGGAGTCCGGCGAGAAGACCCCCAAGACAGAAGAGACCCCCGGAAGACCCCCGAAGGCGGATCGAGACCCCCAGACGACGGCGGTGACGACGAAGAAGGTAGCCGGAATTCCCCCGCTCGGTAAAAGAGCTTGGTAAATGGCAGGGGAGTCCGGCGAGAAGACCCCCAAGACGGAAGAAGACCCCCGGAGCAGTGCAATAAAATATTTTTTCAAAAGTGTGTGTGTTTTTGTACTTTACATTTTACACCTTAGGTGAATGGGTAGGGGTACATCGTACCCCATACTCATTCACATAGGGTGGGGGGCCGGTATCTGGGGGCCCCCTTATTAAAGGGGGCTCCCAGATTCCGATAAGCCCCCGCCCGCAGACCCCGACAACCAACGGCCAGGGTTGTCGGGAAGAGGCCCTTGTCCTCATCAACATGGGGACAAGGTGCTTTGGGGTGGGGGGGGGCGCACGGCCCCCCTTTCCCCAGGGCACCCCCCATGTTGAGGGCACGCGGCCTGGTACGGCTCAGGAGGGGGGGGCGCTCGTTCGTCCCCACCCCTTTCCTGGCCTGCCAGGCTGCGTGCTCGGATGAGGGTCTGACATGGATTTGGGGGGAACCCCCACGCCGTTTTTTCGGCGTGGGGAGTCCCTTTAAATCCATGCCAGGTCACGGAGCTAGCGCGCCGGCACTGCCTACGCTAGCTACGTACCTGAAGTTACGTTCGAAATGAACGGACTGCTCCGTGTGTGGGCAAGTCCGTTCATTTTCAAAAGTCCCGCGGACTTTTGGCCGGCGGATTATCCGCCGGAGAAGTCCGTGCGTGTGTGGGCAAGTCCACACGCTCGGAAAGTCCAGCGGACCCAGCTGGAAAGTCCCGCGGGATTGTCCGCTGGACTAAGTCCGCCGGCAAAAGTCCGCACGTGTGTACGCGGCATAAGAATTACTAGTAAAAAAAAAAAAAAATAATAACCATAAAAATGCCATAAATCTATCCCCTATTTTGTAGAAAAAAAATTGCTTTTTTTTTTTTAAATTAGGGATATTTATTACAGCAAAAAGTACAAAATATTGTGTTTTTTTTCAAAATTGTTTCTGTTTTTTGTTTATAGCGCAAAAAAAAAAAAACCGCAGAGGTGATCAAATACCACCAAAATAAAGCTCTATTTGTGGGGGAAAAAAGAACGTCAATTTTGTTTGGGTATAACGTCGCACGACCGCGCAATTGTCAGTTAAAGCGACACAGTGCCGGATCGCAAAAAAATGGCCTAGTCATTGAGCAGCCAAATCTTCCGGGGCTGAAGCGGTTAAGCTCTGGAGCAACTACACTTGCAAAGTGCACAGTCTGTTTGCCTTTAGTAAATCCACCCCCCCCCCCAAGTTTTATACCCCATACAGTATATTCACAATCTACTTTCTGTGTCTGTGGCATCAGCATAGTTGCACTTGCCAACTGTCCCTGATCTGGAGCAATGTCCCTCTGTCCCTCATTCCTCCTCATTTGTCCCTCATTTTGGTCTGATCTATATAGCTGTATATAAAATGCACTTTTTATCCTTTTAAAAAGCATACCTCCCAATTTTTTGAGATGGGAATGAGGGACACCTATCAGCAAAAGTGACACACCCATAGGACACACCCATTGCCACACCCCCTTAAAGGAGAATTATACAAAAAAACAAGATTGGTTGAACCCACAAGTGCTTTTTTTTTTACCACTACTGTTACTTTATATTGGCTTTTGGAATTTACAAAGGCAGCAATTTAGAAATCAGATGACAGGTTTAGCGCTGGAAAACACTTTTTGATAGATAAAAAGTGCATTTTATATACATCTATAGAGATCAGACCAAAATGAGGGACAAATGAGGAGGAATGAGGGACAGAGGGACATTGCTCCAAATCAGGGACAGTCCCTCGAAATCAGGGACAGTTGGGAGCTATGAAAAAGTGTTTTCCAGTGCTAAACCTGTCATCTGATTTCTAAATTGCTGCATATGTAAATTCCAAAAGCCAATATAAAGTAACAGTAGTGGTAAAAAAAAAACAGTTGTGGGTTTAACCAATCTTGTTTTTTTTGTACAATTCTCCTTTAAGGGGGCGTGGCAAGGGGGTGTGTCCTATGCCTGCCTACTTTTGCTGATAGGTGTCCTCATTCCCATCTCAAAAAGTTGGCAGGTGTGATGTTTTAACACCCAGAATAAGCAGACAGCAGGTATGCGTCTGACCTGCTGACAACTGAATCCTAGAAAGAAAAAAAAAGAAAAATAAGCCGGTAAATGAAAATAGGACTCGACAAGCAAAGTGTAAAAATCAAAACACCAAATGTGTTTCCAATTGATACATTTTAGACAAATTAAAAGTAAACTGTCCATCCCGGCCTTAATACGCTGCCCGTATGCCCCCCCCCCTCCCCCCTCCACTGATGGATATCACAGCATATGTCATATGGCAGCAAAGATTTAAAAAAAAACAGCGAGAAGGTTTCAGCGCGCCAGACGGAGCGATAAATATGTCGGCATCTGCAGCTGATGTCGGGAGCGGTGCCCGCGGCGCCATCTGCGGATTTATTTGTGGGGATATTTGGATCAGATTTTAAGGTTTCAAGCAGCTGGAAAATGCCGCCGAGACTGGCTGCAGCGTGTGAGCGATTTCATTTCAATCCAGCTCTGCAGCCTGGAGAGAGGCGGCCTCTGTCACCTTTCCAGGGGGGGGGGGGGGGGGCGCCAAAGCAATTTGAAGGATAAGGGCAATTAACTTTTTTTAAAAAAAAAACATTTTTATTCATTTTATAAATTGAAGGTCTCATTCACACAACTGTAAAAGTGTTTACTACACGCGTGTTTTCTAGGAGGAAAGTTCCCGCGTGATGATCAGTAAATTACCTGCATATAGATCCAAGCAATATAGCTTGTTGCACTATAAAACATATATGTGTAAATATTAAAACGCCATCATCAATAAATATATAAAAACACCTCTTATACTCAATACATATAACAGTGCATAGAAATAGTGTCCATGAAGAGTAATTTAACCACTTGCCCTCCGGAAGGTTTTGCCCCCTTCATGAACCAGGCCATTTTTTGCTATTCAGCACTGCGCTACTTTAACCTCTAGAGATCCGCGCTATAGCCGAATGACGGCTACAGTGCGGATCTACATTGCCGGGACTAGGTCCTATGACGTAGTCCCGTGCACGAGCGGCCTGCGCACCCCCTGAAAGGCGCGCGTGGCGCGCTCTGTGATCAGCGAGTCTGTGAGACTCGCTGGATCACAGATCCGAGTAAGGGGTCGATCCCGACCCCTTACCATGTAATCAGCTGTCAGCCAATGACAGCTGATCATGTGATATCAACAGAGCCGGTAATCGGCTATTTTTCCTCCTCGCGCTGACAGCGCGATGAGAAAAAAAAAGCCGATCACCGGTGGCAGGGAGAGGGACATCAGTCCCGATCACTGCGATGTGCCCCTGCTCCACGGTGCGCACCTGTGCCCCCTACAAGTTCCACCTACCAGTGCCCACCAGCTCCACTTGTCAGTGCCCACAGTGCCATCTGTCAGTGCCACCTGTCAGTGCCCACAATAAGTGCCTGAACAGTGCTGCTCATCAGTGTCACCTACCAGTGCCCATCATTGTCACCTACCAGTTACTATCAGTGCCACCTATCAGTGCCACTTATCAGTGCCATCTATCAGTGCCCATCAGTGCCATCTATCAGTGCCCATCCGTGCAACCCATCCGTGCCACCCATCAGTGCCATCTTATCTGTGCCCATCAGTACCGACTTATCTGTCCCCATCAGGGCCACCTTATCTGTGCCCATCAATGCAGCCTATCAGTGCCCACCAGTGCGAGGGGAATTTTTTTTTTTTTGGGGGGGGGGGGTTGGGGGGGAGGATTTGTGCTAGAAGAGTGGATGGGGCGGGGCATTCATGCAGGGAGGGGAAATTTGGGGGGGGGGGGACTTGTGCTTGGAGGGTGGATAGGGGTATTTGTGCTGGGAGGGGAATTTTTTTTTGGGGGGGGGGATTTGTGCTTAAAGAGTGGATGGGAGAATTTGTGCTAGAAGGGGGCATTTGGAGTGGGGGGAGAGGATGTATACTGGAAGGGAAAATTTGAAGGGTAGAGGATTTGTGCTTAGAGGATTTTTTTGGGGGTTAATTCATGTGGGGGGGGGGGGGGATTATTGGAGAGAGAAAATTTGAGCTGGGAGGAATGGGTGTCAAAGATTTGAGCTGGGAGGGAGGGGGAATTTATGCTTGGGGGGTAAGCACAAAGATTAGTGCTCATTTATTTTTTTTGGGGGGGGGGGGGGGGGGTATTTGCTGACACATATTTGCTCTTGGGGGGGGGTACAGTTTTGAAAATTTTCCCAGAACTCTAGATGACCTTGTCCCGGCACTGAACCTAGCCTAAAAAGTGAGAACATAGAGATAAATGGACAGATTGGATGATTTTGGAGATTCAGGTTGTGATTTAGGAATCTCCCATCATGCTTTTGGTTGCGTTGTTCCCGGTACTTGGCAAGACGTTGATCTGTGACAGTGACAAACTCGGAGGACATCTATCTGCCATCTCTGCCCCCCCCCCCAGACAGACATGGATCATTTATTTCCTCTCCTCTGTACACCTGGAATTTGGAAGTTAAATATCATCCGGTGATTAACGGCCCCGTTGGACCGCCGCTGCCAGGAATGAGTGAGACGGATGAGACCGCTGACACGGAAAAGGTCTCCCCTCGTCTGATTTGTTTTATGATCTGCAAATGCTGAAGTGTCTCCAGGACAGGTTCCTGTGGGGGTCACTCAACAGGGAGGGCACACAAGGGGCAACCCATGGCATTTGTTGGCCATTTCACGCAAAACAGCCAAGTGTTTTTTATGATGCACGTATCTTTATTTTGCAAAGATTTCACCATCGGCTCCACCACTGCTGGTGGTAAATCGGTGTCACTTTGTTCTGTGTATGCGGAATCTCAGTCGCTGTCATTGTTACATTGTTCCAGCTTGGATCAATGTAACTATGTATGTGTCCTACCTGGAAGATCCCCACGAAAGCTGGAAATCAGTGTAGTAGGCACCAGTACTACACCGATACTACAGTGATCTCTACACGAAATTACCAAAAGTATTGGGACGCCTGCTGCCTTTACACGCACATGAACTTTATATGAACATATGTGTTTGAGCTTTGGGGTGCACACCCTAATGCAATAGGCTGCGCACACCTATGCCTTCAAGCCTGGTTCTACTTGACCTTAAAGTGGTGTTTCCACCAAAATGACAACATTATGTGTATTTACATTAAATCTTACAATAAAAAAATAATTGGATAAAAAAAAAAATTCACTTACCTATTTCTCCCTGTTGCTAGGTGGTCCCAAGAAATCTGCCTCTTCCTCAGCCCGGGCTAGAAACGTCACTTCCCCTCGGCAATCAGTCATCTGGGACACGTGACAGGTCCCAGATGACTGTGTGGCATATCACGATGTGCGGCGCCGCTCGCGCATGCGCAGTGGGTGCCCGGCTGTGGCAGCCGGGTGCCCACAGTAAGGATGCCGGCGCCGCAAGCGGAGCGGGGAACGAGGGGGGGCTTCGTTCCCCTGCATCGCTGGACCCTGGGACAGGTAAGTGTCCGATTCTTAAAAGTCAGCAGCTGCAGTATTTTGATGGGCACACCTCTTTAAACTGCCTTTTTTTTTATAGAGCCCAGCTCTCACACTCCACACATAATCTATAATTCAGGTTATGATGAATTACATTTATATCAAATGTATAAGTAAATCCCAATCAGTTTGATAGCAAGCATGCTTATGCTATAATGTAGCAGGCAAATTGATCAAATTAACTCTCCTAAGCAATATAGGCTTCTGATCTATATCATGTTTAGTCTCTATCAAATTGTAATTTCATTCTGTACAATATGTTGATTGTCAGACTCTAAATCAGGGGTCTTCAAACTACGGCCCTCCAGTTGTTCAGGAACTACAATTCCCAGTCATGTCTGTGAATGTCAGAGTTTTACAATGCCTCATGGGATGTGTAGTTCTGCAACAGCTGTAGTTTGAGGATCCCTGCTCTAAATCATTGTTACCTGGAAATACACTATATTGTCAAAAATATTGGGATGCCTGCCTTTACACGCGCATGAACTTTTATGGCATCCCAGTCTTACTCCGTAGGGTTCAATATTGAGTTGGCCCCGCCCTTTGCAGCTATAACAGCTTCAACTCTCTGGGAAGGCCGTCCACAAGGTTTAGGAGTGTGTCTATGGGAATGTTTGACCATTCTTCCAAAAGCACATTTGTGAGGTCAGGCACTGATGTTGGACGAGAAGGCCTGGCTCGCAGTCTCCTCTCTAAATCATTCCAAAGGTGTTCTATCGGGTTGAAGTCAGGACTCTGTGCAGGCCAGTCAAGTTCCTCCACCCCAAACTCACTCATCCATGTCTTTATGGACCTTGCTTTGTGCACTGGTGAGCAGTCATGTTGGAACAGGAAGGGGTCGTCCCCAAACTGTTCCCACAAAGTTGGGAGCATGAATTGTCCAAAATGTCTTGGTATGCTGAGGCCTTAAGAGTTCCCTTCACTGGATCTAAGGGGCCAAGCCCAACCCCTGAAAAACAACCCCCACACCATAACCCCCCCCCCCCCCCCCCCCCTCAACCAAATGGTTTGGACCAGTGCACAAAGAAAGGTTCATAAAGACACTTCTGAGCGAGTTTGGGGTGGAGAAACTTGACTGGCCTGCACAGAGTCCTGACCTCAACCCAATAGAACACCTTTTGGGATGAATTAGAGCGGAGACTGCAAGCCAGGCCTTCTCGTCCAACATCAGTGCGTACTAGCTCCCGAATGCCAGACCAACACTGCCCCGGTGCTTACCGCACACAGGAGGTCGCTCGCTCGGCACAGTTGCCATTCACAGAACACTTTGCGTTTTCTCAATGAATGCAAAGTGTTCTCTGATTGGATGAGGTGGATATTGTGACATCACTGGCCCGCCTCTCCACTTCATACAATTAGAGAAGTTCACTGAGATAATTCTGTTAATGGCGCCTGTGATGAGCGAGCAACAAAGCCGGCCCCTCCCACCAGTCATAATTTGCCTGCATTGCATTGAGAAGCACAGAGATCCAGCGATGAACTCTAAAATAAGTTAGACAATAAAAGTTGTTATAATAAAGTTATGCAGTAAAAAATGAAAGGTTTATTTAAAAAAAAATATATAGTTAGTAAATTGATGAGGGGGGACAAGAAAATTCAAACTATAAGCAGATTAAACTTCGGCATTAATTAAGAATTTCCAAATTTCTTTCACGCTGGCCTGAGGCAGAAATGACAAAATTCACGGACGCTTTAATTACTTTGAAATTAGTCGTTGCTGCCAACATACCGTAGAGAATTCCATTATGTTTAAACAGTATCATTAAACGTTTCGGGATACAACTTCTAATAAAGTTTTTTTTGTTAGAAGTAAAACTTTTAGTATTTTTATAGCGGCAGTTTTAGCTAGAAAAACAATTATGTCCCTTTCACATGTGTGGACCGTTCAGATCCGCCTTACTCAGGCACATTTAAAGCATATGTCAAGTCACAATAAATAATAATAATAACAATAACAATACTACTAAAAATAATAATAACAACAATAATAATAATAACAATAATAATATAAAATATAGTAATACTACTAATAATAATAAAATAACAATACTAACCACTTGCCGTCTGCGATACACCCGAAAAATGGCTGCAGCGCAGACTTAATTTGCCGGGAGGGCGTCCATGGACGTCCTGCCGTGCTTGAGTGGCCTGCGCGCCCCCCTGTAGGGCATGTGCGGCACACTCTGTGATCAGCGAGTCTCACAGATTGGAGTAATGGGTCGATACCGGCCCCTTACCATGTGATCAGCTGTCAGCCAATGACAGCTGATCATGTGATGTAAACAGACCTGGTAATCAGCTATTTTTCCTCCTCACGCTGGTAGCGTGAGGAGGAAAAAAAAGCCGAATACCAGGGGCCTGCGAGAGGGACATCGGTCCCGATCGTGGAGAGTTACCAGCGTCACCCACCAAGTGCCCACCAGTGCCACCTACCAGTGCCCACAGTACCACCTATCAGTAGCCACAGTACCACCTATAAGTAGCCTCAGTGTCACCTATCAGTGGCCTCAGTGTCCCCTATTAGTGCCAACAGTGTCACCTATCAGTGCCATACAGTGCCACCTATCAGTGCCCACAGTGCTGCCTATAAATCACCAATCAGTGCGTCATCACCAGTGCTACCTATCAATACCACCCACCAGTGCCCATCAGTGTCACCCATCAGTGCAACCCATTAGTGCCACCCATTAGTGCCACCCATCAGTGCCACCCATCAGGGCCCATCAGTGCCGTCTTATCAGTGCCCATCAGTGTCGTCTTATCTGTGTCTATCTGTGCCTATCGGTGCCGCCTTATCTGTACCCATCATTGCAGCCCATCAGTGCCGTCTTATCAGTGCCGTCTTATCAGTGCCCATCAGTGTCGTCTTATCTGTGCCTATCAGTGTCGCCTTATCTGTGCCCATCATTGCAGCCCATCAGTGCCCATCAGTGCCGTCTTATCAGTGTCCATCAGTGCCGTCTTGAATGAATGAATGAATGAATGATTTGTATAGCGCTGCAACTGCGAACTGAATCGCCTCGAGGCGCTTGATCCGACCTGCGTTAATTCCTTCTTAGAAGAGGTGGGTCTTGAGTTTTTTCCTGAAGGCCCGATGGTCTTTTTCTAAGCGGATGTTCGTAGGTAGAGCGTTCCATAGCCGTGGTCCTTGGACTGCAAATCTTCGTTCTCCCCTTGATTTGTACCGGGACTTGGGGATGCGGAGGAGGTTTTGGTTGTTAGATCGGAGGTTGCGATTGGGGTGTAGTGTTGTATTTTTTCGCATAGGTATTCAGGAGCATCTCCTTGTGTGCATTTGTGGGTCAGGCAGAGGGTCTTGAATGTGATACAATCCTTTACGGTTAGCCAATGGAGGGTCTTATCAGTGTCCATCAGTGTCATCTTATCTGTGCCCATCATTGCAGCTCATCAGTGCCCATCATTGCCCATCATTGCCTCATCAGTGCCCATCATTGCAGCTCATCAGTGCCCATCAGTGCAGCCTCATTAGCGAATATCAATGAAGGAGAAAAATTACCCGTTTGCAAAATTTTATAACAAACTATGAAACATGTTTTTTTTTTTTTTTCTAAAATTTCTGTCTTTTTTTGTTTGATTAGCAAAAAATAAAAACCCCAGTGGTGATTAAATACCACCAAAAGAAAGCGCTATTTGTGTGAAAGAAATTGTAAAAATGTCATTTGGGTACAGTGTTTTATGACCGCGCAATTGTCATTCAAAGAGTGACAGTGCTGAAAGCTGAAAATTGGTCTGGGCAGGAAGGGGGTTTAGGTGCCCAGTAAGCGAGGCTAAAGTCACTGGCTCGCTCATAAATTACTCTTTCAGTATCCTTAGCAGTTTGGATGACAAACAAGAGCTCCAAGGGGTAGATGCAGCCATCTTTTCCTGGTCCCTGAGGTTAACATTTACAGAAGTGACACGACCAATCAAAGGGTCTGAAGAGTGTGCTGTTAGCTTTAAAATAATTCAGCAGCCACTCCCTCAATGCCAATATGTCTAACTAAATAATACACTATATTGGGACACCTGCCTTTACACACACATGAACTTTAATGGCATCCCAGTCTTAGTACGTAGGGTTCCATGTTGAATTGGCCCTCCCTTTGCAGCTATAACAGCTTCAACTCTTCTGGTAAGGCCGCTCCACAAGGTTTAGGAGGGTGTCTATGTGAATGTTTGACCATTCTTCCAGAATAGAATTTGTGAGGTCAGGCACGAGAAGGCCTGGCTCGCAGTCTCCGCTCGAATTCATCCCAAAGGTGTTCTATCGGGTTGAGGTCAGGACTCTGTGCAGTCCAATCAAGTTCCTCCACTCCAAACTCGCTCATCCATGTCTTTATGGACCTTGCTTTGTGCACTGGTGGGCAGTCATGTTGGAACAGGAAGGGGCCATCCACAAACTGTTCCCAGAAAGTTGGGAGCATGAAATTGTCCAAAATGTCTTGGTATGCTGACGCCTTAAGAGTTCCCTTCACTGGAACTAAGGGGCCAAGCCCAACCCCTGAAGAACAACCCCACACCATAGTCCCCCTCCACCAAATGATTTGGACCAGTGCACAAAGCAAGGTCCGTAAAGACATGGATGAGTGAGTTTTGGGTGGAGGAACTTGACTGGCCTGTACAGAGTCCTTCGGGATGAATTAGAGAGGAGGCCTTCTCGTCCTTCTTGTTCAACATCAGTGCCTGACCTCCCAAATGCTCTTCTGGAAGAATGGTCAAACATTCCCATAGACACACTCCTAAACCTTGTGGACAGCCTTCCCAGAAGAGTTGAAGCTGTTATAGCTGCAAAGGGTGGGCCAACTCAATATTGAACCCTACGGACTAAGACTGGGATGCCATTAAAGTTCATGTGTGTGTAAAGGCAGGTGTCACAATACTTTTGACAATATAATGTATTTCCAGGTAACCATGTTTTAGAGTCTGACAATCAACATATTGTACAGAATGAAATTGCAATGTGATAGAGACTAAACATGATATAAATCAGAAGCCTGTATTGCTTAGGAGAGTTAATGTGATCAATTTGCCTGCTATACATGATAGCATAGGCATGTTTGCTATCAAACTGATTGGGATTCACTTATACATTTAATATAAATGTAATTCATCATAACCTGAATTATAGATTATATGTAGAGTGTGAGAGCTGGGTTCTATAAAAAGGGCAGTTTAAGGTAAATTAGAACAAGACTTGAATGGGGTTTAACATTTCAGTGTATATTATTATAAGCACAGTGCTCCAGCTTTAGCTTGGGGTTTTAAATTCTGCGCTTATAATAATTAATAATTTTTTTTTAGTAGTGTGGGAGGAGGAGCGAATGTTCTTTTCCTAGGTTACATGCTGTCTTAAAGGGGTTGTAAAGGTTTGCTTTTTATTTTCTAAATAGGTTCCTTTAAGCTAGTGCATTGTTGGTTCACTTACCTTTTACTTCGATTTCCCTTCTAAATGTTTTTTTTCTTCTTTGTTTTCTTTGTCTGAATTTCTCACTTCCTGTTCCTCCTCAGTAAGCTGTTGTGGCTGACTAAACACCGCTCGGATGATGGTGTAAAGTTTACTGAGGAGAAACAGGAAGTGAGAAATTCAGACAAAGAAAAAAAACATTTAGAAGGGAAATCGAAGGAAAGGGTAAGTGAACCAACAATGCACTCGCTTAAAGGAACCTATTTAGAAAATAAAAAAAACGAACCTTTACAACCCCTTTAACTTTTCCACAGCACATAAAAATTGTCAATAAAAAATATTTATTTTCTCGTGGGATTTGTGCACTCTTGATATTTTCCGCCATTATACCGACACTTGTTGTCAAATGAAATAGAAAGGAAACATCATGTACTCTTCCTAACATCACCCCTTGTTTGTGGCAGCATCCAGGGCATCCAGGGCTAAGTGTTGTCAGTGCGGACAGATAGCCCTCGCCAGTGTCCCTACAATTAGCGTTAATGGAAGTAGATTAGTCATTGAGTGCTCACCATGACACCCGCCAGCCCCGACGTGTCCTCTGTCAGCCAGGTTAAAAGAGAAGTATGGGTTTCCTTTTTTTTTTTTGCTTACATCTATTCTATGTGAGCTGCTGATATCTATAAATCCTTCCAGCCCTCTCAGAAGTGCCCCCATTCTGTAAAAACCAAGCTAAATACCTGTGGGAGGGGCTACAGACTTTAATATAGCGTAATCCCGACAATGGTCTGGCTCTGGAGTCTGGCTCCACCCACTTTCCTGTCATTTTGTTTGATTGATTTCCTCTCTCTGCTCGCTCCCAAGACTTCACGGAGCATAGCTGCTTCCCCTCCCTTCTCTCTCTCCTCCCCCTCTCTCCCCCCTCCTCCCCTCCCTTCTCTCTCCTCACCCCTCCCTTCTCCCTTTGCTCCCCCATATATGGTGTATTACCTAGTACCCCGATAGCAATAATGTTCCCTTCATTGTAAATAGAGTATTACAGGATCACATGCCATACAGTGCCATCACATGCCATACAGAGCCATCACATGCCGTACAGTGTCATTACATGTTGTACAGTGCTATTACATGCTGTACAGTGTCATTACATGTTGTACAGTGCCATCACATGCCATACAGAGCCATCACATGACATACAATGTCATCACATGACGTAAAGTGCCATCACATGCCGTACAGTGTTATTACATGTTGTACAGTGTCATCACATGCCGTACAGTGCCATCACATTCCGTAAAGTGTCATAACATGCAGGTACAGTGCCATCACATGCCGTACAGAGTCATCACATGCCACACAGGCTCATCACATGCCGCACAGACTCATTACATGCCGCACAGACTCATTACATGCTGTACAGTGTTATTACATGCCATACAGTGCCATCACATGCCGTACAGTGCCATCACATGCCGTACAGAGTCATCATATGCTGCATAGACTCATCACATGCCGTATAGTGTCATTACATGCTGTGCAGTGACATAATATGCTGTACAGAGTCATCACATGCCATACAGAGTCATCACATGCCATACAGAGTCATCACATGCCATACAGAGTCATCACATGCCGTACAGTGTCATTCATTGCCGTACGGGGATGGGGGTGATGGGACTGTATAGGAGTACAGTGACAGAGGGATGATTTGTATGTACAATAAAGTAGACTCTGGGGACATATCGGTGGTCACTTTAGATGTGGGGTGTTGTCAGTCTCCTATGTACTGTACACAGGTATGCTCTCTACACATAGCACTGTGTACATTTCTGAGAACAGACACAGGGCACAGGTCACTATGCTCCTCACCATGTTTCCTTTTCTGATATAACATAGTGCTGTGTGTAGAGAACTTACCTGTGTTTATTTCTGAACATAAGAAGTGACCCCCCCCCCCCCGACTGGAGAGAGGAGACACTAATACAGACTTTGAAGAGTGATGGGAGGGGGGGGATTTGGGGGACACAGGAAGGAACATCAAAGCCCAGGGGAGAGGTGTTGGAGTCTTGCAGAGGAGAAATTGCAGATAACAGCCAGGGAAAGGTGAGGAGACTTCACTGTTTGTGTCACACTGTCTCTGCTTCCGGGTTTTAGCTGGAAACAGAGGCACGTGAAGAACGTGCTCGTTCTAGATAGCAGCCTGGGTGTGCACCTCTTCACCAAACAAACCCACATGTCCTCCAGAGGGAGAGAGTGAAGGAGGGGCTGGATTGTGGAGATGTTTCCACCCCTGGAAACGTTTTAACTGAGAAAGAACCGTTAGAGGCTGATTCTGGGATCTTCAAAAGACTATTCTGCAAAAACTAAAGGACTGGGGAAAGAAAGAAATGCAATGTAGGTATGAGGGTAGCATGTACTACCTATTTTTGCATTCCCATACTTCTCCTTTAATTGTTCTGATTCCTGATAGCCAATGAGCACAAAGTGAGTTCAAAGTAGGAACATCATTGTAATGACAGAGACAATTGAGAGATAAGTGGACAGTACATACCTAATTGTGTGTGATTATGTCCTTTATATAACACTTCCTCTGAACACAAAGTGCTTGGAAATTTATAAGCACATATTTTCTGGATAGAAAATGACTTTTCTGTTTTGATGTTGATCTGTTACCTTGAAAGTGACATGTGGGGGATGAAATATGTATATGTAACATTTGATTTTCCTGTTAAACATTACGTTACTATAACAGCAAACCAAGATATTTTAGACCAGCCTCTCTCAATCAAGAATCCTAGGGTCCTCTAGAGGTTCTTTGATCTGTGGCCAATTGACCTACCATTTGATGGTACATGCAAAGTTTTCGAGCCAACACCACTTGGCAGAGCCAACTGGATGACGCTAATGCCCGTACACACGGTCGGAAATTCCGACCACAAAATCCGTCTGATTTTTTCAGACGGATTTTGTCCGACACTGGTGTTGCATACACACGGTCGGACAATGTTGTCGGAAAATCCGATCATTCTGAACGTGGTGATGTTCGTTGCGTATGACGGAACTACGTAGAGGCTAGTAGCCAATAGCTTTGGTCCTGTAAATTGATCTGAGCATGCGTGGCACTTTGTCCATCAGAATTCGCTACACACGATCGGAAAAAGTCTGATCGGACGTTGTTGTCGGAAAATTTGAGAGCAGGATCTCAAATTTTTTCCTTAGGAAATTCCGACGGAAAAAGTCCGATGGAGCCCACACACGGTCAGATTTTCCGGCAACATGGTCCGATAGGACATTTTCCGTCGGAAATTCCGACCGTGTGTACGGGGCATTATAGTCTTTTCAGCTCTCACCATTGTGACCATGATAAAATAGGCATGTTTCCCTTTGACCTCCAATGAATTGGTTTTAGAAGGGGTTGCCCAAAACCTGAAATTGACTTTTCTCTGGGTTAAAAGGTTGGGAAAGACTGTTTTTGACCATTGGGTTCTTCCAACCTTGTGGTAAAAGTTTGGGGAAGACCCTTTACTGTTCCTCCTTGACTGTGCCCCTGTGTACAAAGCCAGCTCTATAAAGACATGGCTTGACTAGTTTGGTGTGGAAGAGCTTGAGTGTCCTGCACAGAGCCCTGTCCTCAACCCTACTGAACACCTCTGGGATGAATTGAAACGTTGACTGTAAGCCAGATCTTTTTTTTCAACTTCAGTCCTGTCCTTGAAGGTTCATGAACCTCATCATCGCATTCCAAACACTCTATCAAATGATGAAGTTCAGATGTCCCCAGTGAAGGGTCCTCTTAATAGTACATCATTCAAAGACACCGTAGACAATTGTGCTCTTCCAACCTTGTAGTAACAGTTTGGTGAAGACCCTTTTCTGTTCCAGCATAACTGTATAAAGCCAGCTCCACGAAGACAAGGTTTGACCAGTTTGGTTTGGAGGAACTTGAGTGTCCCGTACAGAGCCCTGACCTCAACCCTACTGAACACCTTTGAGATGAATTGGAACTCAGACTGTGAGCAGATCTTCTCAGCCAACATCAGTACCTGACCTAACAAATGGGCACAAATTCCCACAGACACCCTTCATAATCTTGTGAAAAGCCTTCCTAGAAAAGTAGAGAATGTTTTAGCCAAAAAGGGGGAAAGCTCCATATTAATGGCCATGAGGGGAAGGGGGGTAACTGCATATTAGTAGTTAGTTTTGAAGGGTGTGGTTCATACTACAGCATACAAAGACATTGTAGACAATTGTGCTCTACCAGCCTTGTGGAAACAGTTTGGTGAAGACCCTTTTCTGTTCCCCCATGACCGTGCCTCTGTGTACAAAGTCAGCTCCATAAAGACTTGGTGTGACCAGTTTGGTGTGGAGAAACTCGAGTATTCTGTATCCTAGATGTCCTTTTACCATCTAGCTGTGTAATATGAAGCTGTAGACTTTTCATAAACAGTGTAATTCCAGACTGATGTCACAGAACAACTGTTAGGCCCCTTTCACACTGGGGCGGTGAGCCGCGGTGACGGTAAAGCAGCGCTATATTTAGCACTGCTTTACTGTCGTTTTCACCGCGGTTTTCGTCCGCTCGCGGTGCGGTTTTACCCCCGCGAGCGGCCGAAAAAGGGTTAAACACCCCCCGCAGAGCGCCGCCGTAGCCGCGGTATTGCCGCGGTTTTACCGCGGTCTCCCATTGTAATCAATGGGAAGGAGCGGTATAGGAGCGGTGAACACACCGCTCCTATCCCGCTCCAAAGATGCTGCTAGCAGGACTTTTTTTGTCATCCTGCTAGCGCACCGCTCCAGTGTGAAAGCCCGCCGGCTTTCACACTGGAGTTAAAGGGGCCGGATTTTTTCATGCGGTGAACAGGCGCTATTTTTAGCGCTGCACCGCATGAAAAACGCCCCCGTGTGAAAGGGGCCTTAAGCGTATCTACTACCTTGTAGACCTACATGCATGTGGACTACTCCTACCTTGTTCTGGCTACAAAGCTGAACTGTTGCCTGTAATCCCATGGACTCATGGTTTGCCCTTACCTGACTCTTGCACTAGTCTAGCAACCATAGGCGCTGCCCAATTCCACCTGCTGTCTGATATAGGACCAGTCTCCACCCAGTCTGGCAATCAATGACTCAATTTAGGCTGTGCTTGCCTGAACAAAATTTTTCACATGTCACCAAGCCCTGTACTTTGTGACTTCTTGCCCCTGGAAGCTCCATTGTGCACTCTGCTCACCTGTCCCTAGTAATCCTGCATGATGAGCAGTACCATGTCCCTGGAAGTTCCACTGTGCACTCTGCTCAACTGTCCCTGGAAATCCTGTACATTGAGCCTTAGCCCATTCCTGGAAATGGGCTAAGGCTATATCGCTTAGTCTCCCGCTCTTGAACCCCATGTACACTGTGCTGCACTCATTTCCTCAGAACCACCCATAGGCATGCGCACAGGGTGTGTCGGGTGTGCCTGGGTACACCCTAATCACCCCATGCAGTGCTGATTCCCCCTGCTTACTGGCGCCCCCTGTCTCCTCCCTCCAATGCTGCCAGCCTCCCTCCTCACCTGTCCTGCCAGCTGCTGCGGGGGATGTTTCAGGATGGAAAGCGGGGGAAGGGGCTAGTAAATATTTACTTTACCCCTTTCTTTTCTGGATGAACACAGTGAGTGATCTGTACCGTTCGATCCTGTGTTCATTCTTAACCTAAGCATAGTAAACTATGTTTATTTGTGAGACATCGGGGGTCTCTTTAGGCCCTTGATATTTCACCAAAGCCCCCCCAATGGGGCTCCTAAAAAATGGTAAAAAAAAGAAAAAAAAATTCCAAAAATAAAACTGTAAAAAAAAAAAAATATATCCAAAAAAATTGTAAAAAATTATTACAAAAATAAAATTGTAAAAAAATAATAAAATAATAAAATAAATTGTAAAAAATTTTACAAAAATTAAATTGTAAAAAAATAATAAAATAAATTGTAAAAAAAATTACAAAAATTAAATTGTAAAAAAAAAAAAAAAATAATTAAAAAAATATTAAAATAAAAAACTTCTGACACCATCCACTGCCCTACTGGCACCAATCTCTGCTCTACTCACACCTTCCAGTGCTCTGCTGATATACACACATGTACGTTTGTGCTCTGGGGTGCACAACCTAATACAATGCTCTGCTCTGGGTTGCACACCAATGGAACCACCACGTGTCATTCCGGAGCTTACCAGAGCCTCTTGCCCACCTTGCCCTGGCTGGTATTATTATTATACAGAATGTATATAGCACCAACAGTTTGCATAGCGTTTTACAACACGAGGGCAGACAGTACAGTTACAATACAATTCAATACAGGAGGAATCAGAGGACCCTGCTCGTTAGAGCTTACAATCTAGGAGGGAGGGTCAAGTGATGCAAAAGGTAAAAACTGTGGGGGATGAGCTGATGGAGAAAATAAAAGTACATAAATATATACAGAAATGTAGGGGATTTTTAGGGTACTGCTGAATACACAAAAAATATTACAATTTTAATACATTTTTATTTCATATCACTTAAAATCTATCATTAAAAGCCAAGAGACAGAGAGGAGTAGCAGACAAATAGTAGTTAGTAAGGTGGATCAGTCTGGCAGCAGCATTCATGATGGACTGAAGGGGGGATAGCCTATGTAAAGGTAAGCCACTGAGAAGGGAGTTTCAGAAGTCAAGGCGACATGAAGAGGGAGTGAACTAGCTTTGTGGTGTCTTTGGTTAGAAAGGAGCGTATTTTGGAGATGTTGGGGATGTTAAGGCGGAAAGATTTGGACAGTGATTGGACGTGGGGCCTAAAGGATAGATCAGAGTCCAGGATTACGCTTGGGACCTTGGCATGCGGGGATGGGCTGATAGTTGTGCCATCAATCTTGACAGAGAGATCAGGGGCACATGGGGGAGGAAAAAATGATGAGCTTGGTTTTGGATAGTGATGCATGAGGAGACAGAGAGTGTGCTGAGGGGTTGAGAGATACATTTGGGTGTCCTTAGCGTAGAGATGGTATTGGAAGCCATGGGAGGCCATCAGCTGACCCAGGGAGGAGGTGTAGATCAAGAATAGGAGAGGTCCAAGAACAGGAGCTTGGGGGAGGAGAGGAGGAAGTAGAATTGTAAGTAACGCTAAAGGTGTTTGTATAGGTAGGAAGAGATCCAGTGAAGAGTACAGTCATGGAGACCAAAGGCATGGAGTTTTTTGGAGGAGCAGGGGGGGTCAACCGTATCAAAGGCAGCAGAAAAGTCCAGGAGTAGGAGTACAGAATAGTGTCCATTGGTTTTGGCCGCTAGTAGATTGTTTGTTAGTTTTAGGAAGGCAGTTTCTGTGGAGTGTTGAGGACAAAATCCAGACTGAAGGGGATCAAGAAGGTTATTCTCATTGAAGTGGTTGCTCAGTCGGTTGTAGACCAGATGTTCAAGGAGTATGGATAAAAAGGTAGTAACTGGGGTAGTGACTTGAAAGCTGGAAGCAGCCAACCGATTTCTACCCCAGGAGCTCTGGAGAAGACCAACCCATACTTATACTCTGCTCCTCAGTGAACCCAGCCATGGTCGGTGTAGGCTATCTTCAGTTGTGGTCAGTAAGTTTGCGGCAACTGCAAACTTCAGAGTTGGCAAACAACTTCTAATATAAATGGAAGTTCACTTCCTGAGAAATAATTTAGAAATACAGAAATGAAGTTAGATTGTCCCCAAAATATTAAAAATGGCCACATCTTTTTTGTATCAATAATTTATAAAATTATAAACCCTGAAGCGACTCAGACACGCTAATGTTACAGATTTATTCATAAGCTGTGTGAGGTGTAGACTGAAAAATATTGAGTGAAAGCTAGAAGTGTTCTGTGCGATGATTGATTTTAAACCAGTTTCATATGGTATGGTAAATGAAAACTGTGATGTAGTAAATATGAAGCCTGAAGTCAGAAACGTATTCAAAGAGAGCCTGTCAGGTCCCTTCCAAATGGCAGTTCTCTTATACTTAGCTGTCTGGTGACCCTTTTCTCCTATCTACCCTCTGTTCCAGCTCTACACCCTCCATAAGACTCTTCAGCAGTTGAGTGGTTACCCCACAGGACTCAGAGATGTAGAGGTCAGAGTATGGAACCAAAGCATATGACTGGGGACACAAGGGTCTGACTCCTGGAAGTGTCAAATGATAAAGACCAGTCATGGAGACCAAAGGCATGGAGTTTTTTTTAAGGAGCAGGGGGTGGTCAACCGTATCAAAGGCAGCAGAAAACTCCAGGAGCAGGAGTACAGAATAGTCTTCATTGGTTTTGGCCATTAGTAGATAATTTGTTAGTTTTAGGAGGGCCGTTTCTGCGGAGTGTTGAGGGCAAAATCCAGACTAAATGGGATCAAGGCTGAGGCTGCAGAGCTGGAATGGATGGGAAATAGAAGATACAACCCACCAGAGAGGGTAATCGCAGGTAATAGAATAAGACCATCCTTTCTCACCTAGGGCTCCGTGGAATCCCTAGGGTTCCTCCAGAGTTCGGCTAATGCCGCGTACACACGGTCGGAATTCTCGTCGGAAAAAGCTCTGATGGTTTTCCCGTCGGAATTCCGACGGAATTTCGCTCAAACTGTCTTGCCTACACACGGTCACCCCAAATTCCGATGGTCAGTAACACAGCGGCATAAAACGCGTTCGACAGCACTATAAAAGGGAAGTTTAATGCTTCCGAGCATGCGTCGAATTGTTTCCGAGCATGCGTCGGAATTTTGCGTGTCGGAATTGCATACACACGATCGGAAAATCCGATAGAAAGGTTTTCCGTCGGAAAAATTGAGAACAGGTTCTCAATCCAAAGTCCGTCGGAAATTCCGACAGAAAAAGACCGATGGGCATACACACGGTCGGAAAATCCGTTGAAAAGCTCCCATCGGACTGTTTCCATCGGAAATTCCAACCGTGTGTACGCCGCATAAGGGTTCATTGAGCTGCGGCTGATTGACCTGCCATTTGATGGTGCCTGCATAGTTCTGGAGCCTATGCAACTTGACAGAGCTAACTGCAGGACAGTATGGGTCTTTTAAGCTGCTGTAGGGGGGGCATTTTGACCACCACGGTTAAAAGGGGGATTTATCCATTGACCTCCAACAAGAGACATGACAGGGTCTCTTTACAGTGAACCCGTGCTTTGTCTATGTAGGGGAAATCAACAGTTTCCCTTTATTGGCAGCACTGTTAGCTAGATCACATTTTCCTTTGCTTCCCCCAGTGCACCAAAAAGGTTAGGAAGGTTCGTATTCTAGAATTTGGAGCTGGCTTCTTGACTTGTAGGGAGAACAGAACATATGATTTATTTTAGAATTCTTCCATCTCTCGGGGTCTTCAGCATTTTACCAACTACCCTTTTTCTTGGTAAAAAGCCAAGTCCTACTCTTGCTACATAGTTCAGTGGGAACATCGTGACGAGTCCCCTTGGTGGTAGAATTGGAAAAGTTGATGCAGAAAAAGCTATCCGGTAGAGATTATCAAAATTGAGAGCTTTGATTTTCCCCAAATGTCTGTAATTATTTGGGGATTTTGGCAAAATGCATGGAAGTGCATGGGGAAGCTGAACTTATGGTGGCACTTTGTGGTTTTCAAGGGAGCAATGGGCTTTTATTGATCTTATTCCATCTCTCAGGGTCTTCTGAATGAATGAATGATTTGTATAGCGCTGCAAATGCGAACTGAATCGCCTCAAGGCGCTTGTCTGCTCTTGTTGTGATGCCATATTTAGAAGAGGTGGGTCTTGAGTTTTTTCCTGAAGGCCTGTGTAGTGATATAATATATGTCCTTCATAGATGGATAGTAGGTATTAATAAGTATTGTTCCCGCAGCAAACCCAATTCTCCAGAGAGAGATTTTATTGGCTTCCAAAACAGAACAGTCTTGTAGTAGATCACAAAATCCAACAGAGTACAATGTGAATATTTCTCCTAGACCTGTACCTTCATAATCAAACCCTCCCTCCGATAGTTTTTTTAGACTGAATCCAAGGTTATATTCAGCTGCAGTCATAGACTGCCCTAATTTGCATTCTTGCATATCAACATCAACAAGTCCCCTTTGATATGTGTGACTACTGATTAGATTAAGAGATGCCACCTGAATACCCTTTTGAGGTGTAGAATAGACTCCAATCCCCAATCTATATTCTTGCAAATTAACATCAACATAGCCCAGAATCATTATCTGTTCCCCTTTGATATGTGGAGTAATTCTTGTTTGGCCACTTCCCCTTTGATATGTGTAATTAGGTTAACAGATAACAATGTCAACTGATATCTGGCCTGGTCAATCCTATACTGTGTGTGTAATACATATATACAATACATATATATAATACATAAAAGAACACTACATATATCTAATATATATATATATATATTTATATATATATATATATGCATTCCATAGCCGAGGTCCCTGTACTGCGAATCTTCGTTCTCCCTTTGATTTGTAGCGGGCTTTGGGGATGAGAAGGCGGTTTTGGTTTGTTGATCGGAGGCTGCGATTCGGTATGTATTTTTCTATTTTCTCACAAAGGTATTGAGGAGCATTTCCTTGTGTACATTTGTGGGTGAGGCAGAGGATCTTGAATGTGATCCTGTCTTTTACCTTGAGCCAATGGAGGGTCCTCAGGGATGGGGAGATGGGTTCCAAAGGTTTCTTTCCGGTGACTAATCTTGCTGCTGTGTTTTGGAAAATTTGAAGGCGCGCAATCTGGTAATCCTATATAGAGGGAGTTTGCGTAGTCGAGACGCGAATTGATGATAGTTCCTACTACTACCGCTTTTTCCTTTTCCGGGATGAAGGGGATGAGTCTGCGTAGCAGGCGGAGGAGATGGTGGGATCCGCTGATTACGGATCCTATTTGTGCCTCCATGGTCATCTCTGAGTCAAAGATTACTCCGAGGCTTTTGGCTTTGATGCTTGGGGGGATGGTCTGTCCCAGGATGGTTGGTGGTGTCCAAGGGGTCTTCGTCTTTTTCCTTTGGTTTGCGTCGAGGAGCAGTAGTTCTGTTTTCGATCCATTTAGTTTGAGGGAGCTAGTGGTCTGCACTTACCAATTTCCTATTTCCGTCTTGTAAAGCCAGGTCCTACTTTTGCTATGTAATGCAGTGGTAGAATTAGAAAGGTTGAAGAAGAAAAGCTTTCTGGTAGGATAAGCAAAACTGAGAGTTTTGATTTCCTCAAAATGTCTGTACTTATCTGGAGATTGTGGCAAAATGCATGGACATGTAAGTACATAAGGAAGCTGGACTGGTGATGGTCTTTCAAGGGTGCAATGGACTTTATATAGCCCCCAGAGGGTTATGGAATCTTCTTTTTAAGTGGTTCTAAAGGCTGAAGGTTTTGCAGAGAATGCATTAAAGTGGTTGTAACGGCACAAGGTTTTTTATGCATGAAGATAAAAAACCTTCTGTGTGCAGCAGCCCCCCCTAATACTTACCTGAGCCTCCTCTCGATCCAGCGATGTCCATGAGAGCCTTGGCTCTCTGGGGACTTTCATTACTGATTGACGTTTGGCAGCAGCTGGAGCCATTGGAACATAGGGAACAGACACAAAAGATACACTCTCTCGCATCTTTCCAAATAACTGTTCTGTTTTATTTTGACACAATTGAAGATTTTTATACACATGATTATGTAGGTATCACATTAAAATTACAATCGTACCTGTATGGTAACAAGGGGGCGTAACATGGGAAGGCTAATTTTAATCAGGACTCGAAAGAATGCAAACATGTAATGAAAACATTAACCACTTCATTACCGGCCACCGTCATATGACGTCCACAAAGTGGATCTCCCATCCCGTCATATGACGTCGTCCTATTCCCGGCCGTCTACGTCTAGGGGGCGCGTGCGCGCCACCTGCGGCGCCGTTTGGGACCCAGTGCGCGTGCCCGGTGGTCACGATGTCCGCCGGGCACCTGCGATTGCCCGGGAAATCAGCGGGACCGTGGAGCTGTGTGTGTAAACACACAGCTCCACGTCCTGTCACTGGAGAGGAGACCGATGGTGTGTTCCAAGTACAGAGGAACACCGATCGGTCTCCTCCCCTTGTGAGTCCCCTCCCCCCACAGTTAGAATCACTTGCAGGGAACATATATTAACCCCTGCAGCGCCCCCTAGTGTTAACCCCTTCCCTGCCAGTCACATTTACACAGTAATCAGTGCAATTTTATAGCAACGATCGCTGTGTAAATGTGAATGGTCCCAAAAATGTGTCAAAAGTGTCAGAAGTGTCCGCCGCAAAGTTGCAGTCATGAAAAAAAAATCGCAGATCGCCGCCATTACTAGTAAAAAAAAAAATTTAAAAAAAAAATGCAATAAATCTATCGCCTGTTTTGTAAACGCCATAACTTTTGTGCAAACCAATCAATAAACGCTTATTGCGATTTTTTTTTACCAAAAATATGTAGAAGAATACGTATCGGCCTCAACTGATTAAAACATTTTTTTTTTTTTTTTTTTTAAATGTGATATTTATTATAGCAAAAAGTAAAAAATATTGTGTTTTTTTCAAAATTGTCGCTCTTCTTTGTTTATGGCGCAAAAAAAAAAAAAACACAGAGGTGATCAAATACCACCAAAAGAAAGCTCTATTTGTGGGGAAAAAAGGACATCAATTTTGTTTGGGTGCAACGTCGCACGACCGCGCAATTGTCAGTTAAAGCGACGCAGTGCCGAATCGCAAAAAGTGCTCTGGTAAGGAAAAGGGGTAAAATCGCCCGGGGCTGAAGCGGTTAATAGTGCCGTGTGCAATGCATACAAAATAGAATAGAATTATATACAGAACTTACAAATTTCCTTTACAATAGAAAATAAAGGAATAGAATAAAATAAAATAGAATAGGATAGAATATAAAATAAAATATGAAATAAAATAATATAATAGAAAATAAAATAATAGAATAGAAAAGAAAAGAATAGAATGGAATAGAACAGAATAAATATGGCCGTCTTCCAAAATTTTAAATTGTAGTCGATTTGAAAATAACGAACATACAAAACGAATCTGAATATACCAAACAAATTCTGAAAATGAATCATTCTAACATAACGGAAATGACAAAAAAAAAAAAAAAAACGATAAACGTAATGGATCCAAAACAAAACTAAACAAATTTTTCTGTTGTGCACATCTCTGCGTTGAATTTTAGAGAAAATTGCAGAGTTGCAGTTTGGAAAGGAAAAGGTCATTTTCAAACACATCAAATTACAATATGGCTTGTATAGCAATTGTATATGTTATATCTTTTTTTATTTTTTTATTTGCTATTTTTTTTTTCATGGAGCGGAGTTATCCTTTAAGGGCATATTTATAAAGCAGTGATCCTAACATTCACCAAACATTAATTTCAGGTGAATCTTGTTAGATCGGAGTTCATGCTGCAGCGGGGTCAGGCATCCAGCCACCTCTGAGGTTGTATGAATTTTTGTACAACATAAAATACAGCTAAAGTAGGCCAGGCAGTCCTCCATCAATATCCGTGTATTATTTTATTAAGGTGGAACCAGGATGGTTGTCAGAGCTCTCCAACGACTTTGCGACTCGTATTCTAGCCGTATCTAATGATAAGTGACGGTGACATTCTTGACGGCTGCGCTCGGGCTAAATTCAATATCTTATTATCCTCGGCTGGAGCTCACTTTGCCTTAATGATTTTCGTAAAAGCAAGAACAAAAAAAAACGTCTAAAACAAAATCAGATGTCAAACAAAAGTTAAAGGAACAGATCAAACTTCTGTACTAATTGTGAAGTTTTAAAATGATAGTAAAACTGCACTGCTCTGCTCAGTGTATTATAAAAAAAAAAACATTGCAAGAAAATAAAAAAAAAAGTAATAAAAAAAAGTTACAAAAATGTAAAAAAAAATATTATTATTATTATTTTTAATTATTTTTTTACATACTGTTATAATTCGAGAGTTTGTTACCAGTTCTAGAGACAGCTGCTCCATCCACACCCTAATATTGAGATATTCTCCAAAAATGTACAAATTCTCTCAATATTAGGATGTGGATGTAGCAGCTTCATGGGATAGTCTCCCAAAATGTACAAAATGTCACCAGTCAGTGTCTCTGATCACCACCACACTCGTTATATGATAACGCTGTAGTGCACTGGTGACAATATGTAAAAAAAAAATAAAAAATTGTGAAAATACATTTTTTTTTTTAATTTCTTAATTTTCCAAAAAAATGGGACAAAAAAATGACAACTTCAAAAAACTCCCCATGCCTCCTACTAAATACCTTGGATTGTCTACTTTCCAAAAAGGGATAGTTTGGGGGGTATTTCTACTGTCCTGGCATTTTAGGGCCTCAAGAAATGAGATCAGGATTGATCGATTTTCAAATAAATACTGTATATCCCATAGTTTGTAGACTTTTTAACTTTCCTACAGACTAAATAATATACACTGATTTGGGGTATTTGCACCATAGAAATGTAGCAGAATAAATTTTGGCCTAAATTTATGAGGTAAGATTATGTTTGACTTTGATAAATGTGTTTTTTTTTTTTTTTTTTTGCAAAATCCTCAGTCTTTTTTTCGTTTATTAACTACCTGTGAGGGGTTAACTCGGCAGCGGGTGTGTGTGACCCCCTGGATGGGTTCACAACACAAAATCAGGCACAGCAGACAGCGTTGTAGGTGGAAAAAACAAAAGGTGCGGTTTATTTATGCTACATGCAGTGAAAAATATAACAGCCAAACAAAAAAAACATGAAAAGAAATCCTGGTCAGCTTGACCACTTACTACACACGTAGATTCCCTGTCTAACAACTGAGTGCAGCCTTGTGCTGCCCCAGTCCCTATCTCTGTTGTAGAGGTTTGCCACACAGGCGTTAACTCACCGCACAGAACAGAAGTCACACTCCCCAGTCTACACAAAACTGGTTCCAGGATGGAGCATCTCCCTAAGCATGCTGTTTTTTTTGTAGAGGTCTTAATGAGCCCACTTACTTCAGCTGGGCTCATTAACTCTTCCCCTATAGGACTCCCAGCACTCCCCTCTAGTGGTATTAGTCAGTATAAAGCCTGAATCTAGGGCATACATATTTTCCATCCTGGATACAACCAGGTGATTTTACCTGCCTGCTGTCACATACCTCAATACCGGACACTTTCACCTCCTTCCTGCCCAGGCCAATTTTCAGCTTTCAGCGCTGTCACATTTCGAATGACAATTGCGCGGTCATACAACGCTGTACCCAAATGAATTTTTTTATCATTTTGTTCACACAAATAGAGCTTTATTTTGGTGGTATGTAATCGCTGGGTTTTTTATTTTTGGCTTAAAAAATGAAAAAAGCACAAAAACTTTGAAAAAAAAAGTTCTTCTTCACTGATGTGCGCTGATGAGGCTGCACTGATGGGCACTGATTAGGCGGCACTGATGAGGAGACACTAATATGCAGTACTTATGGGCACTGATATACAGCACTGATGGGCACTGATATACAGCACTGATGAGCACTGATATGTGGCACTGATGGGTACTAAAAGGTGGCACTGATGGGCACTGATAGACAGCACTGATGAGCACTGATAGGTGGCACTTATGGGCACTGAAAGGTAGCACTGATTGGCCTCACTGATGGGCACAGACTGGTGTCACTGATTGGCACTGGGGAGGCTTTACTGATGGGCACTGATGAGGCAGCACTGAAGGGCAGTGATGGGGTGGCACCGATGAGGCACTAATATGCAGCACTGATGGGCACTGATATACAGCACTGATGGACACTGATAGGTGGCACTGATGAGCACTGATAGGTGGCACTAATGGGCACTAATAGGTGGCACTGATGAGCACTGATAGGTGGCACTTATGGGCACTGATGGGCACTGAAAGATAGCACTGATTGGCCTCACTGATGGGCACAGACTGGTGTTACTGATGGGCACTGATGAGGCATTACTGATGGACACTAAGGGGCAGTGATGGGGTGGCACTGATGAGGCACTAATATGCAGCACTGATGGGCACTGATATACAGCACTGATGGGCGGCACTGATGGGCAGCACTGATGGGCACTGAAAGGTAGTCCTGATTGGCCTCACTGATGGGCACAGACTGGTCTTAATGATGGGCACAGTTGGGGCTGCATTGTAATCAGGGCACTGATTACCTTTACACGTTTTTCCTCTGAGAAGGGGACTCTGTCAGTGTGAGAGAGGAAAAGCCAATAAACGGCACTTCCTTGTTTACATACTATCAGCTGTGATTGGACATGTTTCCCGAGATCAGGGTCGCGCCGCGTCCCAGGAACATGGCATGAACGTGACTAAAATGGGCACCGCCATATGACGTCGTCCCAGAACGAGAGCCGCACCGATCCACCGTCATTTGATGGTAGGCGGGGGACAAGTGGTTAAGCAGAAACTAGAAAAACCCAGTGGTGAATAAATACCACAAAAAATAAAAAGCTCTAATTGTGTGAACACAATGATATAAATGTCATATGGGTACAGTGTAGCATGATTGTCATTCAAAGTGTGACAGCGCTGAAAGCTGATAATTGGGCCTGGGCAGGAAGGGGGTAAAAGTGCCCGGTATTGAAGGGGTTACTTAAAGTCGATCATAGACAGTCACCTTTCTACTGCCTTAGAGTAGGCATTAGACATGTGCACAACAAAAAAAATTGTTTTATTTTCGTTTCGTTTTTTTCGTTTCCGTTGATTTGTAACGATTCGTAAATTCGTAAGTCGTCGGTGTTCGTATTCGTAACGATTCGTATTTTCGTAAGAGTTATTTTTTCGTTGATTCGTTTTTTTTTTTTTCCATTAGTTTAATTTTCGTTTATTTGTTTATTTGAAATTCGGACGCATTCGTAGTTATTCGTACATTCGTAACATTCGTAATCGGAGCATAATTCATAATGTTATGTAATGTGTATGCTATTATTACATTGTAAGAGACACGGAAAATTACGAATCGAAAAAAAAGTTACGAATGTACGAATTTTTTGGTTCAATCCATTCAAAGAACGTTAAGCAGCGCCATTGTAAGAGACACGGAAAATTACGAATCGAAAAAAAAAAAAAAAAAGTTACGAATGTACGAATTTTTTCGTTCAATCCATTCGAAGCACGTTAAGCAGCGCCATTGTAAGAGACACGGAAAATTACCAATTAAAAAAAATAAATAAATTACGAATGTACGAATTTTTTCATTCATTTTCATTTTCGTTGTTCCTGTTTTCGTTTTTCGGATTTTCTTCATTCGTACATTCGTTGTTTCTAATTTGTTTTTTTTCGGATTTTCGTTATTTTCGGATTCGTTCGATTCGAACGATTCGTTAAAATTTTTAGCGAATCGTTCGTTCATTCGTACGATAACGAATGAACGAAAAACGGAAAAAACAAAACGAATTGCACATGTCTACCCGGTATTGAAGGGGTTACTTAAAGTCGATCGTAGACAGTCACCTTTCTACTGCCTTAGGCCCCTTTCACACTGGGGCAGGGAGTCGCAGTGACGGTAAAGCAGCGCTATATTTAGCGCTGCTTTACCGTCGTTTTAAACCGCGGTATTCGGCCGCTCGCGGTGCGGTTTTACCCCCCCCCCGCGAGCGGCCGAAAAAGGGTTAAACACCCCCGTAGAGCGCCGCCGTAGCGGCGCTTTGCAGCGGTATTGCCGCGGTTTTACTGCGGTGTCCCATTCTAATCAATGGGAAGGAGCGGTATAGGAGCGGTGAACACACCGCTCCTATACCGCTCCAAAGATGCTGCTAGCAGGACTTTTGCCGTCCTGCTAGCGCACCGCTCCAGTGTGAAAGCCCGCCGGCTTTCACACTGGAGTTAAAGGGGCCGGATTTTTTCATGCGGTGAACAGGCGCTATTTTTAGCGCTGTACCGCATGAAAAACGCCCCGGTGTGAAAGGGGCCTTAGAGTAGGCATTACATGAGCTCATTTATGGTACAATGCCGATAAACCGGGAGTATTAGTTCCCGATAAATTCCCGACATGTAGGCATATTTTTCTCTGGATGACTTTTAAAACCCTTTAACAGCAGAAATCACGGAGATCGTTCGTTTTCCACTGACCGCCGCTGGTAATTGGGGGCCATTTTTTTTTTCTCATACGCTCTTCCTACTGTTCCTTACAATGAAGGAGGAGGACAGAAAACAGGCCAACCGTGTGGGAAGACGTAATGATATTTCTATAGATCTGTGTGCGGGTCGTGCCCCTCGCCATCCATTCCTTCTAATGAAATCACTTTACATTCGGCCATTATTCCTCGCACGTGCGATCGAGATAATCTAATATGAGCAATTCTCTCCTTTCCTCCGAATGGCTCCTTAACGGCGTATCCGCCATCGACTCGCACAATGATCTTCCTGGTAAAAAACGGCCCCATTAACACTTGTTCTACCTCTTGACCCCCGGCCATTATGGCTCTACGAGCTGCCATGGTGGGTTTGGGTTTGAAGACTTCAAATCCGATCTCTGGAATGAGATCTTAATGAGATGGAAACGGAGAGAAATTCAACAGAGAAGATCATCTATAATAATGGTGGTTCCATATGACTGCCGGATGCCTCTCCAGTCCACAGACAGCACTGCCCACGCCAGGGTAATGTTAGGGGAGTTTTAGGTTTTGGGTCACATGTTGAGCATTCATTTTAAAGCTGAACCCCCCGGGCAGATGTAAAAGACGCACATCAGCGCTGTAATCCTTAACCTCTTCAATACCAGGCACTTTTACCCCCTTTCTGCCCAGGCCAGCTTTCAGCGCTGTCACACTTTGAATGACAATTGCGTGGTCATGCGACGCTATATACCCAAATAAAATTTCTATAATTTTTTTCCACTCAAATAGAGCTTTCCTTTGGTGGTATTTAATCACCGTTGAGTTTTTTTTTTTTTTTTTCTAAAAAAACAACTAAAAAAGGCCAAACATTTTGAACACAAAAAGTTTTTCTTAATTTCTGTCCGAAAATTTTGTAAATAAGTAATTTTTCTCCTTCCCTGATGGGCACTGATGAGGTGGCACTGATAAAAAGGCACCAATATGCAGTACTGATGAGCACTAATATTTAGCACCGATGGGACTGATAGGAGGCACTAATAGATAGCACTGATGGGCGGCAATTATGGACAATGATAGCCAGCACTGATGGGTGGCACTGATGTGCACTGAAAGGCAGCACTGACTTGCATCACTGATGGGCACAGATTGGCTTCACTGATGGGCACTGTTGGGGCTGCATTGTAATCAGGGCACTCATGATCAGTGCCCTGATTATCTGTACAGGTCTCCCCTGTGAGTAAATGCAGCTGATCGGCTCTCCTCACCTCACGTTCTGTCAGTGTGAGGCGAGGAGAGCCGATAACTGGCATTTCCACATGTGATCAGCTGTGATAGGACACAGCTGATCACATGGGTAAAGAGCCGAGTCATCGGCTCTTTACCGAGATCAGGGTCGCGCCGTGTCCCAGGGACACAGTGCGCCCATAATCGACGCCCGTGGGCGTGCAAGCGCGGTAAGACTGGGGCGACGTCATATGATGTCATCCCAGAACAGGAGATCACCCCACCCGCTGTCATTTATCTATACAGTGGGCGGGAGGTGGTTAAAGTAGTATTAGTCCCTCTGGCATTATATCTCCCATCCCACCCCAAAGATCTTTCCTGAGCTCTATGCAATTGAAAAAGAGTTGATAAAAACATAGGCTATGGTTGACCCTGTCATTGTGGTTGACCCTTCTGTCTCTGTCCTAAAGAAACACCTCACTGTAACCATTGAGGATATTCCAACTTTTAGACATTCTGTGGACCAAAAATTTGTGACCAATCTGCAGGCACAGGACCTGTTGGGGCCAGTTCGCAGCCACTCAAACTGTGTACAATGCCTGGAAATGAGGTTACAGCCTGACGGAAGTCAGCCAAGGGCATCCGAAGACTATGGGCAAACCCTGCTGCTGGGGCCGATCAGGAGCTGCTGATGCCAAAGGAGCAAAGAGAGTCGCACATCGCCGACTGGGGACACTACATGTTTCAGGGACATGCCCCTTCTTCAGGTTTCCTGATTAGTCGGCTGTGTGGGGGAATTAAATAGGGGAAAGAAACCGGAAGTGTAAGAGCGAGGGGGGAACAGCTAACAGCCCCTGTCATCCATGAGGCCCCACCTACCCAAGTGGATACTAACACTACCTAGTGCACAATACTTTATCAACAATAAGAAATATAACCCTATTGTCAAAATAACACCTGATGTCCATGGTTCTGACGGAATAGTTTTTTTTAGGTTTTCTAGGAGCAATACCATTTCTGAGAGTGTGAGCTCTCCTGAAAACGACCTGGGGGGGCGGCTGGTAAGTGTGGGCCTAGTCTGGGGTCTGCACAAAGAATTGGCCAATGCTTACGGATAATGTTGGTAGTTGCTTTATAATTGCCATTAAAACCTGTGATGAACCTGGCTCCTGAGTTATGAGGGGCTGCAATGGCTGTCGACAGTCTGTTCGATAAGAAGGGATTTAAACGCTTCCTAAAAAAGTTCATTTGGGTAGCCTTTCTCTCTAAACTTATTGGTAAGTAACTTACCCTGGGCAATGTAGTCGGTATCCCGTATCCCTCGTACAATTCCTACGTAGCCTCAGTAACCTCCCCTTTGGAATGTTCTTCTTCCAAAGAGGGTGATGGCAGCTCCCAAAGTGTAAGTAGGAATTGCCCCCAACTGGTTTGGAATGGTTGATGGTAATAACTGAACCATTCTTATGGGTCAATTCCAGATCCAAAAATACCAAATGTTCACGCTCGATAACAGGCTTGAATGTGAGTCCTAGGGGATTGCTATTGCAATGCTTCACAAAGGCCGAGAAATCATCAACAGTCCCGTCCCAAATGATAAGCACATCATCGATAAAATTGCCATAAAAAATTTGATGTTTAGCAAGGATTATTATTCCAAATCGAAGAGTCCTCCCAAAAACACATTGTTATATTCTCATAGTAGGGTGCGAAACTTGCACCCATGGCTGTGCCTCTAGTCTGAAGATAGAACTTGTTGTAAAAAGAGAAATAGTTGTGTTTGAGGCAGAACTTAGTCCCCTCAAGTATGAACTGGGCCTGATGAGAATTTTACCGTAAGTCTCTGGACAATAAATAATTGAGAGCCTCCAGACCAAACTCATGCCTGCAGATTGGTTTCCCCTTCATCGGACCCCTGGCCACTAGACATGGGAACTGTCAAAAAATTTGTTTTGTTTCGTTTCATCCCATTTCGTATATAAAAAAATTCGTAATTCGTAATTCGTGTACGAAATTCCATTCCCCTCTGACGTCATGGGGAAAGCCATATTGAAGTCCACATGACATCCCCGTGCGTCAGAGGGGGTGGGGTTACCAGGTGCCCTCCGTTATAAAAGACCTGTCAGCCGGAGCGAAGCCTCACACAGCAGGAGCCTCCCATTGCGAGGAGCGGCCTGCGAGAAGAGACGCCGACGCCGATGCCGGACGAGAAGGACGAGAAGACCGGAGCAAGAAGAAGCGGATCGGAGCAAGAAGAAGATGGAAGAAGATGGAAGAAGATGACGGAAGGAGAAGATGAAGAAAGGAAGACCAGAAGAAAGAAGAAAGAAGATTTTAATAAAGGAATTGTCAAAGACCGTCTCCTGTCATTTTTACCATTTTTGTCACCTTTTTTGGTGAAATGGTAGGGGTACTTTTGTACCCCCTTACCATTTCACACAGGGGGGGGCGGGATCTGGGGGTCCCCTTGTTAAAGGGGGCTTCCAGATTCCGATAAGCCCACCGCCCGCAGACCCCCACAACCACCGGCCAGGGTTGTGGGGATGAGGCCCTTGTCCTCATCAACATGGGGACAAGGTGCTTTGGGGGGGACCCCAAAGCACCCTCCCAATGTTGAGGGCATGTGGCCTGGTACGGTTCAGGTGGGAGGGGGGGCGCTCTCGTCCCCCCCTCTTTTCCTGCGGCCTGCCAGGTTGCGTGCTCGGATAAGGGTCTGGTATGGATTTTGAGGGGGACCCCACGCCATTTTTTTTTTTTGGCCGGGGTTCCCCTTAAAATCCATCCCAGACCTGAAGGGTCTGGTATGGATATTTGGGGGGGGGGGCCCACGCCATTTTTTTTTTTTTTTGGCTGGGGTCCCCCTTAATATCCATACCAGCCCGAAGGGCCTGGTTATTGAATTTGGGGGGACCCCTACGCTTTTTTTTTATATCAATGAATGACTGTTCTCTGTGTTACAGAGCCGACAATTCATTTGCCGGCAATAGCCGCAAGTGATTTTAAATAGCTTTTTTTTCAGCAAAAATGACACTTTGTCATTCGAATCATTCGAATTCATTCGTTATATCTGCTATAATAATTTCTTTCGAATTAGTTGAAATTCGATATTGGTAGTTGGATTCGAATAATTTGGAGCTGAAATTCGTAAACGGAATTTTTCCTGCAAAAAATGACACTTTGTCATTCGAATTAATTTGAATCCATTCGAATTCATTCGAATCATTCGTTTTATCCGCTATAATAATTTCTTTCATATTAGTTGAAATTCGATATTTGGTAGTCGGATTCGAATAAATTCGGCAACGAAATTCGTAAACGGAATTTCGTATTCCGTACGGAATTCGTATTCGAAAAAATTCGTACTACGGATTCGTAAATTCGTACGAATTTCGAAAAATTTGTACGAATTTGTACGAAACTAATCGCACATGTCTACTGGCCTCATGGTCCTGGACGGGTCCCCTACCAGCGGCGCTCCTGTATTCCTTTGTGCTGGGTTTCCCTGAGCCCCTTTGTCATCCATGTGGCTCCAGCCTCCAGGTACTGTGAGCTTTTCAATCCAAGTCTCTGCATGACCATCAACTGACTGCTGAATGCCTTGGTGAACATCTTTATTTTTTAACAATAATAAAAAGTTTTTACTTTGCTTCTGAGGGTTCTGTTTATGTCTGTTGATCAGTGCTGTTCACCCCTTGGATTGTATCTTCTCATGCCGCGTACACAAGGTCGGAATTTTTGTGGGAAAAAGCTCTGATGGTTTTCCCGTCGGAATTCCGACGGAATTTCGCTCAAACTGTCTTGCCTACACACGGTCACACCAAATTCCGACGGTCAATAACACCACGACATACAACACGTTCAACGGCACTATAAAAGGGAAGTTTAATGCTTCCGAGCATGCGTCAAATTGTTTCTGAGCATGCGTCGAATTGTTTCTTAGCATGCGTCGGGATTTTGTGTGTCGGAATTGCATACACACGATTGAAAAATCCGATAGAAAGGTTTTCCGTTGGAAAAATTAAGAACAGGTTCTCAATCCAAAGTCCGTCCGAAATGCCAAAAGAAAAAGACTGATGGGCATACACACGGTCGGAAAATCCGATGAAAAGCTCCCATCGGACTGTTTCCATCCGTGTGTACGCGGCATCAGTATTCAACTGCAAACCCAAGTTGTGCCCTACCATTTAGCACAAGGCTTAGCTTCAAAGGCCACCAAGCCCCCTTCAAAACCTGCTTCACAATGAAGGGGCACTCTCAATCCAAAGAGTGTGGTGACATCTATTGCAGTTTTCACCTCTCTGGGCCACAGTCAGATTTGCAAGAAGCCCTGAACCACCTCTTGTCACAGGGAGTCATGGTACCATTTCCACCTCAGGAGAGGTTCAAGGGATTCTACTTAAACCTGTTCACAGTACCAAAACCGAACAGAAGCATACATCCTATTATGAACTTAAAATACCTGAACAAATTCTTTCCCCACCCAAAATTCCATATGGAATCTGCAAGGTCAGTAATTGCCTCTCTTGGACAAGGGGACACATGGCATCAGTGGACATCCAGGATACTTATCCACATGTGCCAATTTACCCACCACATCTGCATTTTCTACGCTTTGCAGTGGCAGATGGCCATTTTCAATTTGTCACACTTTCTTATGGCCTGTCTTCTGCTCCTAGAGTATTCACAAAGATCTTAGCACCCTGCTTACCCTTCTCTGGACTCAGGGCATCCATGTGCTGGGCTATCTGGATGACCTACTCCTGAAGGATGCCTCCCCTTGCAACTATCAGTAAATGTTCAAAAGACTATTCAACTGCTTCAGGCCTTTGACTAGGTGATCAATGTAAAACAAATCTGCTCTTCGGCCTTCCATGCACGTAGAGTAATTGGGTCTAATTCTACATATGTCTCAGGCAAAGGTCTTTCTTCCAAAAAGGAAAGATCCTCCTTTAAAGCCCCATACACACGGTCGGATTTTCCAATGGATTCTGTCCTATCGGACAATGTTTTCGGAAATTCCGACCGTGTGTAGGCACCGTCGGACAGTTTCCATCGGATTGTCCGACGGACAAAGTTGTATTTCCTGCTCTATAAATTTTCCAACAACAAAGTCCGATCACACCAATTCCGATCGTGTGTAGCGAATTCCGACGGACAAAGTGCCACGCATGCTCAGATCACATTACAAGACCAAAGCTATTGGCTACTGGCCTCTACGTAGTCCCGTCGTACGCAACGAACGTCACCACATTCAGAATGATCAGATTTTCCGACAACATTGTCCGACCGTGTGTGTATGGGGCTTAAGAGCTCATGTTCGACAGCTGAGATCCAAAATAAACCCCTCAGCGAGATTCACCATTAGAGTTCCAGGCCTAATGGTTGCCTCTTTTGAGGCAGTACCCTTCGTCCCAAATCCTGGGACGCTGGGGGGGGGGGGGACAGAGCGCACAAGGGGACACCGGGGGAGGGAGAGGACACACAGGGGGACACTGGGGGAGGGAGAGGGCACACAGGGGGACACTGTCGGGGGGCACACAGGGGGACACTGTTGGGGGCGGGAGAGCACACAGGGGGACACTGTGGGGGGGAGAGCACACAGGGGGACACTGTGGGGGGGAGAGCACACAGGGGGACACTGTGGGGGGAGAGCACACAGGGGACACTGTGGGGGGAGAGCACACAGGGGGACACTGTGGGGGGGAGAGCACACAGGGGGACACTGTGGGGGGAGAGCACACAGGGGGACACTGTGGGGGGGAGAGCACACAGGGGGACACTGTGGGGGGGAGAGCACACAGGGGGACACTGTGGGGGGAGAGCACACAGGGGGACACTGTGGGGGGGGGAGAGCACACAGGGGGACACTGTGGGGGGGGGAGAGAACACATGGGGACCAGTGTGGGGGGGGGGGGAGCACACAGGGGGACACTGTAGGGGGGAGAGCACACAGGGGGGACAGTGTGGGGGGAGAGCACACAGGGGGGACAGTGTGGGGGGAGAGCACACAGGGGGGACAGTGTGGGGGAGAGCATACAGGGGGGACAGTGTGGGGGGAGAGCATACAGGGGGGGCAGTGTGGGGAAGGGGGAGAGCACACTGAAGTGTGGCCCGGGCCCCATACATCTGTACTGCCCCCTCCCTCCGATGGCGACCCTCCAGTAAAAAAAATGTCACTCACCCCATGCCTGTAATATTACCGCTAACGGCGCGCTGCTCCCCGCCGGCCGGTCCTCTCTTCTCATCCATCCTAGACTCCTAGGTGATACAGTGCTACCCCGTTAGCGGTAGTATTACAGCTGCTTCAAGGGGCCTCTCGTTGGGCCGGGCACGGGCCCTCGGGCTGCGACCGAATCACTGATCGGTCAGTCCGCCCCTGCTCTAGATATTGCCCACATGTGATGTTGAGCCACCATGATTGAACTAACTTCAGTCCAGGAGAGGAGCAGGTACAACTGTGCAAGACTGATGGGAAGGTCAGAGGTCAAATGTTATTATTGCTGTTTCTGGAAAGAGTATAAGAGTGAAGCTCTGCAGTGAGAGACAAATGGAAGAATGAGGCTGAAGGATAATCAATAGTCATGTTATCCCAATCCCTCACTTGGTTCCTTCAACCTGCTGATCTCAGGACAATATTTAACCTCCATGGCCACCGCCAGAATTCCTTCACTAATTAATATTGTCTCCACCGGCCTGAAGAAGACATCAAGACACCGAGGCAGCTTTTTAAATCTATATTCCCGGTACAAAGCTATTTATTTCAGTTCCCTCCTCTAACGACAGGTTTAAAGTTTAAATACCACAAGGCTTCAACGGTACTGTCGGGACCGATTGTATTAAAAAATTCTTATTTGCATACGATCGTGGTTATCATTTCTGTGATCAGAGCAGGAAAGTGAGGCTGGATCCGGGTAGGAAGAATTTATTTTTGTTGGTGTCGTATAACTGCGCAAATTAGAAAAAAAAAATACTTCGTACCAGAGACATCATTTTAGTATCAGCCTAAATGAGAAACATTAACCACTTAATTAGCCCCCGGAAGATTTTACCGCCTTCCTGACCAGGCCCCTTTTTGCGATTCGGCACTGCGTCGCTTTAACTGACACTTGCGCGGTCGTGCGACATGGCTCCCAAACAAAATCAACGTCCTTTTTTTTTCGTACAAATAGAGCTTTCTTTTGGTGGTATTTGATCACCTCTGCAGTTTTTATTTTTTGCGCTATAAACAAAAAAAAAGCGTCAATTTTGAAAAAAAAGCAATATTTTTTACTTTTTGCTATAATAAATATCCCCCAAAAATATATAAAAAAAAAAGTTTTGCTCAGTTTAGGCCGATACGTATTCTTCTACATATTTTTGGTGAAATGTATGATGTGCAATTCGTTTAGTTCCGAATTAGTTTTCCGTTCAAATTCGTTATTTTCGTTCGTTCGTATCGTACGAATGAACGAATGTTTTAGTAAAAATTTTAACGACTAACGAATTATCGAATCGAACGAATATGAAAAACAACGAAAATCCGAAATAATTAAATTAGAAACAACGAAACTACAAAGGAATGAAAATCCGAAAATCAAAATGAACGAAAAAATTCGTACATTCGTAACATTTTTTTTTGTTTGTTGATTCGTAATTTTCTGTGTCTCTTACAATGGCGTTGCTTAACGTGCTTCGAATGGATTGAACGAAAAAATTCGTACATTCGTAACTTTTTTTTTTTGTCGATTCGTAATTTTCCGTGTCTCTTACAATGTAATAATAGCATACACATTACATAAAATTATGAATTATGCTCCGATTACGAATCTACGAAAACAATGTTACGAAAGTACGAATGTAACTAAATCTACAAAAATACGAATGCGTCCGAATACAAAATACGAATTTTGAATAAACGAAAATTAGACTAACGGAAAAACGAATCAACGAAAAAATAACTATAACGAAAATACGAACGAGTCCGGATACGAACACCGACGACTTACGAATTTACGAATCGTTACGAATCAACGGAAACGAACAGAAACGAAACTAAACTAAACAAATTTTTCTATTGTGCACATGTCTAATATTGATTGGTTTGCGCAAAAGTTATAGTGTCTACAAAATAGGGGATAGTTTTCTGGCATTTTTATTATTTATCATTTTTTTTTAGAATTGAATTTTTATTAGTAATGGCGGCGACCTGCGATTTTTATCATGACTGCGACATTATGGTGGACACATCGGACACTTTTGACACTATTTTGGGACCATTTATACAGCGATTAGTGCTATTAAAATGCACTGATTACTGTGTAAATGACACTGGCAGGGAAGGGGTTAAACACTAGGGGGCGATCAAGGGGTTAAGTGTGTCCTAGGGAGTGATTCTAACTGTGGGAGGGGGGATGGGCTACCACTGACATGACAGCGATCACTGCTCCCAATCACAGGGAGCATTGATCTCTGTCATATCATAAGGCAGAACTGGGAAATGCCTCTCCACACAGCAATCGCGAACCACCGGTGAAAATCAAGTTCCCAGGACCCGCGGACGCGCTCCCGTGGCGTGCGGCGCGTGCCCGATAGGCGGCAAATTTAAAGGGACATGCCTGTACACATATTCGCCTGCCTGTGCCATTCTGCTGACGTATGTCTGGGTGCGGCGGTTGTCAAGCGGTTAAAAATAAACAATATATTTTTTATTTACAATAAGGGCACACTGCATCTCAAAGGAGCTCAAAGGAGTGGCTCCTACAGGCTTTTGAGATTTTTTTGAGCTCTCATTTTTTTCTGCCATGGACACTCCCCTCCATGTTAGCCAATGTGTCCATGCACAATGTGGCTTTTTCAGGCATTTTCAGGCATATGCTTTTACAGGCAGAAAAAAAAATCTCACCAAACTCACATTTTTGAGAGGAGGTTTGCAGCAGAAAAAGACACCTAAGTGCCTAAAAACACGTGGAAGAGCATGAAAAAAGCTCAAAGAAGCTTGAATACACACACAAAAAAAAAAAAAAAATAGGAAAAATTAGCTGAGGGGAGGGTTTGTGGAAAGAAATGCTCAAAAAAGCTCAAAGGAGCTCAGAGAAGCTCAATAAAAATGCGTAAAAGAGCCCACAAAGTGTGAGCTTCTTTAAGCTGGAATAAAAGCTCAAATGCATGTAAAAGCAGCTTTTTTTTTTAGCTGCAGTGTGCATGAACCCCTATGGCTTTTTTAGGAGTTTACAGGCATATGTTCTTAGAGGCAACCCCCCCCCCCCCCCCTCCACCCACCAAACTCACGTTTTTGAGAGGAGCTTTTGAGCACAAAAGACACCTAAGTGCCCAAAAATGTGTGAAAATGTCAGAAAAAAACTCAAATGCTACATTCCAGCTAAGTAGGTATGATTGTATAAAAACCCCGATTCCCAGACTTCTCTTTGAATGAGTCGACCTTATACAGTAAAATGCTGGCGTATACTAATGAAATTCACTGCTATAAGCAATCATAATGTGTAAAAAATTAAAGTAAAAAAATCCTGATCACTTCCCCACAGTAGTACAGTGTTACTATGGTAACATTGTATTGCTCTTATCACAGTGTGTTAGAAAAAAAAAAAATGTAAAAATAAAAATCGTATTAAAAGAGAAAAAAATATATAATATATGTGTGTGTGTATATATATATACCGTATTTATCGGCATATAACACGCACCTCAAGTTTAGGAGGGAAGTTTGAGGAAAAAAACGTACATTTAAATGCTCATCAATACAGCCTTATCAGTGTCCATCATTGCAACCTTGCCCAGTGTCATTTGCAGCCTTGCCCAGTGTCATTTGCAGCTTGCCCAGCATCATTTGCAGCTTGCAGCTTGCCCAGTGTCATTTGCAGCTTGCCCAGCGCCGTTTGCAGCCTTGCCCAGTGTCATTTGCAGCTTGCCCAGTGTCATTTGCAGCTTGCCCAGCGCCGTTTGCAGCTTGCCCAGTGTCATTTGCAGCTTGCCCAGCGCCGTTTGCAGCTTGCCCAGTGTCATTTGCAGCTTGCCCAGTGTCATTTGCAGCTTGCCCAGCGCCGTTTGCAGCCTTGCCCAGTGTCATTTGCAGCTTGCCAGTGTCATTTGCAGCTTGCCCAGCGCCGTTTGCAGCTTGCCCAGTGTCATTTGCAGCTTGCCCAGTGTCATTTGCAGCCTGGCCCAGTGTCATTTGCAGCCTTGCCCAGTGTCATTTGCAGCTTGCCCAGCGTCATTTGCAGCTTGCACAGCGCCGTTTGCAGCTTGCCCAGCGCCGTTTGCAGCTTGCCCAGTGCCGTTTGCAGCTTGCCCAGTGTCGTTTGCAGTTTGCCCAGCGCCGTTTGCAGCCTTGCCCACATTTAAATTTCCCGCCGCCGAGATAGACCGAGCCTGTGTACTTGGCTGTACTCGTCTCGGCTCGTCTAGGCTCATCTCGCAGTCCCACCCAGTCCGAGTACACAGTACAGTCGGCTCGCTCCAGAAACAGCAGGGAGGCGGGACTGCGAGCGGAGCCGAGCACTCGGCTCTGTCTTTTTCAGCAGCGCTCGCTATTTTCCCACGCCGCTCGCTATTTTCGGCTCACAGACAGTGGGGATCGGCATATAACACGCACCCACGACTTTCCCCCGATTTTAAGGGGGAAAAAGTGCGTGTTATACGCCGATAAATACTGTAATATATATTTTTTTTCACATACTGTCACCAGTCAGTGTCCATGATCACCGCCACACCAGTTATATGATAATGCTGTAGTGCACTGGTGACAGTATGTTAAGAAAAAAAAATGTGATTTTTATATATATCTATATATCTATATCTATATCTATATCTATATATATATATATATATATATATATATATATATATATATATATATATATATATATATATATATACATAAATATAATGTGTGTGTATTTTTTTTTTTTTTTTCATTTTCCAAATAATTGTGACGCAAAATTACAACTTCAAAAAACTCACAATGCCTCTTACTAAATACCTTGGACTGTCTACATTCCAAAAAGGGGGTCATTTGGGAGGGTATTAGTACTATCCTGATATTTTAGGGCCTTAAGAAATGAGATTGGTCGTCAGTACATCAACTTTCAGATATATATCCCATAGTCTGTGGACTCTATAACTTTCAAACAGGCTAAAAAAAATATACACTGATCTTTACTAAAAAAAAAAATAGCAGAATACATTTTGGCCTAAATTTATGAAGAAAGATTATTTAATTATATAAAAGAAACATACATTTTTTTATTCATTTTTTTTAAATGTTGGTATTTTTTTGTTTATATTGCAAAAAAAAAAAACAGTGATGATTAAATACATCAAAATAAATCTCTATCTGTCTCCAAAAAAAAAAAAAAAAGAAATGAAAAAAATATAATTTGGGTACAGTGTTACGTGACTGGGTAATTGTCAGTACATCGGGATCGATCAATTTTCAGATATATATCCCATAGTTTGTGGGCAATATAACTTTCCTACAGACTGAATAATATACACTGATTTGGGTTATTTTCACCAAAGAAATGGAGCAGAATACATTTTGGCCTAAATTTACGAAGAAAGATTATTTATTTGCAAAATTTTATAACAGAAATGGAGAAAAACTTTTTTTCCCCCACATTTTCCATCTTTTTTTTTGTTTATTTAGCAAAAGATAAAAAACCCATTGGAGAATAAATACCACCAAAAGAAAGCTCTATTTGTGTGGGGAAAAATGATACAAATGTAATTTGGGTACAGTGTTACACAACCGCACAATTGTCATTCAAAGTGTGACAGCGCCGAAAGCTGAAAATCGGCCTGGGCAGGAAGGGGGAAAAAGTGCCCGGTATTGAAGTGGTTAAGAGCCTCCATGCACCTAATATGGTCCATCTCAGAAACCCATTCCAGAAGAGTTGGAGCATGAGTCGCCTTTCCCATGGCTCGGGATAACTGCCGGGGCTGCTGTTAAAAAAACGCCGTAATATGTATTTTTTTAAATATGTTTGAGAGTACCGGGGGGTTACCAGAGATACCGGGATACCGGGGATACCAGAGATACCAGAGATACCAGAGATACCGGGGATACCAGAGATACCAGAGATACCAGAGATAACAGATACCAGAGATACCAGAGATACCGGGAATACCAGAGATACCGGGGATACCAGAGATACCGGGGATACCAGAGATACCAGAGATACCGGGGATACCAGAGATACCAGAGATACCGGGGATACCAGAGATACCAGAGATACCGGGGATACCAGAGATACCGGGATACCGGGGATACCAGAGATACCAGAGATACCAGAGATACCGGGGATACCAGAGATACCAGAGATACCGGGGATACCAGAGATACCAGAGATACCAGAGATAACAGAGATACCAGAGATACCAGAGATACCGGGAATACCAGAGATACTGGGGATACCAGAGATACCAGAGATACCGGGGATACCAGAGATACCGGGATACCGGGGATACCAGAGATACCAGAGATACCAGAGATACCGGGGATACCAGAGATACCAGAGATACCGGGGATACCAGAGATACCAGAGATACAAGAGATAACAGATACCAGAGATACCAGAGATACCGGGAATACCAGAGATACCGGGGATACCAGAGATACCAGAGATACCGGGGATACCAGAGATACCGGGGATACCAGAGATACCGGGGATACCAGAGATACCAGAGATACCGGGGATACCAGAGATACCAGAGATACCGGGGATACCAGAGATACCGGGATACCGGGGATACCAGAGATACTGGGGATACCGGGGATACCAGAGATACCGGGGATACCGGGGATACCAGAGATACCGGGATACCGGGGATACCAGAGATACGGGGGATACCAGAGATACCAGGGATACCAGAGATACCAGAGATACCGGGGGTACCAGGGATACCAGAGATACCAGAGATACCAGAGATACCGGGGATACCAGAGATACCGGGGATACCAGAGATACCGGGGATACCAGAGATACCAGAGATAACAGAGATAACAGAGATAACAGAGATACCGGGGATTTCAGAGATCCCAGAGATCCCAGAGATACCAGAGATACCGGGGATACCAGAGATACCAGGGATACCAGAGATACCAGAGATACTGGGGATACCAGAGATAGCAGGGATACCAGAGATACTGGGGATACCAGAGATACCGGGGATACCAGAGATACCAGAGATACCGGGGATAACAGAGATACCAGAGATACCAGAGATAGCGGGGATACCAGCGATACCGGGGATTTCAGAGATCCCAGAGATACCGGGGATACCGGGGATACCAGAGATACCGTGGATACCAGAGATACCGGGGATACCAGAGATCCCAGAGATACCGGGGATCCCAGAGATACCGGGGATACCAGAGATCCCAGAGATACCAGAGATACCGGGGATACCAGAGATACCGGGGATACCAGAGATCCCAGAGATACCAGAGATACCGGGGATACCAGAGATACCGGGGATACCAGAGATCCCAGAGATACCAGAGATCCCAGAGATACCAGAGATACCGGGGATACCAGAGATACCGGGGATACCAGAGATCCCAGAGATACCAGAGATACCAGAGATACCGGGGATACCAGAGATACCGGGGATTCCGGGGATACCAGAGATACCGGGGATTCCGGGGATACCAGAGATACCGGGGATACCAGAGATACCGGGGATACCAGAGATACCAGAGATACCGGGGATTCCGGGGATACCAGAGATACCGGGGATACCAGAGAGCTGTCTGGGGGGAGTTTGGTTTGGCCACATCAGTGATTTTGGGGGACACCTCCAAGATGGGGGTCCAGAACCTATATATATGTACAGGAGGGCAGGCCCACCCAATGTGGGTCAGGGTACCCTGACTTTGCCAACAACAGCAGCAGAGATCAGTCACAGATGGATAGAGACGATGAAGAAAGTTTGGGCTCCTGTGTCATCTAGATCAGTGGTCTCCAAACTACTTGTCTTTTTCTGGCCCTTGGGGCACTATTTCTCCCACTGCTATGAGATGTTATTCTGCCATCTGACACCAACAATTGGGAGCCATTTCTCCCACTGACACCAATAATGGGGCATTATTCCTCCCTATGATACCAATGATGGGGCACTATTAGCCCTTATGATGCCAACGATGGGGTACTATTCTTCCCTATGATACCAATGATGGGGCATTATTCCTTTTTTATGATACCAATGATGGGACATTATTCCTCCCTATGATACCAATGATGGGACATTATTCCTTTTTATGATACCAATGATGGGGCAATATTCTTCTCTTTGACACCAATGATGGGGCATTATTCTTCTGTATGAGACCAATGATGGGGCATTATTCTTCTCTATGACACCAATGATGGGGCATTATTCTTCTCTATGACACCAATGATGGGGCATTATTCCTCCCTCTGATACCAATGATGGGGCATTATTCCTCTCTATGACACCAATGATGGGGCACTATTCCTCCCACTAATACCAATGATGGGGCACTATTCCTACCCCTCATACCAAATGTGATGATGTTTACCCCCACTGGCAACAGTCTGGCAAGTTTTCATGGACCCTACTGGCTATATAAATGGTGAGTAAAAAAAAAAAAAAAGAATTATTGTAATCAGAAAATTCATATAAAAACGATTCAACTTTAATCAATTGTAAAATAGAGACCCAAAGACATAATTACCCAATGAAAGCAGATCTAAAAAAAAAATAAAAAAAGAAGAGTAGTTTTTTTTTTTTTTTCATTAGAATGGACAGTAACAGTAAAACATTGGATGTAGGTGACATTGAAATAATAATAAAAAAAATAAAAAAATAGACACCTGATCAAATTAAGGGTTGAATTACATAATAGATCCATTAAAATATAATTAGTAACCAAACGACTTTATAACACCTTTAAATCGAAACCTTTCAAGTAAAAATACGGACTGCTGAATAATGAAAGAAATAACTGGTAATAAATGATGAAGCATTTCATATTAAACAGTCAGTTTCATCATTTATTACCATTTATTATTTCATATTTTCATTTTATTAGTTACATTTCAATGTGTTATAAAACCGTTTGGTTGCTAATTATACTTTATTAGCCGTATTCTGTAATTGAACGCGGATTTAATCGGCTTTCAATTCTTCGTGGATTTTTATCCACTCCTGGTGCTTTATGTAACTACAACTATTGTGTCCATTCTACGTAAAGAGGAAAAAAAAAAATCTGCTTCCATTATAGAATCTTTGGGTCTCATTTTTTTCTCCTGCACAGCCAGGCACACCACATTTTCACAAGCACCCAGAGCCAGAGAACAGTCCATAGTTTTGTTTTTGTTGTTTATTGAGGGTAATAACTTGGATAGGGATGGGAAGTTATGGGATGCCCACTAGACTTCTGCAAAACGCTTGGCAAAACTTCAGGGAGGTCTTCCTAGTCTATATACAGTGTCCTCTACTTTCCTCCTGCACACCAGTGGCGGCTGGTAGGGTTTTTTTTTTTTTGGGTGGGGGCAGCAAACAACGCCCCCTGGGCCGCCAGTGGAGCGGCACTAGCACAGCTAGTGGAGCCAGCTACCCCCCCTCCCCCCATGGCGCGTCACTAAAACCCCCCTCCACCACCCACTGTCCCTACCGTGGATGTGGGTGGTGAGAGCAGTGGTCAGAGCTGCTGTGGCCATCTTCCAGCGTGGCGGGCTCCGGTGTCCTCTTCTGGAGTCCTCTCCGCAATGCGTCTCCTCTCTGCTCCTCCCGGCACTAGGCGTCCAATAGGGATCGCCTGATGTTTTGGCCAATTGGGAAACAGGTTTCATACCTGCTTCCTGATTGGACGGGAGGAGGATCTGTGTTGCAGATGGGTGGGCTCTGGACGCGTCCTCTGCTACCCGAACCCCGCGCTATTTTGAAGCCTATTATACACACCTCCCAACATTTTGAGATGGGAATGAGGGACACCTACTAACAAACGTATGTAGGCATAGGACACGCCCCCCTGACACACCCCCTTAAAGGAGAATTAACAAACCACTTTATATTGGCTTTTAAAATGTACAAATGCAGCAATTTAGAAAACGGATGACAGGTTTAGCTCTGGGAAACACTTTTTGAAAGATAAAAAATGCATTTTAAATGCAACTATATGGATCAGACCAAGATGAGGGACGAATGAGGAGGAATGAGGGACAGAGGGACATTGCTCCAAATCAGGGACAGTCCCTCGAAATCAGGGACAGTTGGCAGCTATGCTATTAGAGCCTATGGCTCTAATCAGGTGCTCAAAAAAAAAACCCCCACTGCTGTAATCCAGGTGCCCTGAAAGGGGCCGGACGTATGAATAGGGGGAGGCCGTGCATAGATTCATGCTTTGCATATAGGGGGGTGGGCTGGAAAGAGGGTGCGGCGCCCGGGTGCCCCTTATGGATGGGCTGCCCCTGCTGAACACGCATGCTCCATCTGAATCACTGCAGAATACTCTGACAGGCTCCCAGTCAGATTTAGCTATAGCCCTTTACAGGCAGGAACTCATAGCCCCTTGTTGTGTAGCAAACATTTAGTGAAACAGCTTGTATCTCCTCCTCTTGAAGAGTTAAAGTGATTGTAAAGTCTCGCTTTAAAAAAAAAAAAAAGAAACATGTTATACTTACCTCCTCTATGCAGTTGGTTTTTTATCTTGATGCATAGAATGTATTAACCACTTGCCGCCCGTCCATTGTCAAATGACGTCGGCAAAGTGGTTGTAAAATCCTGACAGGACGTCATATGACGTCCTCAGGATTTTGAGCCGCTGCGCGCCCCACAGGGGGGGTGTGTGCTGATCAATTATCAGCGCAGCCCCCCCCCCCCCCGAGGATGCCCACACTGGACCACCAGGGACGCCACCAGACCACCAGGGATGCCCATCAAAAGGTATGCCACCCTAGACCACCAGGGATGACACACAGTGCCCACAATGGATGCCAATCAGTGCCCACAATGGATGCCAATCAGTGCCCACAATGGGCATCACTGATTGGCATGCATTATTGTTTGGCACTGATTGGCATCCATCAGTAAAAAACAATGCCGCCTATCAGTGCCTATCCGTGCCACCTATCAGTGCCTATCCGTGCCGCCTATCAGTGCCCATCCATGCCGCCTATAAGTGCCCATCCATGCAGCCTATCAGTGCCCATTTGTGCCGCCTATCCGTGCCAATCCGTGCCGCCTATCCATGCCAATCTGTGCCAGCCATCAGTGCCAATTTGTGCCACCCATCAGTGCCCATCTGTCGCCCATCAGTGCCCACCTGTGTCGCCCATCAGTGTCGCCCATCAGTGCCGCCTATCAGTGCCGCCTATCAGTGCCCATCAATGCCACCTCAGTGCCACTTCATCGGTGCCCATCGGTGCCCATCGGTGCCGCCTTATCAGTGCCCATCAGTGCAGACCTATCAGTGCCCATCAGTGAAGGAGAAAACGTACTTATTTACAAAGTTTTGAAACTGAAACAAAAAGAAAACATTTTTTTTCAAAATTTTCGGTCTTTTTTTATTTGTTTAGCAAAAAATAAAAACCGTAGAGGTGATCAAATACCACCAAAAGAAAGCTCTATTTGTGGGAACAAAATGATAAAAATTTCATATGGGTACAGTGTTGCATGACCGCGCAATTGTCATTCAAAGTGTGAGAGCGCTGAAAGCTCAAAATTGATCTGGGCAGGAAGGTGTTAAAGTGCGCCCCCCCCCCCCCCCCCCCCGGTATTGAAGTGGTTAAGATACAAATCCTTCTGCCTTTACAACTCCTTTAAGGACCAGCCTCGTTTTGGATTTTAGGTGTTTACATGTTTAAAACTGTTTTTTTTTTGCTAGAAAATTACTTAGAACCCCCAAACATTATATATTGTTTTTTTTTTCTAACACCCTAGAGAATAAAATGGCGGTCATTGCAATACTTTTTTTCACACCGTATTTGCGCAGCGGTCTTACAAGCGCACTTTTTTTGGGAAAAAAAAATCACTTTTTTGAATAAAAAAAATAAGACAACAGTAAAACTAGCCCAATTTTTTTTTTTGTATTGTGAAAGATAATGTTACGCCGAGTAAATTGATACCCAACATGTCACGCTTCAAAATTGCGCCCGCTCGTGGAATGGCGTCAAACTTTTACCCTCAGAAATCTCCATAAGCGACATTTAAAAAATTCTACAGGTTGCATTTTTTGAGTTACAGAGGAGGTCTATGGCTAGAATTATTGCTCTCGCTCTACCGATTGCGGCGATACATCACATGTGTGGTTTGACTACCGTTTTCATATGCGGGCGCTACTCACGTATGCGTTCGCTTCTGCGCGCGAGCTCGTCGGGACGGGGTGTTTTAGAAAAATTTTTTTTTGTTTTTCTTATTTATTTTACTTGAATTTGTTATTTTTCACACTGTTTAAAAAAAATAAATGGATCACTTTTATTCCTATTACAAGGAATGAATGTAAACATCCCTTGTAATATAGAAAAAAGCATGACAGGTCCTCTTAAAGACGAGTGGGGGCCATCTTAGCGTCACTCGTCTCTATCTGGGGGGTCAAAAAGTCCTCAGATCTCATATTTGGACTTAAATAAAAAAAAAAACTACACATCCCATGAGGCATTGCAAAACTATGACATTCACAGACATGGCTAGGCATGATGGGAATTGTAGTTCCCGAACAACTGAAGGACCGTAGTTTGAAGACCCCCTGCTCTAGAGTGTTGCTCTACTCACTCTGTGCCTCCAGGAAAGCCTCCTCCCGTGTGTTATGGCAGAATCCTTCCGGAACCCCAGCCCCAGCCCAAGGCGGGACACACCCTCCCAGACTAGGGGCACCCCCGAGGGCCACCAACAACCTCCTCAGCACTGCATCTCCATCTCCCATCCAACTGCCCCTGCTGGCATGGCCCTTGTCTATTTACATAGTTACATAGTAGGTGAGGTTGAAAAAAGACACAAGTCCATCAAGTCCAACCTATGTGTGTGATTATATGTCAGTATTACATTGTATATCCCTGTATGTTGCCGTCGTTCAGGTGATTATCTAATAGTTTCTTGAAACTATCGATGCCCCCCGCTGAGACCACCGATTGTGGAAGGGAATTCCACATCCTTGCCGCTCTTACAGTAAAGAACCCTCTACGTAGTTTTAAGGTTAAACCTCTTTTCTTCTAATTTTAATGAGTGACCACGTGTCTTGTTAAACTCCCTTCCGCAAAAAAAGTTTTCTCCCTATTGTGGGGTCACCAGTACGGGATTTGTATGTTGAAATCATATCCCCTCTCAAGCGTCTCTTCTCCAGAGAGAATAAGTTCAGTGCTCCCAACCTTTCCTCATAACTAATATCCTCCAGACACTTTATTAGCTTTGTTGCCCTTCTTTGTACTCGCTCCATTTCCAGTACATCCTTCCTGAGGACTGGTGCCCAGAACTGGACAGCATACTCCAGGTGCGGCTGGACCAGAGTCTTGTAGAGCGGGAGAATTATCGTTTTATCTCTGAAGTTGATCCCCTTTTTTAATGCCAATATTCTGTTTGCTTTGTTAGCAGCAGCTTGCCATTGCTGAGCCTATCATCTACTAGGACCCCCAGGTCCTTTTCCATACTAGATTCCGCCCCAAAGGTTCTCCCCCCCAGTGTATAGATTGCATTCAGATTTTTGCCACCCAAATGCATTATTTATGGCATGGTCTCAGCCCCACTGCCAGCCTGCCTTTAAGGATTGGCTGAGGCTCCATAAATATTCAAGGCAGCTCCTCCTAACCTCCACCCACTAATTCTAGAAAATTCTCCAACTTTCTAGACCAGAGGACGGCACCGGAGAGCTGCCAGGATGAGTCACCCAGCCCTGAACTTTACTGAACCCTGACCCACATTCCAAAGCTCAGACTTAGCCTAACTATAATTTTCCTACTCTATTTCTACAAATTTAGTTGTGTTTTCATTTATATATTTTTTTATATTTATAAACTTGTATTTATGAATTGCTCAACTTTATTGTGAAATAACCAATATACATTTTATTTATATTTTTACAGCCATTTCTGTATCGTTTTATAGCCCTGAAGAATGTATGGAATGTTTATGCTTTTCTTGTCATAAACCGATATTAACAGATTTTGGACTCTAATGCCGCGTACACACGGTCGGAATTTCCGATGGAAACAGTCCGATGGGAGCTTTTCATTGGATTTTCCGACCGTGTGTACGCCCATCGGTCTTTTTCTGTCGGAATTTCCGACGGACTTTGGATTGAGAACCTGTTCTTAACCACTTGCTTACTGTGCACTTAAACACCCTTCCTGCCCAGACCAATTTTCAGCTTTCAGCGCTCTCGCACTTTCAATGACAATTGCGAGGGTCATGCAATGCTGTAACCAAATGAATTTTTTATCATTTTGTTCGCACAAATAGAGCTTTAGTTTGGTGGTATTTATTCGCGACTCCGTTTTTTATTTTTTGCGATATAAGTGAAAACATAGCGGAAATTTTGAAAAAAAAACAATATTTTCTCCTTTCTTTTTTAAAAGAAATCCAATAAAATCAAATTTTGTCATAAATTTAAGCCAAAATGTATTCTGCTACATGTTTTTAGTAAAAAAAATTCCGTTAAGTGTATAATAATTGGTTTGCGTGATCACGGACATATGTACGCAAATGATCATGTACAGATGTGTGCAGGTGATCACGGACATATGTGTGCAGATAATCATTGGCACATGTTATTTTACTGGGACATATGTGGGGGACATGTGTTTTTTATTATTTGGGGACATGTGTGTTTTACTGTGGGGACATGTGTGTTTTACTGTGGGGACATGTGTGTTTTACTATGGGGACCCTAGACTGGTGATCAGTGAGTAAAAAAAACAGCTAATACTCACTGATCACCAGCCGGCTGCAGCGATCCGCTCTCCTCTCCTCACCGACGACTTCCGTGTGAGAAGAGGAGAGCCGATTTCCTAGCAACCGGCTTTTTGTTTACATCACATGACGGCTGTGATTCGACACGGCCATCATGTGATCAGGAGGGCCAATCACCGAGCCCTCCTGCCGATCCGAGATGCGCCGTGTCCGGGTGACACGGCCGCATCGGGATCGCGCCGCTGCGCGGGCACACGCGCGCGCGATCCCTCTACTTCTGAAGGACGTTCCGGAACGTCCATTCAGAAGTAGACGGCTCCCACCCGGCCGTATATGTACAGTGGCCGGGTGGGAAGTGGTTAATTTTTCCGACAGAAAACCTTTCTATCGGATTTTCCGATCGTGTGTATGCAATTTCGACACGCAAAATGCAGACGCATGCTCAGAAGCATTAAACTTCCCTTTTTATAGTGCAGTCGAACGTGTTTTATGCCGCTGTGTTATTGACGGTCAGAATTTGGTGTGACCGTGTGTAGGCAAGACAGTTTGAGCGAAATTCCGTCGGAATTCCGACGGGAAAACCATCAGAGCTTTTTCCGACGAGAATTCCGACCGTGTGTACGCGGCATTAGACCTGTGACCTGGCGCTCTCATTACATTTTTTAAACATGGATGTTAAAGTTTTACTCTGTACATTGCTGGGATTTTAACAAACTTTGTAGCAGATTCCTACCTTTTGTTGTTCTGTGCGGACCAATTCTAAATGGGAGGGTCCGAGGGTTTCATTATAATCACCCGGTGCACTGTCAGTGTTCTGATGAGGAAAGCAGCAGGGTTTGCATCCCTTTAGAAGTATTTAACCCTCGGAGGGGGGGGGGGGTATCGCACCAAAACTCTGAAATTGGGTTCAGGGTAATGATAGTATTTTACAGAGTGATACATTGTTTTTAGATGTTACATCTGTATTTTTAGGCTAATTTCAGGAGTAGAATTTGTTAGTGTTTGCACTGACTGGCCCAAAATACACCACAACCAAATTGTCACTGCTAAAAATAATGTGGTACGCAGAGCTGGGTGGTCACTACTATGGGGACCCCCCATGTTACCTCCAGCTTCAGTCACCAATGGTAGCATGATATCTGAAGAATTCTTGTGATGAAGGTTTGTCTGCTTGTCTCTCGGCAGTGATACATGGCAAGGTGTTCCGGTATTGTACCCTGGAGGGCACCTGGCTGGTCAGAGATTCCAAGGAGAACTCTAGCGTCCCCTGGAGGAACCTGTCAGAATGTGAAGACCGGTCTCTGAAGGTAACTGCGTACCATTAGTGTAATGTGAAATTCTCATCTGTACTAAGCATGGGACAATGTATCCTCTATGTATCATTATATTTATATCATATATCAAATACAAGATCCGTACTGGAAGTATGGTGGGACGTAAATTCTTCCACTTATATCAGTGATGGGGCACTATTCCTCCCACTGACACCAATGATGGGGCACTATTCCTCCCACTGATACCAATGATGGGGCACTATTCCTCCCACTGACACCAATGATGGGGCACTATTCCTCCCACTGACACCAATGATGGGGGGGCACTATTCCTCCCACTGACACCAGTGATGGGGCACTATTCCTCCCACTGACACCAATTATGGGACACTATTCCTCCCACTGACACCAATAATGGGGCACTATTCCTCCCACTGACACCAATAATGGGGCACTATTCCTCCCACTGACACCAATGATGGGGCACTATTCCTAATTTTTTGTATTTATTTATTTTTATTATATATTTTTTTACATAATGTCACCAGAGTAGTGCAGTGTCAACATAGTGAACATTGTACTATTCTGGGGATTTGATCAGGAATTATTATTAATTTTTTTACACTGATTGCTTGCTTGTTTTAATGGTTATGAATGGCTTTCATTTATGACTCATTGTTTACTACTGTGATGGCTGTCATTGGCTACAGCTATTACATAGTATAGGGCTGCTGTGATTGGCCCTGTACCATGTGATCACTGAGATCGCAATAGCAAGCAAGCTTTTTATGAATAAAAGCCATTAAAGGAGAAGTACGGGGAAAGCTGGTTTGGCTGTACTCCTGATTCTCGCTGATTCTCCCACATTCCTGGCATAGGACCCGGCTCAGCCTCTCAGTGAGCCACTGAGCCACTGAGGGCCTGAGCCAGCCGCTCCCGCCCCTCTCCACAGTCCAATGCCCCAGTGAGAGAGCACCTAATAGACACGTGCAATTTGTTTAGTTCCAAATTAGTTTAACGAATTTTGATACAAATTAGGTAATTTCGTAAATATCCGAATTAATGAAAACCCGTTTAACCACTTGACAACTGGGCACTTAAACCCCCCTCCTTCCCAGACCAATTTTCAGCTTTCTGTGCTCTCACACTTTGAATGACAATTACTCAGTCAAGTAATACTGTACCCAAATGATTTTTTTGTCCTTTTTTTCATACAAATAGAGCTTTCTTTTGGTGGTATTTAACCACTTCAGCCCCGGACCAATTGGCAGCCAAAGGACCAAGGACCCTTTTTGCGATTCGGCACTGGGTCGCTTTAACTGACAATTGCGCGGTCGTGCGACATGGCTCCCAAACAAAATTGGCGTCCTTTTTTTCCCACAAATAGAGCTTTCTTTTGGTGGTATTTGATCGCCCCTGCGGTTTTTATTTCTTGCGCTATAAACAAAAATAGAGCGACAATTTTGAAAAAAATGCAATATTTTTTACTTTTTGCTATAATAAATATCCCCAAAAAAATATAAAAAAAAAACATTTTTTTTCCTCAGTTTAGGCCGATACGTATTCTTCTACATATTTTTGGTAAAAAAAATCGCAATTAGCGATTATTGATTAGTTTGCGCAAAAGTTATAGCGTTTACAAAATAGGGGATAGTTTTATAGCATTTTTATTAATATTTTTTTTTTACTAGTAATGGCGGCGATCAGCGATTTTTTATTGTGACTGCGACATTATGGCGGACACATCGGACATTTTTGACACATTTTTGGGACATTTGTCATTTATACAGAAATCAGTGCTATTTAAATAGCACTGATTCCTATGTAAATGACAGTTGTAGTGAAGGGGTTAACCACTAGGGGGCGGGGAGGAGTCAGTGTGAGGTGTTGTGTTTTTTTTACAGTAGGGGGGGCGTGGCTGTACGTCTGACGTCATTGATCGGCTTTCCCAATGACAGGGAACAGCCGATCAATGACAGGCAGTGTAGGAAGCGCGGGGAGAGGTTTGTTTACACAAACCTCTCCCCGTTCTTCAGCTCCGTAACCCGATCCCGGGATACCAGCGGCGATCGGGTCCGCTGGTCCCGCGGCCGTGGTCACGGAGCTCACGACCGGGTCGCGAGCGCGCCGCTGGCGGCGCGCGCGCGTCCCACAGGCAGGCACATGCACGATCACGTACAGGTACGTGATTTTGCCTGCCCGTGCCATTTTGCCGACGTATATCGGCGTTAGGCGGTCGGGAAGCGGTTAATCACCTCTGGGTTTGTTATTTTTTGCGCTATAAATGAAAAAAGATTTTCTTTGTTTCTGTGATAAAATTTTGCAAATTAAAAGTTTTTCTTCATAAATTTTGGCCACAGTTTATACTGCTACATATCTTTGGTAAAAATAACCCAAATTAGTGGAAATTATTTGGTCTTTGTGAAAGTTACAGACTACAAGCTGTGGTGCAAATCATACAAAATTGATCACATCTGATGTACTGGTGGCCGAGCTCATTTCTTGTGACCCGAACAAGCCAGGAAAGTACAAATACCCCCCAAATTACCCCTTTTTTGAAAGTAGACATTCCAAGGTATTTAGTAAGAGGCATGGTGAGCTTTTTGATGCTGTAATTTTTCCCACAATTTTTTGAAAAATTAAGATTTATTTATTTTTATTTATTTTTCCACAAAATTGTCATTGTAATAGGTTATTTCTCTCACATGGCATGTGTATACCACAAATGACACCCCCAAAATGAATTCTGCTACTCCTCCTGAGTATTAAGATACACATGTGTGGAACTTTTCCACAGCCTGGCCACATAGAGAGGTCCAACATGCAGGGAGCGCCATCACGTGTTCTAGGAGCATAAATTACACATCTAACTTGTTGACTACCTATTACACTTTTGAAGGCCCTGGAGCACTAGGACAATGACATGTGACACTTACGTGGCACTGATACGGGGCACTGATGACACGTGACACTGATGACAGATGGCACTAATATCTGGCACTGATGACACTTGGCACTGATGACAGATGGCACTTATACGTGGCACTGATGACACGTGGCACTAATACGTGGCACTGATGACAGGTGGCACTAATACATGGCACTGATGACACGTGACACTGATGACAGATGCACTGATACGTGGCACTGATGACACATGACACTGGTAACAGATGGCACGTGACACTGACAGGTGGCACTGATGACACGTGACACTGGTAACAGATGGCATGTGACACTGATAGGTGGCACTGATGACAAATGGCACTGATACGTGGCACTGACGACAGATGGCACTAATATGTGGCACTGATGACACGTGACACTGATGTGGCACTGATGACAGATGGCACTTATATGTGGCACTGATGACAGATGGCACTTATACGTGGCACTGATGACAGATGGCACTTATACGTGGCACTGGGGACAGATGGCACTGGGGACAGGTGGCAGTGGGGACAGATGGCACTGGTGACAGAAGGCTCTTGGGACAAAAGGCACTGGGGACAAAAGGCACCAGGGACAGATGGCCCCGACATGTACTGTGGGCACTTTATTTTAGTTTTTTTTTTTTTTTTTTTTTACACTCACCGCTGCAGCCGTTCATCTCTCCCTCCTCACACGTTGTCTCTGTCTCTGAAAAAAGCGCTGATGCGTTTCACACTATAATAAGTGCTTACTCATCTGTGGGCTGTGTTATGTGATCCCTAATTTGCAATAAAAGGCACAAGAAAATATATATATTTTCCGGAGTGCGGCTGTCCAGAGTTTTTTCCGTTTGTTCTCATTAATAATAATAATTTGTTATGATCGCAATATGTAAATTCGAAAATTCGTAAATTTGAAAGAATAACTAACTAATAATAACTATTAAATTATAGGTATTGGAATTTCCTTTCAAATTTGTCTGTTAGTGAACGTAACAAATTTATGCAAAGTTACGAATTATCTGAAATAACGAATGCCATATCTAAATAAATGGAACGTAAAGAATTAATAATAATATATAACAATAATAATAAAAATGTTTTATTATTATTATTATTTATTACTAAATTGTTTTGTTTCATTTGTTTAGATGCAGCATTTGTTATTTTGGATAATTCGTAACTTCGGAAAAATTCTTATTCGTTATGTTCACTAACAGACAAATTTGAAAGGAAATTCCAATACCTATAATTTTAATAGTTATTATTAGTTAGTTATTCTTTCGAATTTACGAATTTTCGAATTTTCGAATTTACGAATTGTGATCATAACAAATGACCCGAAAAAACAAAAAAAAACAAAAACAAACAAATTAATTAAACAAAAACAAACACATTTTTCAGCAGTGCACATGTCTAGTATACAGCGATTATTGGGGGCTCCCAATTTACATTGTGAAGGTTATTGATGATAACAGTGCATTGCAATTAGGGATAATGAAAAGTAATACAGTGAAACCTTGGATTATGAGAATAATCTGTTCCAGGAGAATGCTTGTAATCCAAATCACTTGCATATCAAAGCGAGTTTCCCCATAGAAGTCAATGGAAACGAACATAATTTGTTCCGCATTGACTTCTATTACATACAATACCGCATGTGGCCAGAGGTGGGGGGGGGGGGCGCCGGAGAGCCTCGGAAATACTCAGGGACAGCTCGGAAAGGCTCGGAAACACAAATTTCTGAGTATTTGCGAGTCATTCCGAGTATTTCCGAACTCTGAACGGCTCCGAACCTTTCCGAGTGTCCCCGGCGCCCCCGCACCTCTGGCCAAATGCGGTACTGCACCGCCCATTAGCTTGAATTCTGCTAGTTTTGCGAAACAACACTCGCAAACCATGTCAGAATTTAAAAAAAAAATGTTGCTCGTTATTAAAAACGCTCGTTAACTGCGTTACTCGTAAACCAAGGTTCCACTGTACAGTGTAATATTTGTGTAACACATATTCAGAATTGTTTTAAACTATTTTTGTTACATTTTCAATAAATACTACTTCTAATTTCCTATAAGGTCTGGTGCCATTAAAATCCCAGAATTCTTTCATGCATTCAGTAGTTTCTAGTCCTGAAGAAGAGGGAGTGCCGAGCCCCTGAAACGCGTTGGCTGTTGCAAAATAAAACCTTCCAAAGGACTGTACAAGCTCGTGTGGCGCTCCCGTCTATTCAAAACTTTAGTAAACTCCTCTGAGGGTCCAGGAGGGCTCCATAGTTGCTGGTCAGCAGCCTCTAAGACCGCAAAAAACACCCATCACATTATAACATATCTCTCTAATAGGCTTCAATATAGGGTGGGCTCGGGACGCAGAGAGTGTTCTCCGAGCCCACC